>QUZG01000084.1:5642-115112 GCA_003693545.1 Pseudonectria buxi | reverse complement strand
ACTTTTTAGTAAGCTTTTATCTTATATATCTAAATTAAATTTCCTAGATACTAGAGACTTTTTATAGTGGTTTTACCTTATATAGGGTAGGCTGTTTTATAGTGCACAGTATGCTATTGCACTTACTTGTCTGTTGCACTCGCTATACATCTACGTTACTTCTAAAACATATCCCCGGATAGTAGAATCAACACAACATATGTGGCTCACAAACATTGAACCACTCAGGATTTATTGTTATACACAGTTGTGGCCATGATAGGCCTATCCAAAATCTAGAATATCTAAAAGCTAGCAGGTCATTATGCTGAGTAACTGCCTTACTACAAAAGACCTCTGTGACAAGGTGTATAGCTACGGTAGTCGAGGTACTTGAAAAACTATTCTACATGTTTACTTCAGCGACCAAAAGGTTCAGAAATAACGTGTGCCATGGTCTTTCGATCAGAAGTTCTTGAATAATATAACTAGCTTAACACTTCCTAAAGAACCTCGCTTTTCGTTTGCTAGTTGGGCTCGACAGAACGAGAAATTGAATGAAGCTGCTCAAGACATGGGTCCTGTAGTTGATTCAAAAGGTCTCAAACACTAGTCAAGCTTCGAGGTTCCTCAATGAATCTACGTATGAGCGGCTTTAACAGGGAGAGCTGGTCCATCGAATGTGTACCAACACATAGCCTTCTCAGTTCAGAGAAACTCCTGTTGTAAAAGCAGTGATTGCATAGAAAACATAGATAACCTCACGCTTGGTGACTTTTATGAAGATACAGAAACCTGCTTTTAATTTTTATCCATTTTTTATTTGGTCAACGATTTCCCATACGAGTTTCTACATGTAGAAAGGCATGGTTGTGTTACATCTCACCGTCGGACAAGAGCCCTGATATTATCCCAGGGACGAGGCGACGCGAGACTGCATACGGGAAGTTTCCAATCCCTGTATCTTCAATGGAAATGTAGCCGGGGAAATCATACATGTTGTGTACATTACTCAAGTCTCAATGTCCTTGTTTAATGCATAAACTATAAACGCACAATGATACGACTTGGACAGCCACCCCTGATAGCCTCACATACTCGCGATATCAAACCTAACAAAAGCAACTGTAACCCCCCCTGACGCTTCGGGAGGGCCCGGCTGCAGGTCAGAACTTAGGATGAAAGAACAGCCACCCCCATGCAATAGACAAGAACAGACATCCCTGCCTGTATCACCACTCAATATATGCAAGTGATGGCTAGTCTACATAGCTATCCGACTTGATCATCGTGGCTCCGGACCAAGCCTCTCCTTTTTCTCATGAATCTCGGACAAAACGATGCTTTATGAAGCTTGTAATCGCTATCCACCCATTTCAGCTTCATCTTTCCACCACGGCCTATGATGCTGAAGATAACCTTGATGACGGCCCGCCTGAAAGTTGAAGAACTACATGATGCTCCAAGAGCGCAGTCGTCGCATCCCCTGAAGAGGAAAGTTTGGGGTTCCTGCAGACGCCACTCCCGGCGAATTAAGAAACAAGATTAACCACCAAACGTACAGGGGCAGAAACTTGGACAGGGGCAGGAAGCACATAGGGTTTATCGAGTATGCTTGATCAGATTCAGGGTTGATGCTTGAGTTGCAGGACAACATCCCACCCCCTGACCGCGTCACAACTCAATTCTTCTCACTAAGCTTCATGGGGAGTGACAGATGTGGCCATACATGAGGCTCAGTCTTCTGCCAGGGGCGCAACTCGGGTATATGGCATAGCACAAAGCAGAGTGGGGGTGGATTACAAAAGAAGAGATCGTTGTTCAACTAAATACGAACTGATGCCGATCAGGCATGATTATGGACTAGCCATAGCTAGATATAGTCCAACACCATGCCTACTTGCCAGTCATTGTCGAACCACAAATTCGTAGTTATCTCATTTGCATTCTTAGGGCAATTTCCCTCGAAACCACCTCCATCACTCTCCGTCTGCCATTGACAACCCGCGATCCTCCAGCCGTTGCAGGTCGATTACTCGAACGGGTCCATTAGTTGCCCTCGGGCTTCTTGGCATCGGTAGCGGGCTTCTTGGTGTCCTCGGCAGGCTTCTTGGTGTCCTCGGCAGGCTTCTTGGTGTCCTCAGCAGGCTTCTTGGT
This sequence comes from Pseudonectria buxi, assembly GCA_003693545.1. Classification (NCBI taxonomy): domain Eukaryota; kingdom Fungi; phylum Ascomycota; class Sordariomycetes; order Hypocreales; family Nectriaceae; genus Pseudonectria; species Pseudonectria buxi. Next base: position 112,976 of record QUZG01000084.1, on the reverse strand, counting down.
ATCCTCGGCGGGCTTCTTGGTGTCCTCGGCGGGCTTCTTGGTGTCCTCAGCGGGCTTCTTGGTGTCCTCGGCGGGCTTCTTGGTGTCCTCCTCAGTGGGCTTGGGAGTGCCCTCGCCGTAGACGCACTTGTTGGGCTTCTTCTCCTTGACGGTACGGGCAACAAAACCGAGGCAGCCCTTCTTGTTGAAAGGTCCCCTCTTGTCAGTCTCGACGTAGACAGTGTAGGACTTGTCCGGGTTGGGGCAAGCAACGAGGCCACGGCCCTTGAAGCTCAGGTTACCGGCCTTGTCGAACTTCCAGCCCTTGATCTCGGAGCCGCGAGGGTGGTCCTTCTTGGAGCTGTAGTGGATCTCACCCTGGCCCTTTCGAGAGCGGTCGACGTAGACCCTCTGGTCCTTGGAGCCGTACAGGTGCAGCTCGCCGCCCTTGAGCTCCAGAGTGACCTTGTTGTCAGATGCCTTGTCGCACTTGGCCATCTGGTCGTGGTACTTCAGGTAGAAGTAGCTGTTGGCGGCCTGAAGGGGAGCGAAATGGATCGGGCTCGCCGAGCGAAGTGCAATCACCTCGAACGGATACTTGCGGTCGGAATCGGGAGCGGCCGAAACCAGGCCAGCGGCCATGAGAGGGGCGAGGAGAAGAGCCTTGATCTGCATCTTGAGCGGTAAAGAGAGGTTGATACGGGGTGACTGATTGTCAAAGTGGTTGAAGCGAACGATGTTGTGCTGTTGCAATGAAACAAAAGGAGCAGACTCTCGAGATGCTCGAGGCTCTTATATACACATTCCCTTCCATTTTGAGTATCATGCTGCCACTTCCTAACTTTGACTTGGACAATACAGAGATGACTATCATCAGGAGCATCCTCTCGCTCCTTGTTGCTCCAGCATGTGAAGTTGAAGAGTGCGGGGAGTAAAGTTAGAGAGGCTAGCCCCACTGACATCAGGTAGCTCAAGCCACCAGCTTCAAGGTGTTGAGGCCATACGAGAATGGACATCGGCCCGGTCTAGGCTCAGTATCTCGGAACTAAGGAGGTCGTGCATGTGGCTGCCATGCAGCCATGTAAGCCAAATGCGCGTGGGGGTGGTGAAGAGTGGGAGGGCTGTCTTTTCCATCGTCATTGTACTTCGTCGATGCAGCCATTGCCAAATCAAAAAGCTACCTTCTAACTTTCCTAGATTAGGCGCATCAAGGTTTCCAGGAAACGGCAACATGCTCACAGACTATTTGCAGTCCGTCTTATATCACGTTGGACTGAGGTTGCAAGTCCCCGTGGGAGATTGCAGAAAGGGAATTATAACCAGATTCTTGTACTCGTTCGAATGCCAAGGACGGACTATTCTATTCAATCGTTACCACATATTACCATGGACTCAGTTGTCTACGCAACTTTCGGAATCGCGTTCTGCTTACAACTGACCAAACCATGGACAAGGCATGGTCAGAATGACAGGAACAGCCCCTCCCACCCTCGCTTGGTCTGGTACTTGATGTATCAAATCGACGCCAAATTAGCATGACCCATGCCTTTGGTAACCCCTGGGCTGGCCACGTTGATGACGACTTTCTCGATCTCATAATGAGCCGGGGGCTGGCCAGTGGACTCGCATAGCCAAACTCAAGTGAGGTAATTGAGTCGGCAGAGACAAAGATGTTGAGGAGCCTCGGTGGTCTCGAGATGCGGCCTATTCCGCCATGTTCAGGTGATCAAATATACTTTTCTAAGTAAAGGGGTCGAGGTTAAGCTTGTGTTGGTCGTTGTTGATGCACAGAGTTTTGTGGCCTTAATCTAGAATGAGGTTATGAGAGGTCCAAGTATCGGCCGGCCATTAGTCGTGATGATGAGCGAAGCCAGCTTAATGATGCGAATGAATAGTGCGTGCTAGTAACGCTAGCAACGGGAAATACAGGAAATGGAGTCCCGGCTTGAGAAGTAAGAGGTGATGGGGATGCTTGAGCTGTGTCTAGACTTGACCCAGTGGTGACTCTAACGATCCCGTAGCCCGTGAGACAATGAATCCGATGGTTCCGACGGCTGAGGGTGGATATCCCTCCCTAATGATCTAGCCTACATCATGTTCGAGAGAGAGCGTAGAGATGGTCAGCTACGGGGTTGTCATTGAGCCAGATATTGTCCATCTGTAACACATGTGGCACAATATTCATTTGAGCTGGCAGATGCGGCAACCGACTGATAGAAGGAGGTGCACCGTTGACCTATTTCCAAGGATAAACAGTAAGCTTCGAAAGAAGAGTGAAGGCAATGGGATAAGTATCGTGATACCTGTCTTCAGGGAATATGGGAGGGATAATCAGGAATGGGAAGAAACCGTGTAACATTCAAGTTGATGAACTAGAGCAATCTTTGACGGCAAATTTCAAACTAACCAGCCAGGACCTTGTGCAATACTTTGATCACGAGCAACCAGCATGTAGTCCCCTCAGAGGTCACAGTGTTGATACGTTGTGGAACCAGGTCTTCCTTTCTTCAAATTACCTGGGACCTTGTACTTCCAACGTAACACGTATTCTGTGGATCAAACTTTCGAGTGTTGAACGACGCCGGTCACGGGTATCAATGTTGGTCTATGATAGGCTACCACGTGGCTCGCCACTTTGAATGGGGTAATTCTGGCTTGACGATGCCGATCTAGAGGAGAGTTGTTAAGAAGTTGAGCGTTTTCCATGGGGATGTCGTGATGAGGCGGGGAGTCAAGGAACGTTGCTGAGTGCTTGGGTCTCTGGGTAAGTTTTGAAAGAGAACATACGGTATGTGTAACAGGCTTTGTTTGGAGGATAATAATCCCATATCATCGAACAGTCTGTAGGCTCTACGATTGCCAAGTTACTGAGATGGTATTTCAAGCAGTGTTTCGTTCCGTACTTAATTAGGCCCTGATCGGCAACGCCTTTCAAAAATATGTCGCGTTGAAACTGGTCGGATATAGGCTTATCTTGTGGTACCTTTCCCGACTTGTCATAGTAAATTGGCTTATAGCGGGGGAAGCTCACCATTCAGTACATAAACGCTTACAGGATCGCGAGCTTTGAGTTTCTCATGTACCAAGCTACGTAGAAGGTGGTGTGAGCGGCTAGATGCCTAAATACAGTAATGATATACATCCTCATGGTGTTTATACCAGTTATTTTGAACGGTAGCCCGGCTGCCGTTTAAAATATCTATTACTTATTAGAAGGGCTAAGATGTCGGACCTTGAGCTGCCTCCAGACTAATTTAAGGCCGCGATATCGCGTATTGCGGCCGACGCTGATGAGGATGATGACCTTACGATCGCTGTTACGGTATTGGTAGCCTTCGAATGTATCTAGTAGCCGCAGCCGGATCGCCAGCCTAGCCCGTCATAAGAGTTAACTACCCTTGGTAGTAGCCCTACGAGAGCCCGCGCCTATTGTTAAGTACTCTTAGTAGGAGCTGAAGCTGCCGCCCGGGTTGCTTGGAGAGTTAGGAGAGGATACTAGAGCTATAAGCACGGGCTAATCTCTATCTTTGGTGCGATTCGTATAGAAATTCGGGAACGTGCCGGTGTATTGAAGTGTATAATACTCTTACGTTCTCTGGTATTACATCAATACCATCATCGGATCGCGATGAGGGGCTGAAGGCGGTGAAAAGAGCCGCCAGATGCGGCAACGCTCTACAACGGTAGCTATGGAACTTAAAAAGGGATACATCACGACTTTGGCGCTACCGGAAGTCACGTTTTCAACGAGACATATTTTTGAAAGGCGTTGCCGATCAGGGCCTTAGTAGTGTACGAGCACATCAAGCCATGTCTTTTTCCAGGCATTCGGCACGCCACCAAATCAGATGGACGTAAGGTAGAGAAGGAAGTGGTACATGCCGAGGCTATTTGGTTCTATTATTCGTTGTCTGGGGACGAAGACCGCGGAAATACGTCGTTTCCCGTCTGCACTATAACCACTTGGCTACCTTCTTTCACTGTGGTGTATCATGTCTTTGAGTAGGTCCACTCCTTGGAGAAACAAGTCAAGAAAACGGTTACTTCAGCATACAGCTAGCTACACGTTTTCAAAGCTCAAAAGAGAGAAATCAGAAACTTGACGACAAAGTGTTGCGTGAAAAATTCTGGGAAGAGCTATGATCAGCTGGACGTATTAATCTGTCTTTGATTACTTTGTCAAGAGATACTCCGACTACTTCCAGATTATTGAAGTCAACGCCGTCCTCAAAGACTTGTGGCAGGCCGGCTGGCTTCACGTAGAGTCAAGCGCTGCGCATGGATGGGTTCTGCTAGAGGTGTGGCACCCGGCCTGTTCCCAAAGCCGTGCCTTGTTGGTTCTTTCGTCACACACCCCGATTAGCTGGAGTCTTGAATAGCCTCGGCAAGACTACCTGGGCTCGCCCGGTGGCAAAAACAAAGCGGTTGGTTAACCGGGTCGTCGTTGACACATGGTTGAAATATCCCGCACAGCCACCACTTGATCCCTGCCATTACTTTGTGAGCAAGCGAGTAGATATCTTGAGTAGGTTGTCTACATCAGATTCATATCCAAACTCAGACAACTGAGTGGCTTTACGGGTAATTTCTCAAACATTCTCTGGGAACAGACACAAGGTCGACTGCATCACAATCCCTTCCGAGCGAGAGACGAGTAATCTCCGGCGGATTGACCAGATTCCTGATTACTTCTATCCTCTTATATCCGTAGTTCAAGGTCAGAAGTATTCGACTGGATTAGGTTCGAGTCCGTGGAAGTGCCATACGCCTCTATTCACTATCTCGCTAAGAGTCCAATGGCAGTCAGTTAGATGCCGGGTTGTTTCATCTAGACTTTAATGCCAAAGCCTAGACCAATTACGGAGCTGGTTCTAAGCGATTATTGTGCTAAAGATCGTCCTTCGCAAGCATCTCTGTTCATAAACTGCATCGTCGATGGTATTGTTCTTCCCGAAGAAGGCAAGCAGATGCCAAGGAGACTCAAGAACAAGAACTACCTTGATCTTTCAGGAATGAAAACACATGGCTCAGAAGCTCTCTGATGCTATTAACTCACCCATTACTCATGCCGAGCCCATGCGTTTCCGGAAATTGAATAAAGGATGTCATGTCTCGGGTTCTTCTCCTCGAGGAACAAACCACATCACATACCTAGACCACGGGCAGTAAATCCAAATCGACATTCGTCGACATCGGGAAATTATCCACCATCACAAATGGATCAATTTTCACAGATTCTCAAAGTTTTTTTTTGCGTCGGATGGAGCAGAAGTCGCTGGGTAAGTCATTGTGAGTGACATGGCGTGATGCTTCATGTGCTAGCGAAACGTCTTCCAACCAAGTGTCCCAAAGGTTACCGCCTCTACTCCATTGTATCACTCCGTGTTACTGACAACTATGACAATTAGTACAATCGACTCAACAGAAAGATATTTAATGGTGGTGCGGGCCTCGGGCTGAGCGACACTACCACGGCTCCCAGCGCTGCTCGAGCTTCTCTTCACGATTATTCGTGCCCTGGCACGTTTCACACCCTTTGCCATGCAACACAACCATGGGCTAGTAAAGCCACAACTGGAGATTTTGGTCAAGGTTCAGGGACCCGAGAAGCGTGCATTGTCTGGCGTTTTCCAGCCATCCAAACGTCACTGGTGGATGAAGTGATCGAAAGAAGGCAATGGTTGACACAAGAGCTTCTCAAATCTCTGAAAGATGGCCAGAAGTTATTACGGGATGGTTCTCAGAATCCTTCTCCAGCTTGCGGTCTTGATTGCAGATGCTCAAGACGTCAGGTTACTGGAGTTGCATAACAGCCAGAAGCTCAACATCCAAGAAGCTACTGCCATCAGCAACAAACAACAAGTCAACATTGAGCTGGAAGCTAAATTCGACAGGCCCACGCTTAAAAGACCGCTCAAGAAAGGCGTCAAGGTTGTGCGAGCTGTCCTGCCCAAGCTTTTCCCGGGCCATTTGGGTGGTTACCTGCGGGACGAGCGGGACGAGCGGAACTAGAAAATTACAGTTGGCGGCATTGAACTGAGAGAAACGATCTAACATTCTCCAGGTTCTTAAAAAAGACGTATTGTATGGGAATAGCAGGTTGAAAGGGGAACTGGTTTCACTGGCGACATGATCATCTTGGTCGATGCAACCATCCACTCGGAGCCCCGGACTTGATCGAGGAATGGCTGGTCTCTAGCACTGTCGACAAGATTCGATCACTGCGAGAATAAGATGACATGGAATCTACTGGTAATGTTCTGATGCAATACGGTGTCATCAGAAACCCCAACGCCATTGATGTTGGGTCGTTGGTGTCAGCAAAAGGGGCAGTCTTTGATTAGTTTCTCTGTGGAGCTCCGAGGCACCTCCAAGACGCAATGTTTCTCGACAAACCCATCATCAACTGCGAGAAGGGCTTTAGACATCCGGGTCTGCGTTGAAGTTTGATCAAGATCAGCCGTGGCTGCGAACTTGGACGAAGATGCCCTTGTTACTGTGCTTTATCAACAGCCCATTGTCAACACGAGGGTAGGCACAAGCAATTGCAACTGATTAACTAGCCATACTCGACATCTGAGATGCATTGCCCATTATTTGCACCCAGCTTATATCCCTGCAGCAAAAAAGTCCAAAGGCCCTTCAAAATAAAAGCTTCCGTTTCTCCAGTATCTCTTATTAATGACCGTTACGGGCTGATGTTTTCCCCGATTTTGCCTTCCAATACTCGCTGGTGGAGGGCTCGCAAGTTCCTGGTTGCCTGTTGGTACATTTCTTGCCGCCTCGAGAACCTGTCGGATAACTGAGAGCGAGCCGGTGCCCGTTGTTTTGTCCCGTTCTCAACGGCAGCCTTTGCGTTTTTCAAACTCTGGCAAAAACGCTCTTCCTCTCTTTGTCTCATCCCTACAAACTGGGTTTGCTCTTGATTGAACTTCTGTTCAATCTTCCTCACGCACTCCAGCCCAACTCGTCGATAATCCTCGGCGCCGCGGTGGACCGTCTCCTCTCTGCTTTTGAGATGGCTTAGCATCGCCTGCGTTGGTATCATTAGCATTTGCGGTTTGATTTGGCCCAATTCTGTAACTCACATCCACCACACCATGCAACTGCTCAGCAATTTCGCTTCTTGGGGGACAACCATGCGTGGTATCACCTTTTGCTTGGTCAGGTGGCGTATCAGTGCTGCATAGATCAGAAATCTGAAGAGCAGCTAGCATACGGTCGTGAACGCTTTGTCTAAGGATATCCAGACTTGGGGAGAGGCTGCCGGCATCCCATGTCTGCGTCTCTTTCTCTGAGACCCCCGGTGGTTTGGCTTCCCTTTTTCGGTGATGGGCTGGCTTATCAGCAGGCAACTCGGGCCGGCGATTGACTGCAGAATTAATGACAATGGTCTGGGACTTCCTCGGCTTTTGCGTAATTGGCAGAGAGCTGTGTGTCCCATCCTCTGACTCTTGAGGCACCACAGCACTCGGCCCAGACTCTAACGTAGATGGACTCTGGTTTAGCACCTCGGGACTCCCCGCTTCGCTAATACTGAAGCATCGAGGAAGTTTGGGGGCCTTATAAGCGCGCTGTAGTCCAGCGACACCTTCATCCGGGACATACTTATCATGATGCTTCGTCACCTTCTTGTCCTTCTTCGTGATAATGTTCGCGTCGCGAGTGAATAACCTTGGCTGCCTTTCGGTCTCGCTCGTGCGTTTTCCAGTGTTTTTAGTTGCTGCTGGGAGAGTTTCAGTCGGTGCTGAACTTTTGACCTTGGGTGCGCTCATCGCAATCTCTTTGTGGACTTTGCACACCTTCTGGTCCGGCGTGACTGCCGCAACTTCATTTCGGGTTGCTGCTTTCATATTGGAAGGCTGATCCCTGATCTTTGGTACCTCCAGACGCGTGTTAGTGGGTGAATCGTCCAATGTCGTATCTGCTGTGCCAGGGACAAAAGAAGATTGATACGGTGATAGCTCGAACAGAGAGGAGCTTTCGTCACTTTCGCTGGGTATTACGACAGGCTTAGCGGGTTGACTTTTGACGTCAACATGTTGAATGACCTGATCTTCTTGGGGAGTGGTTTTTGCCTGAGTCTCTACAGTTATTTCGATCACCGGACCTTTCGATCTGGTAGATCGTGTGGAAGTTCTCAGTTCACCAGTCGGGGGATTGTTCATCTTGGATTCGAGCTTTGCCTTGCTAGGAGCAGTATTGCGCTTCTTTTTCGGTTGCTCCAAAGTTTTCCCCTTCCTCTTCTTGCTTGTGCTTGGAGTGTTCGAGGGCTTGGTTGAGTCAAAGAGCGCGACAACAATCGGTATTTGTGGGGTTTCACTTTCTTTCTTCGAACGGGGAACCTCTCTGATTTCTTGCGTTGTCTCGTCGAACTGGATCGGGGTCTTGGCTCGTTGTTTTCGTCGCTTCCCGGAGACCTCTTCCCCCAAAGTCTCTGGGGAGGCCTGCGCCCTTTCCGACTTAGATACCATAGAGAGCTTGTCGTTTTTCTGTGGAAGGACAGGGCTGGGCGCGATGACACTTCGCAATGGAGCAGCTGCAGATGAAGATGCAGCCAGGTCGTCTCCGTCTGATTCGAGTTCAGAACGCAATAGGTCCTTCATCGTTTTCTTCCCTTTTTGTTTGATGGGACGGATGGCTCTCTCTTGTTCGATCTTCTGAACTGTTTCTGGCGGAGATGGCTCATGGAATGCCTTGTGTGGTTTGCCAGGGCTATGTGGAGGTAGTGAATCCACACCCTTTGTTTTCCGCGTCCGAGAACCTGGTGGTGTCGCCTGGTAAAGCTCATCGATTGAGAAATGGGGGACAGGCGTCGTGGAAAGAAACATGCGCTTTTCTGAGAGCTTAGCCGAGTTGACATCAATGCCTGAGGGGACATGTGAAGAGGAGGTATCTTGAAACTCCCAAGCCTCAATCTCATCTTGCTTGGATCTCAGAGGCGAGCTTCTTCGAAGTGATGAAGCAGTCTCTGAGAAGTCAATGCGTTGTGTTCCCGGGATAATTGGCACAGTCATATGAAGAGTTGCTTCGGGCGGGATGGGGGCAGTGTCTGGCAAGTTGTCGAGCCCTGGTTGAGGGCTAGACAAGGCCGCAAGGGAATCTTCATCGTCATCAAAATCCCATGGTGGGCGAGGGGCCTCGTCAGCACAGACGGGTGAGCTGCGTCGAGTCAGTGAGTCTGCATCAGACCAAGCGAATTCTCGATTCTGCGTTGATTGCTGCTGCACCGGCTGTGGGATGTCAATCTCGGCGAATGCCGAATCATCGAATTCCCTATCAAACTCGTCTTGGTGTGCCGCGGTTCGTGTTTTGTCTGGTGAGAGTTTGGGATCGACTTCTTTCGAGGTGCCAACCACTCTCTTCTCATGTCGAGCGAGGGGACTCGAGTCGGCTTTCTGAGCGGACTGGGGGTGGTGGAGAGTCGGAGTAGTTTCTAATTCTCCAAATGGTGTTGCTGGCCGGCCTGGTTTGGCCTTTTTGTTGGACTGCGCTCGCGTTTGTATAGGCATTCTGAAATCTTCTGAGAGACTTGTCAATGCAATTGTGCCTTGCTGGAGTGGAAGCTCTTTGACATGCTGGTCAACAGGGGCATGTTGCGTCCCTTACCTCAATTGCAGCGGGCGAGAGTCAGCCAGTTGCCACGTGGTGACCTGTTGCCAGAGCTCTGAGAGCTCAAGGCTCAATGGAAGTAGTCTCGTCTTGGCTGTCTCTCAATCTTGGACGGATCGAAGCTGCAGATGGTGGGCAGAGGTTGGTGAAGTTTCCCTGGCTGTCAAACTGAAGCGCTGATTGAAGAACGAACAGGGTTAACCAATTGCGAGACAATTTGCAAAGATTATCTGGGAGGAGCAGAAGTCGTGCGTAGTGGGAAGGCGCGGATGTCGATGCCCAGACACCTGTTGACAGCTGTCAGCTGTCAGTTCAAGCTCGCGCAGCGACAAGCTACAAGATCCGGGCGCCAGGATACGAAGAGGCTGGCCAAAGGTCTACTGGTGTGTCTCAGTCTGTTTGCATTGAGCGAAATAGGATCGGATATGGGTTGAGTCAAGAGAGCAATGGATCAGCTGAGATCAAGTTAAGGTTCTCTACATGTAATATATGCGTTGCCATGAGTTGCGACCAGGGCGTGGCTAGGTCTAACCAAGGCTCGGAACAACTATATCCTGAAAGTCATCAACTTTTCACAAGAGCTGATTGAGCCACCAATCCTTCGGACAGAGCAACGCTGATATGATACAAGACTGCATTCTTATCCATTTGTAACTAATTGTCCCCTTGGTTTGGCTGTAAAACAACTGCCGTTAGACGTGAAGCCATGAGAGGCGCCTTGAGCTACCAACGAAGCGGTGATTACTTAAGTGACACTTGAATCTCGCTATAGCACATTCCAAAGAATTGTCGACGGCATTGATGATTCCCCAGATGCTAAGTAATTCTCGATACGGAGAACCCTGGATGATGTTCCGGCGCTGTTACTTCCATCCGAAGCATTAATAATCAAGATTCCGCTATGACGGCGGACTTTGGAATTTAGCGTCAGCGGGACTCCGCATCTTCCACGCGGTCGATCAGACCGGGTTTGTCAGATTAACCACCCAGTAATTAGCCGCCATCTTCAATTACGACATGCCTTTTGCTCATCAATAAACACCCACCTACAGCCTGCACCGAAACAGCACCCAAGAGAAGAGCCATTCCCATCGCGGTCTTGATGCTCCAAGTACCGGAAGCTGTATAGGAAACGGTTGATCAGACAACTGACCAGCACTGTTCGCCACCATCACCATGTCGCGACCCATCAGCTACGGCAGTGAACAGGTGCCGGCCTGCACCGCATGCCCAGTCGCAGCGTTGCTCGAGACCAACAGGCTCATGCGGCCCGCGCCAAAGACATATCCCTCATGCTTCTCTATCCCTCAAACATCGGCAGCACGTCTTGCGCAGGACACGGAGGAGGCCCTCAGCGGGGGCGACCAGCCGAAATCGAGCACATACCTCTATCTCGCCTACGGGTCAAACCTCTCGGCCGAGACCTTCCTAGGCGTTCGCGGCATCCGCCCGCTCTCGCAGACAAACGTCTCCGTGCCGACCCTGGACCTAAAGTTTAACCTCCCCGGCATCCCATATCTAGAGCCGTGCTTCTCAAATGTCGGGTTCCGCAAGCTGCCCGATAAGCCCAGGTGGCCAGACCCTACGCATCCCCCCAGAATCCCGCCTTTCGAGCCGCCGCACGCGACTACCGAATGGAACGAGGGGCTGATTGGAGTCGTGTACGAGGTGACGGCGGAGGATTACAGGACCATCATCCGAACCGAGGGTGGCGGAGCCAGCTACAAAGAGATTGTGGTTCCATGTATTGCGCTTCCTCCTCGAATGTCGGTTCCTGAAAAACCGCCGATCCCAGAGCTACCAAGACCGTTCCTCGCTCGAACGCTCTATTCGCCTTCGATCCCTGGCCAGGACCTTCCCGACGACCCGCGCAAGAAGAAGTGGTGGTACCGATTCCTCATCCGCCCAAGTCGAGACCCCGACTACGCGCAAGCAAGTGCCCGCTACTTGAAGCTGCTCAGCGATGGTGCAAAGGAGCACGAGCTCCCTGATGGTTACCAACGGTACCTCGATTCCTTGAAACCATACGCAATCACGACCTGGAAGCAGAATGTTGGGCGATTGCTGTTTCTGATTACCTGGGGCCTTTTCTTTCTCATCGTCGTCACCCTGTCCAAACGACTAGCAGACAAGAACGGACAGCTCCCGAGATGGCTGGCCATTACCATGACAGTCATTACCAACGTAATTTGGATGAGTTACGATTCCATCTTTAAACCGATATTTGGAGATGGTGAACGGACAGAGGACAAGAAGGAAAAGAGGCTGATGAGACTGGGATCAGGACGGATTCAATTGGATGAGGAGAAGGCGGTGCTACTCAGTCCACATGATGGAGAGTCGATGTCGGACCCCAGGTCTGGAACATTGAGGCTGTGATGGGGTAGCGCCCCAGAAGTTGTTGGGTGTTGTGTTCCCCGCATTCTCCGACTGAGACGTTGGGCGAATGCAACGTGTGGCTAAGGGGGCAGGATGTGTACGATAAGATGCATGAGTCCCAGTACCGTGACTATCCCCAACGTCGTACGACTGGTCGAGTTTGAGGAAATGTTTTGAGATGTGCGCGCAGTTGTCGTCTTACTCCCAGCTTATCCAATGCTAGATGTGTAACTAGGTATGTGTCATGTCAGCTGTAGCTCTGGATTTCACGTGCAAAATACATGGGTGCTTGTGCCGGCTTGTCAGGGACCCCGGGGACCCAGGATCCCAGAAACCCAGAAATAAACCAGGATTCGGGATGCCCTCGCTCCCGTCAAGGCACATTTGCCTGTTTCTGCAGTTCTGCATGTGATGATGCTCGGTGCCGGCCGGTCGGAAGCGGTGCATCGGAGGAGAGCCCTGGTCGCTCAGGGGAAGTGCCACTGGTTGAGGCAGGCGGTGTACCCCACCCTGCCACTTTCTGCCGTGCGTCATGGCCACAGCTTCCAGGGTTGTCCAAGCTAATGCTCGTCTTCATCCATCCCACAGTATAAATTCGCCTCCGTCTTCGCCTTGTTCTTCAGTCCCGTATGCTGCGATCTCTTGTTGCTCGACTCGGCCCCGTACTCACCAGCTCCAGCTCCAGCTCCAGCTTCAGACTCAAAATCTCCCCTGTCCGTCCCATCGCGGCATCGTTCAGCACCATGGCCGACGTAGCTACCAAGAAGCACAAGGTGACCGTTGTGGGGTCCGGTAACTGGTACGTATGCCTCAATACAGAGACTCGAGGAGGAGATGGGCCATCTGAACAGCTGCTAATCTTTGTCTCCTCTTTACTCAGGGGTTCGACCATTTCCAAGATCATTGCGGAGAACACTCGGGAGAACGGCAACCTCTTTGAGGAAGAGGTGCAGATGTGGGTCTACGAGGAAGACATTACCATTGCAAAGGACTCCAAGCTCTACGACGAGGCCATTGGCGACAAGCCTCAGAAGCTCACCGAAATCATCAACACGCACCACGAGAACTACAAGTATCTTCCCGGCGTTGCTCTGCCCACGAATCTCATCGCCAACCCCTCGCTCGTCGACGCTGTCAGGGATTCCACCATCCTTGTCTTCAACTTGCCCCACCAGTTCATTGCCAATGTCTGCAAGCAGCTGCGCGGGCACATCCTACCTTATGCCCGTGGAATCAGCTGCATCAAGGGAGTCAATGTCACCGACGACGGCATCAGCCTCTTTAGCGAGTGGATCGGCGACGGCCTCGGCATCTACTGTGGCGCATTGAGTGGTGCCAATCTGGCTCGTGAAATTGCGGAGGAGAAGTGGTCCGAGACAACGATTGCCTACGACCCACCGGCGCTGGACAACAGCAGGGCCACGACGCCTCGCCAGACGAGCCCTAACCCGGCTGGCGCCTCCTTGCCCGAGTTCCAGCATAAGGATGCCCGCGGCCGCACCTCATCGACGAAGCTGACCCCGGTGCCTGCCGAGTATCCTCCCCTCGACCAGGAATGCTTCCGCAAGCTCTTCCACCGGCCCTACTTCCACGTTCAGCTGGTGTCGGATGTTGCTGGCGTCTCTTTGAGCGGTGCTCTCAAGAACATTGTCGCGCTCGCGGCTGGCTTCGTCGATGGTCGCGGCTGGGGTGACAATGCAAAGGCCGCCATTATGCGGATTGGTCTTGTGGAAATGGTCAAGTTTGGAAAGGAATTCTTTGGCGAGACGGTCCGGACTGCCACCTTTACTGAGAGCTCGGCAGGCGTGGCCGATCTCATCACCTCTGCCTCTGGTGGCCGAAACTTCCGCTGCGCCAAGCTTTCAGTGGAACGGGGCGTCTCTGTGCAAGAGGTTGAGCAGCAGGAGCTGAACGGACAAAAGATCCAGGGAACGACGACGGCCGAGGAGGTCAACAGCTTCCTCAAGACGCGGGGCTTGGAGGCCGAGTACCCACTCTTCACCGCTGTTTACGACATCCTCCACGGTAAGAAGCAGGTCGACGATATCCCCAGCCTTGTCCAGGACTCTTAGCCTGTCCTGGACAGTGGCAAGAGAGCGGCCTCAACTGTGAGGCGTGTCGGAAACGGTGGATGCAAGACAACAAGGCGAGGCGTTGGGGTAAGGCTCGGATGGTTCCCTACGGGCGAGGAAAAAGGCAGTAGTGTGCACGTTGCAGTAATCTCTGTTTTGCGTAAATGTCACTTGTGTTAGAATGTTGTCACGACTCATCAATGTCAAGTTGCCGATTCGACTCAATATGCACTCCCGTTGTTCCGCCTTGATATAGTGTCTAAGCCAGCACTGCCAACAGTGGGTGATTCGGGTCGCGCCATGTAGAAGCTCACATCCTTTGCAAAAGCATAGCGTTCAGCATTGGTACTACATGGCACATGATGGATCAAAATGCAGTGAATGGTAATTTGCATTGCTCTATAGCCTCATCCTTCATCAACCGTCGTGATATATCCCGCTTCTATCCCGATACCATCCCCACTTTCCCCTCAAATCATGTCTCCATAAGCAAATAGTGGTGTCGCCAGGAAAAAGATCATGGCTCGTCGCCGATGACACCAGCTAAAGCATGGATAACCTAGTAGAGGCCGACGACGAGGTCACCCTTGACGCGGGCAGTGAGGTGGACCTCGGCCTCGAGGTCGAGCTTGACGCCGATGAGGAGAGCGGCGGACTTTTGGTTGCCCTCGTCGTCGGTGGCGCCCTTGAGGAGCTGGCCTGTAGGTGCACTATCAGACACTGGGACTGGATTTGAACCGCATTCTCAAGCTGGGAACTTACCGGCAGGCTGGGTGAGGCCGGTGGCGGTGGGCAGAGGGAGGACGATCTGGCCGCTAGCAGACTCGGACTGGTAGGTGTTGTTGCGGGCGAGGGTGCTGCTAAGAGGTTAGAATCCGCGAAGAAGAATCTCAAAGGACTCATTGAAGTGATTGTGCTCAGAGCAAGGTGTAAGGAGGGACAGGTGGTGCCGTGGGAGAGTGGTGAAAGCCAAGATGGGACAGGCATAAGAGTATAGACTCGCCCGGATTCGGGTGATTCTCAAAAGCCAAGGGTACTTACGAAGCGGAAGACATCTTGTCGGTTGATTGGAAGGGGAGTTGTTTTGGGATTGTTGTAGATGTTGATGTGTTGGAAGGAGTTGTGGTTGTGGATGAGAGTAATGATTTCGAGGCAGACTCTTTCAAGACTTATATAGCTTTGCACGCAGCGGGTTTTTCTTTTCTTCAGCAACTCTCCATACTCAGCCGGTGCCGACGGATTCCCTGAATGACACGACTATTTTCAGCTACACATTACAGAAATGCAAGGTTGGCCACCCCATCCGATGAGCTGGCAATCTAGACTCTACGATGAAAAAGCACCGTGAGGCTATCCCGACAGGAGATCACGCACGAAGAAACACCTCCCGGTGGGGGCCGACGGGTGAACCCGTAGCTGAAACTCTTCAAGGGCTGTCGGCCATGCCGGGATATGGAGTCTGCACTTCTCGTGGCCCTTTTTTTTTTCATTTTACCTTCGTTTTGTCCCCCCCGCAGAGGCTGCACGCGACACTCGATCTGGATGGATGCCCGGGCGATGGATGTCACGATGCAGGATTCGAGCATGCAGAAACTGTGTTCTGTTGACACGTAGGCCTGTGTGTTGAGCCGGAACGGTAGCCGGCTGTGTCCGTGGAAGACCGGGACGTGATGAGGCTGGTTGGCCTCGACAGGGAACCCTGGTGTTGGGATGGAAACTAGGTCAAAGCGAAGGACGTGAGATGAGCGGGGGATGGTATTGTGGGATCATGCCATCTAAGGAGTTGCGAGACACTCACATGAATTGTTGGCCTCTCTAGATAATGTTTAGCAATGAGGCGCCGGGATCTTCTCTTAGTAGCGTCTTCCTAGTTACCAATGGAGTTGTGCTTGGAGACTTGAACATGTTCCTGTTCATGGAAACATTTGGTATATTATATGGACTTTTTGACAGTTGACTGAGCATGTCTTACTCGCGAAGTAGTGAATTGACGGTCGGACTTACCAATAACCAGATGCTGAAGATAACTGTTCAGTACGTTACTGGCTGTCAAAAGACAGCACATTCATGACCACCAAGTTACGTGGTATCACCGGCGTAGCATCATTGATGAGGAGTCTCGAGATTAAGTTATCTCCAGTTAGAAGATGATACGAAATGTAGTCCAATATCGGGAACTATGGTATCCATCTACAGTCTAACAAGTCTTTACCCAGCCAACCCCCCAAGACATCCGCCAAACAGGCTCCGCGGCGGGATCCTACCCTGTTGTAGATCTATGGAAAGGCTGTTTATTGGTTCCACATGCCTTGAGAACTAACAACCCCTAAGAACGAGGCCAAACAAGCTGGTCTCACATCTTTAACCCGTGGCCGATAAGTGCTGAGCGGTTTTGCTAGAGGGGAAGACTTGAGTTATTTTATCTCTCAGATCACGGCTAAAATACATCGTTTATGAAGACGTAACCTCCTCTGGCGGAGGTCTACTGCAAGCCAGAAGCACCAGGATGAGAGCCACTACAGCCATCCTGTCCAACCGTACTCTGCGAAAGCTGATAGATGCCCCGATAGCCCGGAACCTCTCCCTCCATCCTGTGCAGGGCAATCTGGCCCAGCCTGGCGTTTCTGCAGAGCACGATGCCCGCGGGATTTCTCACGTCGAGACAGGCGCCCAGGACGCCCTCGTATCCAGCATCGACCAGCCCAGCCGTGAGCAGCGCGCCGGAGCGCCACAGCGACGACCTCGCAAACACCTGACCCATGCAGTCGAGCGGGATCTGGACCGTCTCGTTGAACTCGACAAGGTAGGCGCCCTGTGCCAGCGCCACGGCCTCGTTGTTGAAGGCGACTTGGCAAGTGGTGGCGGCCTGTCTGCGGGTGTTGTCAAAGTCAATTGTTGCTGGCGAGGTCCACTTGAGGACCTGTCGTAGAGACAGGTCGACGCCGCATGGCTGTGTCTGCTGAGTGGCCGATAGGAGGTTGCGCACGATGTCGCGTTTGACAATTGAGGCTCCACTGAGCATTGTTGGCGATGGATGTCAGTTTGTAAGGAGTATGTAGGATGCAGTCGGTGAACATCCACATCCACCGTTGTTTCTACACGTTGAATAGTGAAGAAGCCCAACTGGTCTTACTCCATTACTAAACAGCCACTCAAATAGATGTTGGTAAATGCTGCATATGCGCTTGTGTACATTGATTGACAGCGTCAACTCATAAAGACGACTCGTCCCGTATCCGATACACTATCAATGGCTCACCCTGAGCATCGTCAAGTAGCAGCCCACCACTTCAACCGCGCTGCGAAGACCTTGGCCTCTCGGTGTAACAATGCATCATCATCACATGACTTGGAGTCGTGATTGCGATGTCGGCCGTTGTAAGACTCAACCGGCCGGATCGCGGTTGGGGTAACCCGCCGAACCGGAGGAGCTCCGATCTTAGCCCCCCACCCGGGCCGCCCCCACCATTTAGATAAGTACCATCTCCATGGCCCACAACTTCTAGGTCCAAGGGACTCTCCAGACGTGATAGATTGTTGCACAGAATGCAGACAGCTCAGTATCGAGAAGGTCCGTGAAACTAGGTACTCGCCACCAGTTTGTCCCAAGTCTGGTTCTCAACTTGCTTACCCCAGATATCGTCAACCTAGCTTCACATCTCCACGAGACCCACTGCAGCAACCATGTGGTTGCTCTTTTCGGACCATGGCCGGTCCAAAGCCGAGGAAACCATTAGCGTCCATCGAATCAAGCGTTGCTGGATGGATTACCCAGCCTGCGCGTAATCAATTTCCCCTTGTGAGTCTTGTCAGATAAGAGTCATCTTCTTTCTCATCCCTTGGAAGCATCCGATGTATAAACAAGCAAAGCTGGCAGCTTGCATTTGCATCCACTGCTTGAGAAGCCATCCAGCACCGCTACCATGGGCCGTCAAGATGCTGTGGCAAAGGCCGAGCACGCTCTACATGATCAAGCCAACCTCCTACCGAGGCGCAAGCTGCTCGTCTCGTTCGCCATCTTATCCTTGTCCATGATGATTGTCTTTATGGACCAGAACGGAATCTCCGTCACACTACCTACCATTGCCGACGACCTCGACGCCGCGGACACCATCTCGTGGGCTGGAACAGCGAGCTTGATCGCCAACACAATGTGCCAGATGCTCTATGGCCGACTCTCGGACATCTTTGGCCGCAAGACTGTCTTCCTTGCCGCCATGGGCCTGCTCATCGTTGCCGACCTGCTGTGCGGCCTGAGCCAGAACGCACCCATGTTCTACGTCTTCCGCGGCGTGGCGGGCATCGGCGGCGGCGGCGTCCAGAGCCTGGCCTTGATCATCGTCTCGGACATTGTGACGCTGGAGCAACGCGGGCGCTACCAGGGCATCATCGGGGCCATGATTGGGCTTGGCAATGTCATTGGGCCCTTTGTGGCTGCCTCGTTGCTCGAGAGGTCGACGTGGAGGGCCTTTTTCTGGCTGCTGGCGCCGCTTGGGACCGTCTCGGCCATCCTCACCATGCTCTTCCTCCCGTCAAAGCCTCCCACTGCCAGATTCCGAGAGAGTATTGGCAAGGTAGATTGGATAGGAACTCTGCTGTCATCAGTTGGGGTCATATTTCTGCTCATCCCCATATCAGGAGGTTTGTGCCATTCTTGCCCACCCGTCCTTGTGGTATCCTGGGCATCTGTACTAAATCGATATATACTAGGCGGTGCATACTTTCCCTGGAGCTCTCCCATGGTAATCAGTATGCTCGTGATAGGCTCGCTCTCCCTGATTGCTTTTGTCATCTGGGAATGGCGCATGGCCAGGTTGCCCATGATGCCAGGTGAGTCTGACGCATCAACGTCAAAGAGCTGGCGTCCGTACTAACCATGATGATAGTTGACATGTACAGAATGCCAGTTGTCAACGTCCTCTTTGCGCAGTCATTTCTGCTGGGCCTTGTGATGCAGTCGTACCTGTACTACCTAACTCTTTACTTCCAGAACGCTCGCCAGTTTTCGGTCATGACCTCTGCACTTCTCGTCATGCCCATGGTAGGGGCCCAAAGCATCTGCTCAATCATAAGTGGACAGTACATTTCACGCCTGAAGCGTTATGGAGAAGTGGTCGTCTTTGGGTATGGAGCACTCGCTCTGTAAGTGCTCTCCTCTGAACAACAATGGCCAATGTGACATCTTACAGCCAAATCACAGAGGAGCAGGGCTCGTCCTGCTATACAATCGGCACAGCAGCAAGGGCGTCATCGTGGGACCTCTTGTTGTGCTCGGCATCGGAATGGGCTTCTCGCTGCAGCCGAGCATGATTGCTACGCAGGCGCATTCGCCCAAGTCGCGCCGAGCAGTCATCATCGCCAACCGCAGCTTCTTCCGCAACGCCGGGGGCGCCTGTGGTCTCGCCGTGTCGGCTGCCGTGTTGCAGGCCCGTCTGCGAGCCACGCTGCCAGCCGAGTACGCGTATCTGGCCAGCTCAACCTACTCGCTGCCGCAGAGTGCCAGGCATGTGCCCGCGGTGCTCGACGCGTACATGGCGGCAAGCCGAGCAGTCTTCATCATGCTGGTACCCCTGGCAGGAATATGCTTCATCCTGACGGCCTTTATCCCTGATCGAGGGCTGGAGCCGATTGGGGACAGCAGGCCGACGGAAGGCTCGGGAACTGCTTCTCTGGTAGACGGCCAGATTCAAGGTGGGCCAGCTACACGTACAGGGGAGAAGTCGTCTGTAAGGCGGCACAATGAATGAAGCCTCGAAGCCTTTTCTGTTGATGAAGAGCTACTTATGGAGTTGACCAATTGATCATTGAGCAACATTTGCTCGATATATGGCGACCAATTGAGATGATGTGCTGCCTTGGCCTTGGCATGGGCATTGTGACAAACAGTTGAGATGGAGAGAATGGAAGCGAGCTGCAGGGCCAAAAGGTCCGTAGTGCGCTATTTAGAGGACAACGAACTTACAGAGTTCCTACAGTAGTGGGCTCTTGGCGCCGGGAGATTCAGCGCCAGTGACGTCACCACTGCTTGTGTCAGCCTGCCTTTTGTGGGAAGACAAGTGCAGGCAGGGCAGCGCGAATACGAGGAGAGGAAGCCAAGTTGGAGACTCGATGGATAGATGGTTCTGGAGAAGAGTCCGTGAGCAGCCCCGTCCGTCTTTTAAGCATTCGGGACAGGGAGTGATTTGATTGGATGCCCGTCCATTGCAATCAGTGGCTTGGGTCTAGCCCTGGCGCCATTGCTCAAGCAGCCAGAGCGGAGCGGAGCGAGACGCCAGAGAAAAAGTCAATTCACTGGGCAGGGCAGAGCAGACAGAGCAGACAGAGCAAGACGAGACGATAATCATGGACGACATGGTGCAAGAAGAACTGCTGCTTATTACCTAGGTACAACGCACATTCGGCAATTACCTATAGTGTCGTAAGTAGAGTAGAGCAGAGCAGAGCAGAGCAGAGCAGGGCTCCTTCGCAAGCAGACGTGCAGATTCCATCACAGTGATGCTTGGGTGCGCTTCTCCTGCTGGCTTCTAAAAGCAAAGCAAGAGATGGAAACTGCCACCAACTGGCCAGGGGCAGACGGGAGCTTCGGATCCAAGCAAGACGCTAAAGCTGACATTCCGTCCTCTTTTCATCCTCGTCTACTCTGTAACTTACTCCAAGAATCCTTTCCCCGCCTTGCTACAACAACCTCACCTTCCTTACCTTGCCTTGCTTACAGTACCTTGCCTTGCACTACTCCATTCTTCTCCACGAGATAGGGGAATGGTCTGACAAGACCCCGGCTGCAGGCGGGTGAATCTCGATTCCGTACCTTGTTTTTCATGTTTAATCCCCAGCCTTTTCTCTACTCTCCCTCTTTCTCTCCGTCTCACTCGCACTTCCTCTTCTCCTGTGCAAAGACTTGGTCTACTCACTCACTCGCTCTTTACTGAGACAAGCCATCCATCTCTATTCCATTGGCACCGCATTGCCGATCTCTGTCTCGGTCTCTGCTTCTGCTCTCTTATTGGATTCCGTGCCTGCGGAGAGCCCTCTCTCGCTCCCTCGCTCGCTTGCTCAGTGCTGGGGTTGTTAGTGCCCATCGTTGCTTCGACAGTGGAGTTGCACCAAAAACAAGCTTGCTGCCGCTAACAGCTAGTGACGTCCGCTATTATCCGCTATACCCACAGCGCACCCACCACTGTCGCATTCCCTGATCTGAGCCCGTTGATCTGACCTGATCCATCTGATACTTGGGGAAGCTCTGCGCGGGGCGGCTCCGTGGAGAGAAGCTCCCTTCGACATGAGCCCACCACGCACAATGACCTCCAACGAAGTCTACCTACTGCCTCTCAACGACGATGGCTCGCCTCAAGTCGCCGGCCAATACATCTACTTGGCCCCGCGGTCTACCGCTCCGGTGACTGTGCGCTTCGCCATCGAGGGCACCTCGTCCATCTGTCGTCATGGCAGCCTCTGGGTCAACATCCCAGAACCGGGCAAAGACTTCCATCGCGACCAGTTCCGCGAGTTCAAGTATGTGCCATCCCAAATCACCTCAATCCTCTCTGGATACTGCTGACTCGTCTCACAGGCTCACGCCAGACTTCAATCGCACCCTAGAAATCTCCATCCCCATCCACCAGGCCGGCGCCTACGCCTTCTACACCACCTACGCCGAGTTGCCCAACCTGGAGAAGGAGCTTGGCCCCGAAGATGCCCAAAAGGATGCACTTCGCAAGACGCCTCTTTACTACATCGATGTCGCGCCCAGACTCGAGCTCGATGGTAGACCCCTACCACTGCCTGCCCTCTCCATCTTCTCCGTCATCAGCAAGTTCATGGGCCAGTACAACACCGATTGGGAACGCCATCTTCGCGGCATCAGTGACCGCGGCTACAACATGATCCACTTCACCCCTCTCCAGGTTCGCGGTATCTCCAACTCCCCCTACAGCCTGTACGATCAGCTAGGCTGGGACCCCGCCTGCTTCCCAGCCGGTGAGGAGGATGTGCAAAAGCTGGTTGATAGCCTTGAGAAGAACCATTCCCTTCTCAGCCTGACAGACATTGTCCTCAACCACACGGCTAACAACTCAAAATGGTTGGAGGAGCACCCCGAGGCTGGCTATAATTTGACGACAGCTCCGTGGCTCGAGGCCGCTTACGAGCTAGACACCACCCTGCTCGAGCTGAGCGCCAAACTCGGAGAGCTGGGACTTCCCACCGACCTAAAGTCAGCTGATGACCTGGTAAAGATCATGGACGCCATCAAGACAGAGGTCGTGGCCAAGATTCGCCTTTGGGAATACTATGTCCTCGACGTGGACCGTGATTCCGACGCTGCCGTCAAGGCTTGGGTGACGGGTGCCGGATCCAGCCCGAAAGACAAGCCGGATCTTGAGAGCAAAATCGGCAGCCTCAAGGCAGCTTCTCTCAAGGAACAGGTTGAGTTTGTCCGCGAATTTGGCTTGTTGGGCTGCGATCGCATGGGCGAGCGCTTCCGTCGAAGGGTCGATCCCGCCGTGGCTGCACGTATCTTGTCGACCCTCTTTGGGCCCTACGAGAGCGGCACATCCGATGAAGCTGTAGTAAAGGCGAAGGTTACCGAGTTTTTAGACGCCATCAACCTTCCTTTTTACAAGGAGTACGACGCTGAAATTGCCGATATCCTCCAGCAGCTCTTCAACCGGATAAGATACCTCCGTTTGGAGGACCATGGCCCCAAACTAGGACCTATCAACAATGAGAACCCCTTGATCGAGTCTTACTTCACCAGGTTGCCCAAGACCGAGGCGACTTCAAAGCACAGCTCGCGAGATACTGTTCTGGCCAACAACGGTTGGGTCTGGGCTGGAAATGCCTTGGTTGATAACGCAGGTCCAGACTCCCGGGTCTACCTGCGACGAGAGGTCATTGTCTGGGGTGATTGCGTCAAATTGAGGTACGGGTCAGGACCACAGGACAGTCCTTGGCTATGGGAATACATGACAAAGTACGCTCGCATGTTGGCAAAGTACTTTGCTGGCCTGCGAATCGACAACTGCCACTCAACCCCTCTCCACGTCGCTGAACACATCCTCGATGAGGCTCGACGTGTGCGGCCCGACCTTTATGTCGTTGCAGAGCTCTTCACTGGCTCTGAGGAGATGGACTACGTCTTTGTCAAACGCCTTGGTCTAAGCTCTCTTATTCGCGAGGCCATGCAGGCATGGAGCACTGGAGAGCTCAGCCGTCTGGTCCACAGGCACGGAGGCCGCCCGATTGGAAGCTTTGAGGTTGACGAGGTCTCCAAACCCAAGTCTCAGTCTCCCAGCAGCAGCCCAACAACCCAAAAGGGCGACGTCGCCGACGGGCAAGACACTTTTTCGCGGGAGATTATTCGCACGATCAAGCCTAGCCCTGTCCAGGCACTGTTCATGGATTGTACGCACGACAACGAAACTCCAGCCCAAAAGCGAGACGCTCGTGACACTCTTCCCAATGCTGCCCTGGTCAGCATGTGCTCAAGCGCTACTGGCAGTGTAATGGGCTACGACGAAATCTACCCGAGACTTGTAGATCTCGTCAACGAGAAGAGGCTGTACACATCTGCATTCTCCACATCCAAGCCGACCAAAATTGGCGGTGGCGAGAACGGAATCGGAGGTGTAAAGAAGCTGTTGAACCAGATTCACACCCTCATGGGCAAGGACGGCTATGACGAGACCCACATTCATCACGAGGACCAGTATGTCACTGTACACAGAGTGCACCCCGAGTCGCGAAAGGGTTACTTCCTCATCGCCCATACCGCATTCCCCGGGTATGGAAATGGCAATGGAGCATTCAACCCGGTCCACCTCACTGGCACGAAAGCTCGGCATCTGGGTAGCTGGATGCTTGAGGTTGACGACAGCGAAGAGACTAAAAAGCAGGTCCTTGACGATAAGAAGTACTTGCGTGGTCTTCCCAGCCGTGTAGTTGACCTGCCGGGAATTCGGATGGAAACGCAAGGCGACGACACCGTCATTGCTGTGCGCGACAAGTTCCCCCCGGGAAGCATTGCCTTGTTCGAGACGTGGATCCCGGCGGCGGAGCACTCTGCTGGCCTAGACAACTATGTGACCTCGGGCGCTAGAGGCGCATGGAGTGATCTGGACCTCATCGACCTCAACTTCCTGCTCTACCGCTGTGAAGCCGAGGAATTGTCTTCGAGCGATGGTCGTGATGGTGTATACGACATCCCTGGGCACGGAAAGCTCATCTATGCTGGTCTCCAGGGATGGTGGAGCCTTCTCAAGGACATCATCAAGGACAACAACTTGGCTCATCCTCTTTGCCAGAACCTTCGTGATGGGCAGTGGGCTTTGGATTACATTCTCGGCCGAGTTCAGAGAATGAGTGCTACTGAGGGTAATGGGAGGCTTGAGGGGCCTGCGACCTGGCTCAGGGAGCGATTTGACGCTCTCCGAGGCATCCCGAGCTTCCTTCTCCCCCGGTACTTTGGCCTTGTCCTCCGAACGGCATACACGGCGAGTTGGGAGCGAGCTCTGGAGCTCATGAATACCAATGTCAAAGAGGGGCAATGGTTTGTCCAGAGCCTGGCCATGGTGAGCGTCCAGCAGACTGGAAATGTCAAGTCAGCTTCACTCTGGCCGGACAAGTTGGTTCCTTCTCTGGCCGCCGGTCTACCCCATTTTGCAGTTGAATGGGCACGATGCTGGGGTCGAGACGTCTTCATCTCTCTGCGCGGACTGTTTCTCGGCACCGGTCGGTTTGACGAAGCAAAAGAGCACATTCTGGCATTTGCCAGCGTTCTCAAGCATGGAATGATTCCCAACCTCCTTAGTAGCGGTGATGCCCCGAGGTACAACTCTCGAGACTCGGTCTGGTTCTTCCTGCAATGCATTCAGGACTATGCACGGTATGCTCCTGAGGGAGCTGATGTCCTCAAGACCAAAGTCAGGCGCCGCTTCCTGCCTTATGACGACACATGGTTCCCAACTGACGATCCTCGAGCCTACTCGAAAGAGTCTACGATTGAAGAGGTGATTCAAGAGGCATTGCAGAGGCATGCTTCTGGAATGAAGTATAGAGAGGCCAATGCCGGCCCTCAGATAGACTCGCAGATGCGTGATGAGGGGTTCAACCAGGAAATCAAGGTTGACTGGGACACGGGAATCGTCTTTGGCGGAAACCAGTTCAACTGCGGAACATGGATGGACAAGATGGGCGAGAGTGAGCGCGCCGGCTCCAAGGGTGTTCCCGGTACTCCCCGCGATGGAGCTGCAATCGAGATCACTGGTATGCTTTACAGCACCCTCGACTGGGTCAGTGGATTACAGAAGCAAGGGAAGTACGCCTACTCGAGCGTGGACAAGGCCGACGGAAGCTCGATCTCACTGGCCGACTGGGCTGGGCTCCTCAAGGCCAACTTTGAGCGGTGCTATTACGTGCCTCTGTCGCCGGAAGAAGACTCCAAGCACGATGTCAACTCCGCCATTGTCAACCGCAGAGGCATCTACAAGGATCTGTACCGATCAGGAAAGGAGTACGAGGATTACCAGCTCCGGCCCAATTTTGCTATTGCGATGACGGCCGCGCCAGCTCTCTTTGACGCTGACCACGCGATGCACGCGCTCTGCCTCGCTGACACGGTTCTGCGAGGTCCTACGGGCATGGCCACATTGGATCCGGCAGACCTCAACTATCACCCGTACTACAACAACAGCGAGGATAGCGACAACTTTGCAACAAGCAAGGGCCGCAACTACCATCAGGGACCTGAGTGGCTATGGCCGACTGGCTTCTTCCTGCGTGCGCTCCTCAAGTTTGACCTGAAGCGGCGCAAGACGGCCGAGGACCGCATCGAGGCCTTCCAGCAGGTCACTCGTCGGCTGAGCGGGTGCAAGAAGATGATGGAGGAGAGCCCCTGGGCCGGCCTGGCTGAGCTGACGCAGAAGAATGGCGAGTTCTGCTCTGACTCGGTAAGTTGTATCTTGATAAACTTTTGCCGTGCCTATACTGACAATTACCCTTTTCAGAGTCCTACGCAAGCCTGGTCCGCAGGCTGTCTCATTGACTTGTACATGGATGCTGTTGAGGAGCAGGGATCGAGGCAGTGAAGGGGCAAAGGAGGAGGAGGTTGGTATAAAAAGACTAGATTGAGTAGTATGGCACAATACCTATATTGAGAGTAGCTGGTAATTGCATTATTAGATGGGTTGAGAATGAACACGAAGGGTACAAGTTGTTTCTTAGCACGCAGTCTGTTGGTGATTGATTAGCCCCGCCGCATCTTTTTCGTCGAACCTTGAGGCTTGACAAGCCTTCAACAAGAGTAGAATACACGACACATGTGCGAGATGGACAAGGATGACTTGGTGTAAGTGGCCAGAATTGCTATTGGTATTTGACGTCGAGGATAGACGAGAACCCAACACCCAACTCCGAAATATGGCAGATTGAGTCCAACCGCGGTAAAAGCAAAAGAGTAAATGCCCACGGCCATGTATACACATCTGCACACCGCTGTAGAGGCAAACACCAACCGCCCATGACAATGATAAGTACACCCCGAAAGCAAAAATAAGACCAGCCATTCTACCGAATATACGTCAAAGCATGATATCGCCTGGGTAGCCTATTCCCTGCTCCCAGTCTCCTTGATTGCGAATACCATCAAAATTGGATGCACCCCGTTGTCAACAAACGCCAGTCCTGAAAGAGCAAAACAACGCCGCCCAAAATCGGAACAAATCCACAGGCGAGATGTGAGCAAGCTCGGTGATGGTGGAGTAGGTATGTGACATCCCGATGCTACTTTTTCCCCCCGGGAGTGGATAATATTTGATGCGAAGTGGAAGCGGTCAAAAGGCCGCAAAAATGGTGGATGAAATGATTCGTCGTGTCGGCGTTACGAGATCCTCCTGCAATATCGTCTGCAGGCAGTTGGAGTCGATCATCGGAGATAATAAGCAAAAGTGGAGGGCTACATTAGTTGGAGATGGAGCGCTTGATGACATCAAGTACGCTCACTCACAACCCAACGCTTGCTCTCTCTCTTCTGGGACTCCTTCTCGAGGGCGACGGCAGCAGCTCCGGGCATAAAGACACCGCGGGAGCTGCGGTTTGAATCGTACCCGGTGGTGTCGTAGGGGCTCGGGGTTGGGGCCGCGGAGCCAGTGTTGGACATGCCGGGTCCCCATGAGGGCCGGTTGGCGGAGCCTGAAGTGTTTTGTAGGGCGTTCTGGCGATCTCTCTTGCGAATGTAGCGTCGACGCCAGATGCAAGCGCCAACCCAGATGCCCACAATGGCAACGACCATGACTACCAAGAAGATGACCCATTGCCAGTGGTTGGAAAGCCTGTGGAGAGATGCCGGTTAGTACGAGAAGAGCGAAAGCCATGCAGTGGGATAACCAACCAATCGCCACCTCCTCCGTTGTTGAACTTTTTGGTTGACTCTGAGCTGCTCTCGTCGGTCGCGCTCGTACTCGTGGTGGTCTTGTCGCCGGGCTTGTTGGTGACGCTGCAGATGCCCTGGAACCACTTCTGGATCGAGGCCAATCCCTGAGGGTTGGCTTTGCAGGCCTGAGGGCAGGGTCCGTTGGCGGCTGTTGAAAAGGCCTGGACCTTTTGGTTGGCGCAGAAGCATTGGGTAAAGGCAGCGGCACCGCCGTTTGCGGGAACGGCGGGTGGTACACAGGCGCCATTAGCATCGTAGAGAGCACCGCATTCAGCAGCGCAGGCGGGGAGTTGCTTCTGGTCGGCGAAGGGGGGAATGGTCATGGCAGGAGGTCCAGCTGCAAAAGAGTCGGCATGTCAGCAAAGTCTCAAAGTTAATCGAGGTGCCGGAGCAGCCGAGGCAACGTACACATTGTAGCGGTTGATTAGGTGGACGAGGGCGAATGCAGAAATGGCAGCGTCGGCGACGTCGGAGTTGGAGTTGAAGTTGAAGTTGACAAGGCGCGGAGAGGAAACCGTTTTGTGACAGCGCAATCGTGTCGTCACTAGCAAAGATAGCGTGCTTGGTATAACTTGTTTCGTTGGTGCAGATCTCAGGCTCGCCAAGCTGGGGGCGGTCTTGTGCGGTCGCTAGGTACAGTAGGAGTTGTGGGGAGAATGCAGCGGATCAAGAGGTCGAGGAGGAGATGGATCTGATAAATCGTATTGTCGACTGGTCCAAGAGAGCACAAGCACAGGCAGACGCAATAAGCGAGCGACTCGGAAAGACGGGTCGGGAGCGACTGTCGATGGAGGAGAGGGAGCCGAAGCGAAGAGGTCAAGGGCGAAAGCGAGGGCGACAGCAAAGGCGAGAGAGAGAGAGCAAAGGCGAGAGCAAAGGCGAGAGCAAAGGCGAGAGCAAAGGCGAGGGAGAGAGAGAAAGGGCGAGAGCAACGTCGTTGGAGGGCGACGCAGTGACGCACGGGGACAGTTTGTTGATGTTTGGCTAGAGTTGAAGAGGAAAACAGGATGGGAGAGGAATGAAGACTAGATGACTGGTGGGGGGGTTTTGCCGGAACAGATGGGATGGGAGGAAGGCAGATGATGCTTGTGAAGATACGGGAGGAGTACCGATCACTAGCACGGAGTCGGAGTGTAATCTGGAAGTACCTAAGCGGTACCGTGCCTGGGAACGGCCAAAGGTTGATGCTTTTTGGGTTTTTCAGCACAGCACGGCACAGCACAGCACTGCCAGCACAGGACGCCGGGGCGCTCAGGTGGTTTCAGAGGTACCCCGGCCCGCTGTAGGCGCTATCGCATCCTGGGCCTAGCAGTCGGCGCATGAGATGGGCGAGTACCTGGGGGGCCCGTACCGACGACGAGGTGGCTGGGCTGGCTTGGCTGGGCGTCTCGTGTTGGCGTGACGCTGCTAACGGACTTTTATGCATACTTGAAAACTAAGCAGACGGATGTGGTCTTGGTGGCTAGTTACGTACGGGGGATGGAGATGGACATGGACATGGAGATGCAGACGGAGACGGACATGGAGAGGGCTGAGACGAGACTGACTCTGCAGGACGCACCCTCAATTCGTAGCGATGAATCTGTCTCGTTCTAATTTTATGCTGGCCATGGCTCTGGCTCTGGCTCGGCTCGGCTCTCCGTCGAGTCTGTCTCAAATAGCCCCAAGGATGCACGCACATGGCGGATGGAGGGTCCATGCAACGAGTGGCCCATGATCGCTGTGGCCCCTGGTCGGGACGGAGACGGCCTGGACGGGATGCAAGTCCTCCAGCGCTTCGACACGGAGACTTCTCTTCAAGATCTTCTCTTCAAGATCTTCTCTCAAGATGCTCTGCGACGAGTCAAGTCAAGCAAAATAAGCCGACCGGCTGGGAATGCTGCCGATGCCTCCCTCGCCAGTGTCGCCGATCCACCCGCCAGCAATACGAAGCCGGCGCCACGGCCGCTCCGCGATGCAATTTCCGTCTTGTCCTCCATCCTCTCAGGCTCAGGCTCAGGCTCAGGCTCAGGCCCAGGCGCCCCCAAGACGGGCCAAGTTCAGGCGTCATCTGCTCGGCCAAAGTGTCCATTCACTCCAACAATGCTGCTTTCGGCATCCGTCTTGGCGCCCGGCGGCCTGCCTGGGAATCCCTGCCATGGCGCGCTGCCAAGTAGTGGGGAGACCGGTCGATGACGACGACTTGTTCCCTTTGGCCAGACCAAAGATGGATCATGGATGCTCCCTCTTCTTTGTGCACAATGCGTCCGAGCTTGCAATCCCTCGCATGCCGTGAGCCGAGAGACTCTTTGACTCTCTGGCAGAGCTGAGCTGCCAACACGAGAAGCTCGTCTCCCAGGGGGCTACGCCCTGTCAATACAGCGTACAATAAGTACGTGCGCCGTCTTTGGCTTTGTCTTTGTCTTTGTCCTCGTCTTTAACTAGGTACCAAGTCCAGTATTGGCTGGACGACTCGACTCGACGCCTCAATTGCCACCAGCGACCAAGACATTGCCCATCACCGTCCGTTCCTTGGCCTCGTTTCTTCCGTCTCCTGGCAACTGCCCCATTCTCAATGCCTAGGTACGTAGAACGGATACATACCAGAGGGAATGGCTGAAGTACCTCTTCGTACTCTTCCCTGCACTGAGACCGCCATGTATTGGTTGGCTCTCTAAGCGCCTGGCGCCCACTCGCGAGCCGAGACCAGATACCTATCCATCTTCAATGCATCGCTACAACCCGGAACCTCGTGTCCAAAGTCCCTTGGCTTTTGAGACTCGATACGGAGTACAGGAACAGGTGTCATGCCCGGAAAAGCACTTTGTATTACGGCGTGAATGGCCAGCAGTTGTGCCCAGTGCAGTGAACCCACAGCCATTTCTCTCTCAAATTCTGGTCACGCAACCACAGAGCACAATGCAATCAAACTGAACCACTATTTCCCCGTATCCTCTTATACCATCCTTGCTGTCTGGTGGTCCCTGTCTCTTCATGTGGAACATGCCATCTGCTACCCATGCACATACATACGGATATCCGTGGGTAGACTTTGGCTGTTGCCTCGTCCGTTTCTGCGTCTGCTGTTATTAATCCCTGGGTTGCCATCATCGTCGCTGACTTGCTGCACCCATGCGTCGATCCGGTGGCATACATAACAAGACCCTTCATGTAAGGCCCCAGAAATTAAATGGCCTCGCGTGGGTAAACCTGATGGCCAAAAGACCACCGAGTATATGCGATAGCACTGGGACCATGTGCAAGTCCATAAATGGTCAGCCGAGGACAGATCAACTCGAGTATTGATGTAAATATCGGGTCAGGCTCTCTGCCGCTGTTAACGAGTCACGGCCGGCAGCTTGTTGCCCTTGGCTCTCATCTTCGACACTGCGCTTCATGTTTGATGTACCAGTTATCTGATGGTTGACATGCTTTTTCTCTGTGAGGCAATTCCGAGATTGATTCGCAGCCTTGAAGGCTCCGGCTCGTCAACGGAACCTCCATCGTTTCGCCTTTTCCACAGTCGGTGGTGCACCGCGCGAGTGCCCCTGTGTCAGTTTTTAATTCGCCTGTGTTGCCTCTTTGTGTGTCGTAACAACAGAGACAACCTGAGCTGTAACCCCTGAGTATCTCCAGGGTCCAAAGCGTCCAGCAGTTGGCTGCTTGCTTCGAAACATGCTATGTTTCATCTTTTGTCTAGATTCCACACAACGCTACCCTACAGATGCCATCACCCAGTCCGAAGCCGCGCCAATCCAGCTCCAAGTTTAGCAGGGAGGATTCATAATGTGGAATAATCGTTGCCTGAGCATACGAAATCCGGCATGATGTGAATCAACCATTCTTCCTCGTCGCGGGAAAGTTGGTGACAGCGTGCAAGTCGGCGACTCCAGACAACCCGGTAAAAGAGTCAACCAAATGGAACACTGACCGTAAAGGGGCAGTCTGCGGCAACGCAATAGACCCAAGTTGAACAATGCTAAACACAAGAGCCTCAACGATGATTTGAATGGATGTCAAACTTATCGCTTGGTTTGATAAGCCAGCGTATGATGTCAGTCAATGGCCATGATCTCGTTGAAGACGGATGCAAGCTTGACGTGCATGGTCCGTGCGCTTTACGTCATCTGATCACGTTCAACGACAGCCCACTGAACTGACTACCTAAGTTACACTATACACCAGGCAGAAGCGCTCCAGCTGCTCGTCGCAACATCACCGAGCTGAGCTGAGCTGAGCTGAGCTGCCTTGCCTCTGCACAATGTATTCCCAGAGCGACGACGACAAGTGCAACTACGGCGACTATGTGCCGCCCCAGCGAGACAAGAGCCTCGAGGTCCAGCTTGTGCTGTCGCTGCTGCTCGGCGTCTCTGCCTTTCTAGCCTTTTGCGTGAGTGGCGCTGCTTCTCCAACATCACTTGCTGCCATCAAGGACCCCGGTTAACAGTCTGTCAGTTTCTTCGTCCTCGATGGCCCGCTCTATACGCCGCGCGAGGGCGCCGTCTTCACCCCGCCGTCGGCCTTCCCACGCTTTCCGACACGACCTTTGGATGGATCCCGCAGCTCTACAAGATCACCGAGGAACAGGTCCTGGCCTCCGCTGGACTCGATGCCTTTGTTGTAGGTTGAACCAGCGCTTACTTCGACCGGCGACAATGCTAACTGTCGCAGTTTCTGGCATTCTTCAGAATGGCCACCAAGCTCTTTGCCATATTGACCTTCTTCGCCATCGCTGTGCTCTGGCCCATCAACGCCCACTATCGCCAGTTCAAGTTGCCTTTTGGCCGCGGCAACCACACGGACGATAACGAAACGCTCGCCAGCGCTCTGGATCCGCTCTATGCGCAAGGGCCTGTCCCACTATACGACTTGGAAATCGACGCGGCCAAGGGCCACGGAAATAAGGATCTGAGCTCCGAGCGCAGCTATCTATGGTCATACGTATTCTTCACCTACTTCTTTGTCGGCTTGACCATCTACTACATAAACAAGGAAACGTTCCGCATCATCCGATACCGTCAGGACTATCTCGGCTCCCAGTCAACTGTTACCGACCGAACGTTCCGCCTAACTGGGATACCCTCCAACCTGAGGACAGAGGAAAAGATCAAGAACCTGATTGAAACCCTCAACATTGGCCGCGTCAAATGCGTAACCATATGCCGCGATTGGGAGAGGCTCGACCATCTCATGGAGCAGAGGGATCTGACTTTGCGGAGCTTGGAGACTGCATGGGCCAAGTACCTTCAGGCTCGAAAGGACAACGCCAAGAATGCTACGCTTCCGACCAACTCTGGAAACCGCTCCAATTCAAATGATCCGACCGCAGCCGGCGAGGACTCGGGCGAGAACGGCCGTCTCCTCAATGCTGAACCGAGCCAGCCTCAGTGGGACGAGCAAGGACGACCTCAAGTTCGCATCCACCACGGTTTCCTGGGACTCCGTTGCCGCAAGGTGGACGCCATCGACTACCACGAGGAGCAACTGCGGAGGCTTGACGAGAAGATCATGGCAGCTCGCAAGAGGCACTATGTACCAACCGACATGGCGCTTGTCACCATGGACTCGGTCGCCTCTTGTCAAATGGCCATCCAAGCTCGGATAGATCCTCGTCCAGGTCAGCTATTGACCAAGCCAACCCCTGCCCCCTCTGATCTCGTTTGGAAGAACACATATTCACCCCGGGGCATCCGCCGGCTCAAGTCCTGGGCAGTCACTCTATTCATCACCGTGCTTACCATTGTCTGGATCTTCCCCACTGCCGCCATTGCGTCTTTCCTCAGCCCCTGTGCCATCAAACAGGCTGCACCGGCTTTGGGAAAATGGCTTCAGAGCAACCCCATCATCAACTCCCTGTTTCAGAACGGTATCCCTACCTTGGTAGTGTCGATTCTCAACGTTGCTGTGCCGTATTTGTACGACTGGCTTTCCAACAGCCAAGGAATGATCTCGCAGGGCGACGTGGAGCTCTCTGTCATTTCCAAGAACTTCTTCTTCACATTCTTCAACACTTTCTTCGTCTTTGCCGTCTCTTTAACCGGACTCGACTTCCTCACTGTTCTCAAGGACTTTCTCAAGGACACGAGCAAGATCCCCGGCGCCATCGCAGACGATGTGGAAGGTCTTTCCACCTTTTACATCTGTTTCATCATGCTCCAGGGTATTGGCCTCATGCCATTCCGAATCCTCGAAGTCGGCAGCGTCTTTCTATATCCGTTCTACCGCATGATGTCAAGCACGCCCCGAGAGTTTGATGAGCTGAAGAAGCCCCCTCCCTTCCAGTACGGCTTCTACCTCCCCACAGCTCTGCTCGTCTTCAACCTGTGCCTGATCTACAGCGTGGTGAGAATGGGTTTTGTGATCCTCTTCATTGGTACGCTTTATTTCGCCATTGGATATTTCGCCTTCAAGTACATGCTACTTTACGCAATGGATCAGCCGCAACATGCGACTGGGGGTGCATGGCGCATAATATGCTTCCGCATCATTATTGGGCTGGTTGTTTTCGAGGTCGTTATGGTGGGCCAGATTGCTACGCTCAGGGCGTTTATCCAGTCCGTCACTGTCTTCCCGCTCATTCCCTTTACGATCTGGTACAGCTATTACATTAGACAGCGGTTTGAGCCGCTGACTAGGTACATTGCGTTGCGAGCCATCAAAGAAGGTAATGATGCCGACGAGTCCGCAGTCATGGAGGACGCCTTTGCGGACGAGCCCCAAGCTCCACCGTCTCAGTCCATTATGCGGCGACAAAGTACTCTGGACGAGTACAAGGAGAAGGGGGTCAAATTCATCAACCCAAGCCTCACCACTCCGTAAGTCCTGCTGAAGATGCTTCTTACATTGGCCGTATACTAATGCCAAGCAGTTTACAGCGTCCTTGGGTGTATAAGGAGCAGCCCCCAGACTTGCCGGACGACACGACATCAGCATCGGAGGACCATGTGCCACCTGTGCTTAACGGTGTCGATAGCAGCCTGGGCATTGGCGATGCGAATGTGTGGAGGGACAATGATGAGAACAGGGTGTAAAAATGAACGGGACCGAGGCACGCGGGATGTTCTGGTGAAAGGGAATGAATGATTCTGTAGCATGGTACTTACCTATTGAACATTATTTTACTGCCCCGACTTCGTTATGAATTGTGTTCATGTCATGTTTGCCTTGGTCTCAGAAGAGCATATGACGGTAGTGACTGCCCTGGTTTTGTCCACTTGTCCTCTTATAGAGTGTTGACTCGACAAGGGAAGGTCCTGCTGATATGAGGGAGTTTCGATGTTGGAGTTGACTTGAGTGCTTTCATGCTTTCAACCGCCAACCCATCCATCTACTCTTATCATCACCATCCGGTGCCCTATGGTTGAACCATCCTCCCTTGCCCGTATCTCTTAAAGCCCTCCATTCTGGGAGGCCGCATCCAAAACGTCCTCGCAAATCCTCCTCTCGCGAGGTGTCGCAAAGGCTCGTCCAACCGGATCAAGGCCATACTCGCAGCAGGCCCCCAAAGCGCCAGAGGAACAAGCAATGGCCATGGTGACGATGATGCTGGACCGCGGACAGCGCGTTCCCGGCGTTGCTCGGGACGGATCTGGAGTCGAGATGATTTCCGGCAGCAACTATGCAGTCCTTCAGCTTGACCGTGGGTCGTCTCCCATCGGGCTGCGTCTTCTTTCGGTTGCTGACTCGTCTCGTGGCATCAAGGTCTTCCCGTGTCAATGAGGCTTCCCAACGAGATTATCCAACATATATACGCCCTGCTCGCGCCCATCGATTACAACGCCGCTCGCCATACGTGTCGTGCGTGGTTCTTTGCCGGTCTCGGTCGAAATCTGCTCGTTGGTATGCTCAAGCGTGGCGGCTGGTGGAATAGTCTGGTCCAGATCTTGGCCCCCCTGAACCTGACACGGCTCTTCATCCTGGATCAGGAGAGGATCATGAGCAAATGGATCTCGCGAGAAGCAAGCCTCGCGGACCTGAACAGGAGTGCATTTGAGGAGGTTGGCCTCACAGACTTTAGCGGGCTGGTGCCCGGTTCCACAGCCGGTGCAATGCATGGATCCCTTGGCTTCACAGCGAGTCTATGCGGCCGGTTCGCCATGGTAACGCATGGAGAGCTTGTTGTGATCTACGAGCTGAACCATGTCTGCTCTGGAACTCGATCGAGGTGGTCGGTCCCGCTGCGTCCGTCAGAGAGGTCGTCGTTGGGTCTCCTGCGCCCAGTCACCAAGATCATCTGCCCGCGCAGAGTCATATCGTGCAGCATGGATACGTCGGCAGGACGAGATACCGTGGCGTTTCTGATGGAAGGGAGGATGGGAATGGTGTGTGATGTGATGTATTCGAGAGGAAGCAGAGCATCGAATACTGTAATATCCCACGAGCAGTCAGCTTCGTCTGATGCCATGGACACCTGCGTCTGCAGGGGTACCCCTGTTACGCAAGCACCTCCTATCGAAGAGGGTCCGCGATCGGTTTACAGGAACATCTGCCAGGCTGACGACCCACCACGCTCAGTGGCACTCTGTCCGCAACGCAACTGCGTGGCCTTTGGCTGTAGGACGGGTATTGAGCTTCACTGGGTCGACGCCCTGACGTGCCAGGATGTCAGCCGGTGGTTCCCTCTGACGTCGCCGAGCGACCTGCTCTACTTTTTGCCCGCGCGGAGAGGGATTAACACGCCCAAAAAGCTACGTCTTATTAGCTCGGCAGCGCTGGGGAGCTACTGTGGACCGTCGACCAACTTGTTGCAGAGCCGTGAGGGCGTCGAGAGCCTCGAGGGCCTCGAGCCGACCAGGGCCCGGGCAGGGGGCGCCACTGTCGTCTCCGTCATGGGCGGCGAGGTCGGGCAGGCGACGGTTCTCGATATCCACTCGCTCGCTGATCTCCCGTCGCAACGGTCCTGCCTGAGGGCGCGAGATTTGCTCAACCACCAGCTGCCAGGCGATGGTTATCTCCGTCGCGTGTCTGCCGCTTGCGCCGATCACTACCGAGCGATGCCTCTGAGCGACGGGCACTATGTGCTCTTTACGGATCCCAAGACGGGCAACCTCTGCCTGGGCACCGATGCCCCGGTCGGGTCTCTAAATCGGTTGCTCCGCAAGGTTTGGTTCCGGCCTCCTCCCATGGCATGCCCATCCTTGCCTGTTCTATATACGGCCGGGGCTGATACCAGACATGGAGTTCGCGTTGCCGCAACCTTTTCTGTATGTGGCGGTGGGGCCTCCATGGAGCCCATATCTCCATGCCTCGTCACAGCCGACAGACAGATGATTGTCTTTTACACGGTGCCGCCAGACATGTTCCGCGACATATCGCAGCCCAATCTGCTCTCGTGCAATCGATGGAGGCGTCAGGAACACGACGAGCAAGGGGTTGAATGGCCGTCGGAGTGGGTGCGCTGGAGGCCTGAGGCGCCGTATCCTGGGGTTGACGTATTGGACGATGATGGTGATACTTTCCGAGACAACTCCGCCTACCCACTGGAAATTCAAGGGCAACCCGTAGCCATCTGCAGCAACCTGGTCGAGCTGGCCCTGGACTCGGGGCCCGACGTGTTGATCTAGGCATTCAACGCTGAGGGATGGGCTAGCTCATGGGCCCTGCAGACCGGGCGAGCGGACGCTGTCTGGCATACAGCTGTGCAGCCGGACGGCAGTTTACGATGT
Source organism: Pseudonectria buxi (assembly GCA_003693545.1). Classification (NCBI taxonomy): domain Eukaryota; kingdom Fungi; phylum Ascomycota; class Sordariomycetes; order Hypocreales; family Nectriaceae; genus Pseudonectria; species Pseudonectria buxi. Next base: position 75,864 of record QUZG01000084.1, on the reverse strand, counting down.
GTAGATGGCGATGGCGACTTTGACATGGCGGAGGTGGAGCGGGCAGCAGGGCCATTAGGCTCTTGTACCAGACCATGTGCCTCTGATGGAACCGGCTCTGGCAACAGACGATTGCGACAGACAATGACGGGCTGGCACAGTGATGGGGCTAGTGGCACATTGAGCGTGGATCTAGTGGAGGGGGGAAGTGGAATTGCGAGGATGGATGTGGAATTTCGATAAGGCGAGGGCGAGGGCGAGGGCGAGAGCGAGGGCGAGACACGAGGAGCCGGCAACGGCTGGAGCAAAAGACGAGAATGGACAAGCAGTATCTCAGTAGAGTAGTATTCCTAGAGCATCGGTAGTTGCAGGGCCAATCCCGACTAGTATTCCCGGGACGTATTGCCGAAGTTTGACAATGCCTAGCGAGTCTCCTTCAAGCAGCTTGCAGCCAAGCTTGCCGTCTCCTACTTGGCCAAGGTACGTTACATGGTATATGGTATATGACAGATTCCCTAGTCGACGAGCATGGCGACATGAGCTCTGACCTTTGCCTGACCTGGCCCAGCCTGGAATGGTCTGGCCTGGCCTGGCCTGGCTTGACTGGGAAATACGGGGCGGCCATCGGGCCCTTGTAATTGTATTGCGCGCGGTCCCACCGGCGGCTTAGCAAGCTCAAGCTTAGTTGGCACGCACTTTGTTGATGTTGATTGCTGCAGTCAATTGTATCCCACGGGCGGCGGTGGAGCAAGCTGGTCCCATCTCATCTCGCCTTTGATGTATTCAATGTCCCATGAGCCAACCACGAGCCCAAGTCGTGCTAGATTAGCGGGCTGCGATGCGAAGCCGGGCACGCCGCCGGCGACAATGACTCGGTGGCCCCACTCGGGCCAAAGTGGATCACCGGCGAAGTTTTTTCTTTCTTTCGCTCCGGCCGACCGGGGCTCCACTTCGGCGAAAAGCGGGGCTCTCAGCTCTCAGCTCTCGGCTTTAAGGCGGCGCCGTCCAAAACAAGGGCATCTCGAGTCTACAACTGACTGGAAGCGTTTCACACCAAGTGGGAAAAGAGAAAAGGGGGCTTTCGCAACGGTCGCAACGTAAGATTCAATGCAGGGCCGATCTCACGGGCCCCCCCCCCTGGGCTTTTTGAAGCGATTCACGGCCGCACGCCGGGAATAACTGGGCCAGAAGTGGGTGGCGCCCTGTGGTCAAACACCGAGTTATCCCCATGCCACCATTCAGGACACACGGTCCCTGGGTGAAAAAGGGCTGGCTGTTTGTGGGAGCCATCCCTGAGAACTGGGGCCCGGAGCCATGTGCTTGGAGCTGGGAAAACGGCCATGGTTCGTAGCTGGGAAAAGACAGTGGGTTATTGCTTCGTCTACGCCCCCCCCCACCGATGGCCGGCCGATGATGACGAGTGGGCCACGGGATGGACGTGGGTTGTGTGATGGAGATGAATGGGATGGGAGGCGTCTTGTCTGTTTACCTGGCAAAGTATATATATTCCCGGGTCCCCTCGTGTCGTATGGAGACGGAGCGAGAGAGAGAGAGAGAGATTGAGAACGTGACAGCTGGTATACAACCCATACTCTATACCCAATACCCATCATAGTCGTCTTGGACGCTCGCGTTGCTGGCTTATTAGCTAGCTCTCCATTGTCGTCTTGACCCATCCCACCCCGTCCAGAGCGCTTTAGCTCTTTGTCTACATTCCTTCCTTCATCCCATATACAAGCCATCCACAGCCATGGCTTCCAACTCAAATACATCATCCGCCAGCACCCTCCGGGACGGCTCCCACCCCGTGGCCGCCGGCAAGGAAGCCGACGAGACGCATCCTCGGCAGCCCGTGTCGCACCGCCGCACCGGCAGCGGCGCCACGCGGAACCGCGCCCTCTCGCGCAGCAGCGGCGGCGGCCTCGCGCCCGTCTCGACAAAGGAGACGCGCGACCCCAACCTCGACATCGACCTGCCGTACCGCACGTTGAGCGCCGAAGCCAACCTGGACGAGTACCGCGTCGAGGCCGCCGGGGGCGCCATCCCCGGCCCCGTCGAGCCCGACAATGTCGCCCGCAAGTCGGCCTCTGGGCCCGGCGCCCGCTACCAGCTCGTCACTTTCACGCCCGGCGACCCCGAGAACCCCAAGAACTGGTCCAAGGCGTACAAGTGGTACTGCACCATGGTCGTGGCCGTGACGTGCTTCGTCGTCGCCTTTGCCTCGGCCGTCATCACCGCCGACGTCGAGGGCGTCGCCAAGGAGTTTGACGTCAGCAAGGAGGTGGCCCTCGTGAGCATCTCCGTCTTCGTCGTCGGCTTCGGCGTCGGGCCCATGATCTTTGCGCCCCTGTCTGAGATTTACGGCCGCCGCATCATCTAGTAAGTTGCCTGATTACTTCTGCCGTGTTTCCGTGGCTAACCACGTCTTTAGCGGATCAACGCTTCTTGTCGCCGTCATCTTCATCATCCCCTGTGCCGTCGCCAAGAACATTGAGACGCTCCTCGTCTGCCGCGCCATTGACGGCATCGCCTTTTCCGCGCCCATGACGCTTGTCGGCGGTACGCTTGCTGATCTCTGGCGCAACGAGGAGCGTGGTGTTCCCATGGCTGCCTTTTCCGCCGCGCCCTTTATCGGCCCAGCCAGTACGTTTTCCCCTTTCTTTGTTCCTCTCTGCCTTTTATGGTTTGACATGCTAACACACATCCCAGTCGGTCCCCTCGTCGGCGGCTACCTCGCCGATGCCAAGGGCTGGCGCTGGCTCTACTGGATCCAGCTCATCCTCGCCGGCGTCGTCTGGATCGCCATCACCTTCACCGTGCCCGAGACGTACACGCCCACCATTCTGCTCAACCGGGCGCGCAAGCTGCGCAAGGAGACGGGCTCGGCGGACCACGTGACGGAGCAGGAGCTGGACATGCGGCCGCTGGGCGAGCGCCTGCGCATCTTCTTGATCCGGCCGTTCCAGCTGCTCTTTGGCGAGCTCATCGTCTTCCTCATCTCCGTCTACATGAGCGTCCTCTACGGCCTGCTCTACATGTTCTTCGTCGCCTTCCCCATCATCTACCAAAGTGGCAAGGGCTGGTCCGCCGGCAAGACGGGCCTCATGTTCATCCCCGTCGCCGTCGGCGTCATCTGCTCCGCCGTCGCCTCGCCCCTCGTCAACAAGCACTACCTCAAGATGGTGGCCAAGCACAACGGCCACCCGCCCGCAGAGGTCCGCCTCATCCCCATGATGCTCTCGTGCTGGTTCATCCCCATCGGCCTCTTCATCTTCGCCTGGACCGCCTACCCCGACATCTCCTGGGCCGGCCCCGCCATGGGCGGCTTCCCCGTCGGCTTCGGCTTCATCTTCCTCTACAACTCGGCCAACAACTACCTCGTCGACTCGTACCAGCACCAGGCCGCCTCCGCCCTCGCCGCAAAGACGTGCATCCGCAGCTTCTGGGGCGCCGCCGTCGTCCTCTTCACCGAGCAAATGTACGAGCGCCTCAACGACCGCTGGGCCTCGACCCTCCTCGCCTTCATCAGCCTCGCCTGCTGCGCCATCCCCTTCCTCTTCTGGCGCTACGGCGCCGCCATCCGCTCCCGCTCAAAGTACGCCTACGCCGGAGACGATGAGTCGACCGACGACATTGAAAAGGCAAAGGGCCGCGCTCCCGCTCCCGGCGGTGCCGCCCCTCGGGAAAACGTCTCCGACGACGAGGACCTGAGGCGGGCCAGGAGCTACGTGAGCAACCCGTAAGGGAAGAAGCTCACGACTTCTCATGCCTACTACTACACTTACATTCACTCTTACATTCACACTGCTCATCTGGCTGAGCACCTTTCTTTATTCACTTTTTTCTTTCTTTTTTTTAACCATCTCACCCCTGGGCATGGACTTCAACAATAGAGGAGCCGCGCATCTAATGGAATTGGACCAGGAGTATGATATCTAGGGTCATGTACATGCATAGACGGATAGACAAGGGAAGGGAGAGACTCATGACGAAGCCTACCAAGACAGCCTTTCAACAATACCCTGCATTCTACCATAGTTTCACCATAATAATATAAACAAGACCAATCAAACCAGACTTGTCTGGACCTCGTGAACAGCACCCATACTACTGCTGAGGCAAAGAAAAATGGACCCAAGAGAAAAAGGCGCTCGTCAAGGGTGGATGCTCCGCGACAAAGGAGATGAGGTCCAACGCGGCTCACCGGCAATGTTCGGCAACAACTCTGATCAAAAACGAGATCGGTCCATCATCCATGCGGGAACCAGGGGCCCACTTGATTGCCCTGACTAGTCAGGGTCTAGGGACCGTTATGGATCACGTCGGTGGTGTGACGGTTCCGACTTGGTGTGGGCTTAGCGGCCAAACAGCGAGTTCAGTCCAGGTACGAATACCGTGTGCCCTTGCACCGACCGGTATAAGAGAATGACTGATGCAAAGACAAGCAGTGGGTTCCCTGGTCCCCTGGCTGCTTGCTTAGATGTTACGAACAGGAAGCGAGGTGCGCCGGCGGATCTTGAGGTCCTTGGTGAGGGAATTGTTACACGTCTTGTGCGCCATGAACTCTTCAAGATTGCCCAGCGTGCAGTCGGCAATCTCGGTCAGCGCTTCCTCGGTAAAGAAAGCCTGGTGCCCGCAGACGACAACGTTGGGAAACGTCATCAGCCGCATCAGGTGATCGTCCTGGATAATGTGGTCCGAGTGGTCGTTGTAAAACAGCTCGCCCTCGGCCTCGTACACGTCAATGGCAAGGCCACCTATGTGGTTGTCCTTGAGGGCGTGGATGACGGATCCAGTGTCGAGGAGGCCGCCGCGAGAAGTGTTGACCAGCATGGCACCCGGCTTCATGAGCTTGAGCGTGTCGGCGTTGATAATGTGCCGAGTCTTTTCCGTGAGCGGGCAGTGGAGACTGACAATGTCACACTCGGGCAGCAGGTCCTCGAGGCTGCGATACTCGCCGTACTCCTCAAAGGCAGACGAGGGGTAGGGGTCATAGGCCAGCAGACGGCAGCCAAAGCCCTTCATGATGCGTGCCGTGGCCAGGCCAATCTTGCCGACGCCCACGATGCCCACCGTCTTGCCGCAAAGGGTACGGCCCAGCAGACCATCGAGAGCAAAGTTGCCTTCGCGAACACGGTTGTAGGCGCGGTGCGTCTTGCGGTTGAGCGTCTGGATGAGGGCAACGGCAAACTCGGCGACAGCTTCGGGCGAGTACGAGGGCACGTTGGCGACCATGATGCGCAGACGCTCGGCAGCGTCGAGGTCCACATTGTTGAAGCCGGCGCAGCGCAGCAGAATGGCCTTTACGCCAAGAGTGGCGAGGGCCTCGACAATGGGCTCGTCAAGCGTGTCGTTGACAAAGACACAGACGGCATCGGCTCCCTCGGCAATAGCGACAGTGTCTCTATCAAGGGCAAAGTCGTGGTAGACGAGCTCGATGCCCGACTCGGCGTACTTGGAGTCAAGCACGCTGGCGAGGAACTTCTTGTCGTACAGCTTGGCGCTGAAGACGACGACCTTGACCATGATGGGCGAGTTTGGCGTCTGTTGATGGGGTTTGGCTGCAACGAGCGGGGAAGCGTCTTGAGCTGAAGTTGCGGTGTCGCCGGAATGGATGAGGCCCCTGCCTGTTCTTGTTCTGGTCGGTTGAGCAAGCGAACGAAAGTCGAAAATGCTTGCGGCAGATTGATCCTATTCTGCAGGACGTGATGGAAGAAGAGGAAAAAGAAGAGGAAGAAGACGAAGAAGAAGAAGAAGAATGCTTCGTCTACATCAGGCCATTGCAGTGCAATCAAATGCAACCTTTTCTGTCGTCGCTCTTGCCAAGATCGAGGCTTGGCTTCCTTGCTTGGCCCATGACGACAGCTGTCGGCAGCTGCCCGCCAATACCGCATCGGGACAGCTGAAGATTTTGATACTTACCCAACCCGCCAGGAAAACGGCACAAAAACACCAACACAACATGTCCATGATGCATGCGCCCCGTCACTTTCGCCATGCGCAGTTTTCCCATCTCGCAGCATCAACTTGGCCGGGAACACCAAGGATTCATCATGCGAGTGCGATATGTTCTCGGGCTTCAGACAAGGCGACATCAACTAGCCTGGGGACAGAGCCTTACCCAGACAACGAAAGCCAATGTTGGATATCTACAGAAACCGTACGATATACAACACACTCCTGAGCCCCCAATCTCTCATCAATTCCTCTCCTACGCGGGCTCTGCAATTTGCTGCGAAAACGGCAGCGGCGTTCCAAACGAGATGGCTCCGTTGGATCCGACATTGATCTTTTGCACCATCGAGTAGCGCGTGTTGTCGCACGCGCCCTTGGAGTTGCTCGTTGCGTGGAATGCCATCCATGTCTCCTTGCCGTTGGGGCTCGTGAAGAACGAGTTGTGCCCGGAGCCGTAGTGCCCGTTGGCGCTGCTCAGCAGGCAGCCGTTGCTCTTCTTCCACGCGTTCTTCTGGGTTGGGTTCGTGTTGCCGTCCCACGTCAGCGTCGCAAGGCAGTAGTAGGGCGTCCAGCAGTACGAGGCCGAGTACGTGATGATGGTCTTACCGCCCGCGTAGAGCGCCACCTGGCCCTCCTGCACCGGCACCTCGTGCTTCTCCCACGACTCGGTAGGCTCTGAGATGATGTGGATGGGGCCCGACAGAGAGATAAAGTCGTCGTTGAGCTTCTGGAGGCAGGTCGACTGATACGGGACATTGTACTTGCAGGAGAACATGAGGAAGTTGCCGTGGTTGCTGAAGCGTAGCACCGACGAGTCAATGGCCCACACGTTGCTGAGCTTGGCGGCATAGGAGTAGTTGTCCCAAGCAGAGGGTCCTCCTGTTGTTAAGGTGTTGGTGTCAGTAAGGCTCATGTCCGTATACTCGGGATGCTAACAAGGTGCAAAACTAACCCTTTAGAACGTGCATCGACTGGCCGTCGAGATTGTTTCCGTTGCCTGCCGTAAAGTAGACATACCAGTTGCCGCCGAGGAAGTGCAGCTCGGGGGCCCAGACGTTGCAGCAGCGGCCGGCGTCGGACGACTGGTAGATGACCTTTTTGGGAGCCGTCTTGAGGCCCTCAATCGTCTTGGATCGGGCAATCTCCAAGTTGGTCCACGAGGTGGACATGAAGTAGTAGTAGCCATCGCCCGAGCGGACTACCGACGGATCACCACCGCCGGGGTTGCGAATGGGGTTGGTAAAGGCCAGCGCCGAGCCCAAAAGACCCGTGAGCGAGACCAACGCAGTCGCAATGTTGGAGAGCTTCATGGCTGAGGTTGCGATTGCCGGTCAACCTGGAGAGTAACTGTTTGATCAACGCTGCATGGCCCTTGAATGCTGTATTTATATGATGCACCGCATTCACTCTTCAGATGCCTACTTCCCATTTCGGCCTCTTCCGTGCTTTCGCATTGCTGAGTATGGCATCGCTGCGCATGATGCCCGCTAGGTATGTCGATCCCCTCCCTCGCAGAGTCTTGAGTGGTGGAACAACCGCCAAGCATCATGACGGGAATATATACGGCCGGGCCTACTCTGTATGGCATCCGGAGCTCAGACGCCGAAACGAATCGGACGTCCCGCCATACGTTTGGAGCGAGTACTTGTCTTTCTCGAAGCGCGCCAGTATTGCCATTTCCATCTTCTGGTTCCGTCGAGATATCCCTTGCTCCACAGACAATGCCACCTCACTACTCCGCATGAGCTGAGCTGACAGGTGCCAACCCGCCTTGCCTTGTCATCAGTTATCAGCTTTTCAGTCAATATGCCTTGGAAAGTTGCTCTGGAGACTGAAAACCTGGAGTTCCCTTGTCCATCCCCCGCATCTCCACAGCCTCTCGAGTGTGGAGTACATGTCGGTCAGACATCGACCGATGGCCCTTGGCGTCGTCTACACTTTGGCATCCCTCCCAGATAGCTCCGGTTCCTGGCAATATCTCTGCATAGATCGCTCGATGGATTACCAGATGCTCATTCCGAATCCATGAGGTAGATCAAACACCAGGGCCTGGTGACAGTTCTCCAAGACGTATTTCGTCAATCGCATTCTACTGTCTTGACCGCAATTTTGTGGCTGTGCAACCCGACCCTGTCAAATGGATACCGACCACGATGTGCTATGCTTGAAATAACCTTATATCTTTAATCCGTTGCTTCAAGCGGGCCAATCCAGATTCAAGCATCTCAACCTCGGCTTCGGCTTGGACTTGTGCGCATGCTTGAATGCGCCTGCAGCGGAGACTACAAGGTCCATCAGTACCGTATACCCCATTCGGGTATTCGCCTCTTGGTGTATTCAAAGCGTCAAGAGATTGCTAATCATCACTGCTTAAAGATTTAACCCAAAGTTTTTATGAATCGTCCTCCATCACTCATCGCGTATATGACCCTCTAATCGTATAGTCCTTCTTCGGCCCCTTGACCGTGTACTCAATCCCCCAGTTCCTGAGGTTCACCGCCTGGAACGCAAAGTTGTACTTGACGTCGTAGTAGTCGTCGATGCAGAGATGCCCAGCCTGCGCAGCCCAGCCCTTCCTGCCGGCCCTCTCCGGCCCCAGGAACTCAATCTCGTGGAAGAGATAGTCGGCCCGCCTGACGTCGTCTGGCTTGGCGAACCACACGCTCAGCGCGTCCTTGGCCTCGTCGTACCGCCACACGTACCGCCGGCTCGCCCTAAACCCGAAGCCCTGCGCCGTCTTGAACTCGCCCTCCTCAATGTACAGGTACTCCATCCCCTGCTCGTCGCCCTCCGACGGCCCGACACCGTTGGCGGCACATCGCAAGCCCTCGGGCGTCTTGTCCCGGAGGAGAAACTTCGCGGTGCCGCTAAAGTGGCCGCTGGGGTGCGTGGGAAGCTTGCTGGTCAAGTCGCGCTCCAGCTTCCATGTGCCCAGAAGGCTTCGAAAGACGGCCCGCGCGACGAACTGGGAGCTGGTGAGGCCTTTGGTGGCAACCGCGTGGGCGCTCTGCAGAGACTTGAGGGCCTCGTCTTCCTCGTCGCTGGACATTGTGTATCTCGACGGTGTCAGCATGTCCAGCGGCAGGTCGTTGTGCGGTAGACTGGGTGTAGACGGCGCCAGAGGTTCGCGAATCTTGATGGAGAGTGCCTCGGAAAGCTCATTCATGAGGTAGATGTAGTCTCCCATGGGGAACTGGGACACGCGCGGGTCGTCGCGCAACTTCAACGTTCTCTGGATGGAATCATCGTCCCTGAGCTTCTGCTGAAACAACTCGGAATCGGTAATTTTCGCATCACTCCATAGCGCCGACACAAATCGTGCCTGCATCTGCATCACGCCCCAATAAGGCGATCGGTAAAAGCCCACAAATCCAAGTCCAGGCACGTCTGGATGGTGCGTCCCATGGAAAGCCAAAGCGACCGGCTGGTCGACATGTTGAGGTGAATGATTGAGTGTCTGCAATACGTCTTGCGGGAGAAAGTTTAGACACGGCGACGCGTCGAAACCCGTTGCAACAATAACGGCAGCAACGTTTTCGATCTTTTCCCCGCCAGAGATGGTGGCCGTGCTGCCATCAAGATGCTCGACTTTGCCGCTCGACAGCGTGATGAGTCCAGATCGTACAAAGTCGCTATACCAGTCGCTAACGGCCAGGTATGGCAGCTGATGGTTATTTGTGTCGTCGACCTTGAGCAGAGGAGAAAACTCGGACTGATTCGTGCCGACGACACCCTGGAAGATACCATGGACCATCTTGGCCTTTTCTTCCGGCACATGTCCCTGTGTGTTGGTCAAGGGCTTCTCGCGATTGTTGAGATTACAAGAAGCAAAATCAAGGGGTAGGAAAGGCGCCGCAGCAAGCGTAGGCTGTGCACCTGTCAGTCTTTAGGCATTCCGAAGCGCCTATTGCCGACTCACCTTGGGGCTTGTATAGAGCGGAAATACCCAAACGGGTCGTTGAATGACATTGTGAACGCTGTACTTGTCGACATCCTGAATCGAGGGAGCAGTGGGCGAGTTTGTTGCAGACGAGAGGTGGGCGGCAATGGTTCCAGCAATCTCAACGCCCGACATCTGGCCACCAACCACGAGAATCTTGCCCCCTCCCTGCCGCCCTTTACCTAGAAGGCTCTCCAGATCTCGGTACCGGCTGCTGTGCACAATGGGGATACTGGCTTCCTTTTCAAGACTTTGCGGGATAATGGGCTTGCCGAAGAAGCCCGAGGCAATGAGCAGGTAGTCAAAGTGCCTGGTCGTGGGACCATCCTTTGAGTCGATGCTAATGTTCCAGCCGGTGGAAGCACCCTCTGGACGATCCGCTTTGACAATTCGCTGTCCCAGGTTCAGCTCGAAGCCGGGCTTGTTCGCCAAGAAGCGCTCCACGTAGCGTTCAAGATACCTCCCCACCATCCAGGCTTGCGGGAGCTGAGGGTCTGCCTCATACCATGCCAACTCGCTGAAATGCATCGTGTGGCGACTTTGGTTGGTCATCATCAGAGGGTGCACCTGGCGCGTATTGTCCGTCTTGGAAGTAGGCCAGAGCCCTCCGATGCGGTCCTGAGCATCAAAGACGCAGACCTTAAACTCGCCGGGGGCGGCATTGTGGAGGAGCGTCTTGGCCGCGACAAGGCCCGAGGGACCAGCACCTACGAGCGTGAGATGGAGGGATTCAACAGGAAACGCATTGCTTCAGCCATGACCGAGAATACTTACCAACAATGCAAACCGTCTTGGCCATGGTTCTGATCCAGTTCTTACACCCAACGAGACTCATGCACTCTCTCGGCTTCAGCTGAGCAACCTCAACGAGACGCAGGGAGCAAGTCGGGGCTAGGTATTTATGTATGGCTAGCTCTTACTCGATTGACATGCCCAGGCTTACTCTCTCAAACGTGCCGAGGCAGCCGAGTAGCAGCCGCCGTATCTTACTTACTCGAGTATACAAAAAGCGAGGATGACTCGATCGAGGTGAGAGTTGTTGAGGCATCCCCAAACGGCCAAGCGTCTTTGAGCCGAATGGGTGATTAGCTAAGCACCCGCAAATGCCGAGCCAAGCCGCCAGTGCTCGTCTCCTCTTCTTCCGCCTTGCACCTCCAAGCTCGTGTAATCCAAGCAAAAGATGAGTGTGCCAACGAAGTCGCTCCGCAATCAGGCCAATGCCATTCCACTCGTCGTCACATCACCTTGAGAGCCAGCACCACTCAATGCAATGCGTAATACCGCTCCATCCCATGCCCCGCTCTCCCGCCATGTCGTCATGCCTCGAGGTCCACTGTCACTTACGTGAGCATCCCTGTGAAGCTTAATTAACTCCAACTTGCGACCACTTGAGCTCATATCAGTTCTCGCAACTCTTGATTCCTTATAAATACACGTAGAAACCCATTCATCTCGTTATAATCTCTGAGACACTACCCATCCAACAACAACAACAAACAACAACAAACAACTACCTTCTTGTTTCCATCACCATTACCACCACTCATCATGGCTTCTCACCACGTCCTTCTCATCGGCGGTCACGGCAAGGTTGCCCAGTATCTCACGCCACTGCTTCTCAAGCGTTCCTGGACCGTCACCAGCCTCATCCGTGCCGCCGACCAGGTGCCCACCATTGAGAAGCTCGGCAACGGCCTGCCGGGCAAGCTCAACGTCCTCGTCCGCAGCATTGACGAGGTCACCAGCCAGGACAAGGCCCTGAGCATCCTCAAAGAAGTCAACCCCGACTACGTTGCCTTTAGCGCAGGTGCCGCCGGAAAGGGAGGCGCCGAACAGGTATGAAAGCTTCGGTTTACTTGCTGCTGCACACCACTAACAGCACAACCCCCTAGACCTTCAAGATTGACCGTGATGCCGCGATTCACTTTGTCAATGCTTCCGCCTCAATCCCCTCCATCACTCGCTTCCTTCTCGTCTCATATCTTGGCTCCCGCCGCCGCAACGCCCCGTGGTGGTCTGCCAGTGAGTGGGACGACTTCAACGAAAAGGTCAACAACGGCGTCCTTGCCACCTACTACAAGGCCAAGATCGACGCCGACGAGGCCCTCTACAAGGTGTCCAAGAAGAGCTCCACTCTCACCGGCATCTGCCTCCGCCCTGGAACGCTCTCCTCTGACCCCGCCGGGAAGATCACTCTCGGAAAGACGGAGCACATCTTGTCGGGCAACAAGGTCAGCCGCGAGGCTGTGGCACAAACGGCTTCTGCTCTCCTAGCTGTTGACGGTATCAAGAACACGTGGTTAGACCTTTTGGATGGTGACCAAGACGTCGACGCTGCGGTTCAAAAGGCTGTCCGCGATGGCGTCGATGCAGCGGAAGGCGAGCCCATCTTTGATGCCTAACTGCGTACCACATATGGGATAAAACTGAGCCCATAACTTAGGGGCTCACTATCTGAATTGAAGAAGAAGCGCTAGATAGTTCCACTAATTGCTCACATCGCCATTTCATACGAGGCTGATAAACATTGCAAACCTGCCATCCTTTCAGTGATCCATGTCCTTAATCTTCTACTTCGCCTCCCCTCGCATGGCAGTCCTTCGATTGACATTCCCGTCGTAAGCATCATGAAGTGACTCAGCATTTCCGACCTCACTTTGACTAAACCCACATATCTCGTTCATCATAGTCCATGTCATGTTGGTTTGAGTGTGTGGCTGTTCTTCGTGCTCGCTCAAATGTGTCCCGGTGCTCGATTTTCGGGACCTCCAAGCGACTCTCCAGACGCATCGCCGCAGGACTAGTTTCGCGACCCCCGAACCACTTTGCTCGGACAGCCTTGGCCTCTTCTCTTACCGTGCTCCAGCTTGTGGTGAAGTAGATGATGGCATTCCACACTCCTTGGAGCGGGAGGACACATCCACTAGCGACGCTCAGTGGGAAACTGATTGTGTCGTTGTGAGTCAAGCTGTAAAGGCGGTTGATGGAGCTTGGAATCCAGGTGATGAGAACGGCAAAGGCAAAGATGAAACTTGTTCGCAGATAGGCCATCTTGACAGGATCAAGTCGTTTGAGTTTCAGGGAAGCATTCGACCTGACTGCGCGGAGTCGGGTGAAGACGGTGAGTTGCGGATACGGTTTTCGGTCAGAAGTGCAGAGAGTCTCAAAACGTTGCATTATCGCACCACTCGCAATTTCATTTTCCTCTTCTCCCATTGGAATGGCCCAGGATCGTGTTCGACCGGGGCTTGCGCGGATTTGAATAGCCTGGGGCGCTGTGACGTGGTGTCGGGCTTTGGTCTTGGAGAAGTCTGAGGTAATCTGGACCTCTGTGACAGCAGTGCCATAGAAGTCAGGACGTCGGGTAAGGCTCTGTAAGAGACTGTTAGAAGTCTGGTCTGTGACGTTGTGGCAGGGGAAGTTACCTCTTCAGCCGAGTCTCTATGCTCGCTACTGGAACGAGGGTGAGAAGCATTCGCCACCTCCTTCTCACAACTGCCAAGGCCGAGATTTCGTAGCTGGTTCCGGTGATGAAATACATGGTATCCGACAGCAATGTAAATGATTATCGAAAGAAAGATGCACAGCCAAATGGGTATGTAGTAGGAGTATAGTCGTACAAGACTCCAGTCGGTACTGATCCAACACCAAAGCTACAGTTGTCAGCACAACATTTCCAGGAAGGAAGAGAATTATCACTTACTGCTGCATCCCCGAAAATCAAGCCCTTTGGATCATCTCGGATCGACATGAGAGTCACAGCAGGAATCATGGGCCCACCAAAGCAGACGATGCAGTAGGCCCACGCATACTTTCGAAAGACGCCGGGGCTCACGTTGAAGAAGAAGACGAGAAAGACGTTGACGGCCATGGCAAAAGACCACCAGGGATCCGACTGCATGAACCTATTGGGGGCTATTAGCAAACAGATTCCCCGTTGGGCTATAGCCAGAACGTGCCATTCAAAGATAAACGCCTGAGCCTGGCACAGATGCGACTCTTCGCCTTGGTGGAGACCATCGTATCCGATCATGGAAGCCACACTCGCTCCAGCATTGGCAATCATGGCAAAGAGGAGGAAGAGGTTCGGGGTAGTGCGAAGCTTTTTGAAGACCAACCACGAAAAGAAGGTGAGCAGAATAGCAGCCATCGAGAAGCCGGCGCCCGTCCGCTCAATGAGGATGAGGACCTCGATCTGCTCGGGCGACAGCGCCTGACCTGGTTCTGGGCCCTTCATCTTCTGTACTCTTTTTTTCGCAACAGTGGTGAAGTTGAAGCTGGGAAAGATGATGTGAAGAGGATATGAGGCCGAAACTCTCTCAAGTCAAGGTTGTCGGCCACTTGGACTGGGTGTACAAACGGAAGGCACTTGGGCGTTATGGCTTGCACCTGCCTGCAGCTGTCGTGGATGGCGGCGTATACTTCCCACCAGTAGGTCTACCCAGTACCTTGGGCCAATGAATTATGACTTCGGTCGTCCAATCCATGGTATTGTCTCTCTATATCACAGTCTGATCTTACAATCTGATCCGTATACGGCCATGAAGCTGCGCCAGCTGGCAGCGGGAAGCCACACAGACTATCTGTAGGGGCTTTTATGGCTCTGGACCACAACTAGATTGGTTTTGATCCAAAGACCAGAAGATCTGATTGAGTGTGATGTGAATATCTTGGACAAACGGATCGAAAACATCATGAGTGGACTGCTACCCACTGGTTCCCTTGCGTGGCATCAATTTAATTTCATCTCACCTAAAGAAACAGCTTGCACAAGAAAATCGACATCTGGTCCATCAGCATCTTCCTCTTGACTACTTCGCTCAGATCCATCTCACATCGCTTGTCGTCTGATATGAGCTTCAGGGTAAGCCGCTTTGAGCCCAACCAACCCCGCAACAAGCTGCCAGACACAGCGATTTGCCTCGGCTGTCGAACCTGGCCACCATGGAATTCGTCATTAGTACTTCTCCTTGGGGGGGAACTTGGTGCTTTTGTGCTTCATTTGTAGCCAGAACTCTGCAACCGCAAAAAAAAAAGGGTTACACCGAGTTGCCAACCCTGTCAGCCGGGCGCTTGCATCTGCTTATACGAAAGTCGCCTGTATGTGGGCAACACCAACGTGGGCTTCTGCTCCCCATCTCATCAACCGCTCGGCCTCACAGTGATGAACATCTCAGCCATCAGGCCATCTTTTGCAACAGCTTGTAACGGCTCTCATAGTCTCAGACTTACCCAATGTCTCCCCCGTTTCTTCGCTTCTCAACAACCAGCCATGTCTTATACGCGCCTCATATGCCCTCACCTGAAACTTGATCCTCCCCAACCTGCGACTCTGTACGCCAGAAACGTGGCATTCTTCAAGAGCAAACCATGGATCGCTCCCATCCTCGAAGAATCCTCATCCATCCCTTTTATCCTGCCGTGCCGCAACCCCGCCAACGACATCAATGACCAATTCTTTGGCCGCACCGTCGCCCACGAACGCGCCATCGAGTACATGCTCTCCATCTTCCGCGCGGAAACCCAAGCCGCCGCGCGCGACCCGGCGCAGCCCATTAGGGAGACGCTCAACTTTGTGTCCCTCGGAGACGGCGTGAGCGGGCTGGCCGAGGTCGTGCACGGCGGAGTCACGGCGGCGCTCATGGATGAGTGCATGGGCGCCGTGTTTGACCTCAACGCCGTCTTGGAAAAGGACTTTATCAAGGCCCAACCCATCGTGGTCACCGCGGGGCTAGATGTGACGTACGTCAAGCCTGTTAGGACGAATACAGTGGTGTGTATCAAAGCTACTGTGGTTGACATTTCCGGGAGAAAGATACGGATGAAGTGTGAGGTAATAGATGAGAAGGAAACTGTGCTTGCAAAGTGTTTGAGCACTTGGGTTGCCTTGTCTTCGAAAATGTGAGAGGCAAAGACACCCTGAGGACCAAACAGAGGCCAAGTCTATGAACAGGAATGATGAAGAACGATGCGACTCCTTGATTAGAGTATTATTGGATTACTTTTCCAGTATAGAACTAGACGATACTAAAACCCCTGCTATACCTTAAAAGCACCCGTGAATGCGGCCGTAAATCATATCCCAGAATCCGCCTCTTGCTTAACTTAGGTAGGTATCATATTCGCAAACAACAACCGCCAAACCAACACGTCTATAAACCAAAACCCGGCCGTGAACTGCGCAAAGCCACTCACTGTTGAGGAGCGTGGTGACTCTTCCTCGGGAATGCAGACTTGAACGCATCCTTGGCCGTGGACGGATCCTCTAGCGCGTCCAGTGCCGCCTCGCGCTTGCTCTTCTGGCCTGCCTCCCAGCCTGCTTCGCGACTCTCAAGCTCACTCTCGGCAGAGCTGATACTGCTCTGGCTCCTGTTCATGACCAGGTTAATCATGCGGCCCTCGTCCTTCTTGGCCTTGCGTTGGGCTTCCTTGAGGTCTTGCAGCTCCTGCTCCTCCCAATGCATTGTGACTACTCCGAGCTTGGGGAAATTCTTCTCGATGAACTCCTTCAGCTGAGGCAGGATTGACTTGTCGGGCCGGTACGTCCCAGAATCGTTGTCAATGACAAGCTGGTAATAAGCAGGGTTGAGCGGAGGGTCGTTGTGTGGCGGCCCATCCGGCAGCGGTCTAGAAGGATGTGTCGCCTGCGCTGTTTGTGGATCGTCGGATGAGTTGGGGTGCTTGAGCCGCCGAATGAAGAACTCGCCGGAGCAGGCAATGTAGGTTTCCACATTGGAGTGCATGGTGTGCTTGCTCAGCATATCAATACCAAACTCTTTGCCCGTCTCGGTGAACCGGAACATGCCGTCCAGTGTGAGAACATAAGTAAAGGTGCGACATCCCTCGTCAAAGTGTGCCAGCTTGAGGAACTGCAAGGTCGCCTCGTCAGAGCATGATTCGAACTTGCCAACCTCGGTCGACCTATTCCAGTTGTAAACCCGCTCGTGCTGGCTGTGTAACGCCCTGTTCAAAATCTTGCCACGAAGACCGGTTGATGCATATACGGAGCCGACAATGGGCATGAACTCGACGAAGCGGTGGTACATGTCGGGAGGTACAGGCCCTTGGAGCTGCATCTCGTTGGCTTGGAAACTAAGGAGACGGTGTTAGTGGGGGGGTTGTCGCTCTTTGCAGGATCAAGACTCACTCATATTTCTTGACACTCTTCTTGTTGTGATCTTTGTCACTTCGAGCGTCGTCGTCGGAGTTTGCGTTGACCTTTGTTCCAATGATACGGCCAATCAGGGGACTAAAGTGCTTGACCCACGTTGTTGGACCGATGGTGTACATCTGAGCGAAAGGGGGATCGGATTTGCCAAGCACCTCCATACTGAGGCGGAGACGGGGAGTCATGTGAACATCGGATTTGAGGACGCTGGCGAGGGCCTTGATAAAGTAGGCCCGCTTGCTAATGACACGCTTGCTGGCCTCAAACTCACGGCCTGGAGGGGGAATGCCCTCCCAGCTGTCGTCAATCTGGCCGATCCTGACTGTGACATTTCCTAGCCTGTCGTTGCCATCCGGATAGTCCTCGTCGTACATGCGACATTTGAGAGTGAAGCCGGTCGGAGGAACGTTGGCGACGACCCACTCGTCTTCCCACTCAGGCTCCGTCGTCCGTCTAAGAGTCCGGGTACGGTGGGTAAGATCCGGATCCTCCTTGTGCCTCTTTGGCTGCGTGCCCCGGAGCGTTGCGACCAGGAACGGGTCCGATGAGGCCGTCGCCAAATCGGCGGGCGGGAGGTTGGCGGCGCTGTGGAAGACGAAGCGGACCGTGTAGCCCTGGGGGGCGTCGGGAAGAGGCGTTGTGTCGAAGCCTCCAGGAGGTTTCTTGGGCAGAATGCGGTCCTTGAAACCGGTGCCTTGTCGGGTCGTGGTGCGATCCAACTTGTGACCGCCATCGTCGGCATCGTCGTCGTGGTTTGGGGCTTGCGCATGGCCATTAGTGGCCGCGTCCGGACTGTCGCGGGCCTGTTCTGCCATGTTCATGTTGTATATATTAGGTATGTATGGGTTTGGATGCCGAGGAAGACGAGAGAGCGCCGAGGGAGCTCGCATCCATATATTAATCTACCCTTTGTAGCTCAGCGCAGGAGCCGCCTGGCGAAGTTGGTAAGGTTGGTGAGCGCCAACGTTCAAAGTGCCGCGCTGGAGCCGTCGTATCCGGGGTTACTTACGATGGCGCCAACCAGACTTTTTAGTTTGCAAAGCTTTGGCGCAAATGAAATTGGATGCAAGGCTGATTCGGCGCTTTAATGCCGTCGCAAGAAGAGAGTACGGTTCCCATTTGCCATCAGCTGATGTTTCTCTCTAGGCCCAAGAGGTGGGAAAGGGCCCCTCATTCTAAGCCAGCGCATGCTGTTTATTATACTTTGATACCTCCCTCCCACCGAGAAGTTGACCCCGGCCGCTTCAAGAGCTTGCGGGAGAGCTCTTGGCGAGCGTCGCAAGCAACCACAGGCCAGTGATTTTTTTGTGGTGTGGCTGGGTGCCAGCGTGACGTCAAGCCTCGAGCCACGGCCCGGTCTCGGCTGCGGCGGCACTTGGCGCTCTCGTCAGGTGGCTTCTCAGCCCCGCGGCCCGCCCTGACAATGAGGACGATGCCCGACCAGGACAACGACGAGGACCCCTAAAATTGCAAAATTACTCGTTATGTTAGGTCTAGACCATGCTGTGCCAGGGTGATGGCGGGAGGCGTCTATGAGGCCTGCAAGCGAGGTTAGCTGCCGCTGTAATATCCGCTCCTCATCCTCCGTCCCTCCTCCGTATCCGTACTCCGTACTCCGTACCCGGCGACGACAGCCGTTTCTGGGCGCTAGCCAAGATGAATGTTTCAACCAAGAGGGCACGATGCTCTGAGAGTGCTCCGTACAGAGTACAGCCTTCGCATGGAAACCCGCCCTCTTCGAGTTTCAAGCTTACATGTCTCCGCCAGCCACAACGAGCACCTGTTTCACACCTACTCCATGCCTTTATCTAAGATGACGGTGAGCGCTTCACTTCTCGAGCCAACAACTGTCATTAGCAGCGGGCATATCCGTGCCAAGCCCGACTGAGACGGCCCCGAGAGACATGACCAACGACGCGTCACTTTGCCGTGGGATTGACCGATTGTCTCCCCCTTTCCCAGCGCGTCTATAGTGATTTGCACTGCCAAGCGCTACCATGAACTTAATCGCCTTGGCCCGCACAGCCGCCGCCGCAACCGAAGCCGTCTTTGCCGTGAATACGCGTTTGACAGCTCGTCCAGCAGCTCTGCGTAACTGTACTTGGTTGAGATGCCAAGCTTTGTAATATTGCGCTGGCACCACCCAAGACCGTATAAAACAGTGAATGCCTGCACATAAGAGGTAAGGATGCTTCAACGGCCGAGTTCCAAGGCTGTCATGAAGCTCGAACTGAGGGATAGAGACAAAGCAGCAGTTTGGATTTTCGAGGACAAGGATACTCGAGCTGGTAACGCTGAGAGTTTACTCAACTTGGTGCTCTGAGGTTAACTCATTCGTCAACCTATCATTGAACTATTGCTTGTCGCCCAGAAATGCTTTGTGATGCTGGGCACCTAGAAGGGAAGACCATATTATGCCTCCACAATGCTTATATAGTACACAAACGTGCCTTTATCCCTTACATGTAAATCCTGTGCAAGTATGCACTGTAGCACATATATCCTTGAGATCCAGTTGATTGGTGAACATTGCTCTTGCCGGTAGCAGAGTTCATTGAAGATCAATACGTGGATACAATATTGTAGTAGAAAATGGGATGTCATAGGGAACTCATACACGTATTCGACCTCGTCCAAGAGCGCACAGGTGACAGCCACGGCGACCATATTGCCGTGCCCCTTGAGGTGGATGTGAGGGCCTACAACAATATAAGCTCTCATCCCCGGATATGCCAAGTATTTACTGTATGCATATCCGGACTGGGGAGAAGACGGGTCGAGCTCAAAGTCCAAGTAAACTTGACCAATGTTACATAAGCCACTAGGATAAATAACCAGACAAGCCAGAGTGGCTACGTACTTTAGAAGAAAGGACGCCAATGGTCAGTATGGTGACCATGATGGTGCCATCTGCATGTATTGCGGACTATGGCACATTACGCTTGGAGGGGCAAAAGCGCGAATCTTTAGCGGTCAACGAGCCAACCATTGCGTCCACGCAGTCAAAGTCAAGAAAGATTGAGCACGAATTAAGCTCGTCATACCACAAAGTACCGTATGTAGACATGGATATGGGTGAGAAGGTTGCAGGCATCTACGACAGATGTCGCTTTAGGTATGTGGGCGGTAGCCCTGTGTAGATTGGTGAAACTGTGTCGACGACTGGTCCAGTAGTCATGCCGTGGAAGTGCTCGTGGTCAAGGTAGTTGTACAGACACTCTACATGAATGGATAGAGTAATGACATGGTTAGGCCGGGTGAAATGCTGAGCATATCGGTTTGCGGAGAGAGAGGAGTGAAGCTGAAGCGGAGGTACATGCTTCTACCAAATAAAGTACCGCACTCAGGTACTGGAAGGTGCTCTGACTTCCATCCATTCTTCCGCACGTTACCCCGCCTCAGGTTCAGTTCAGTTGCCTTTGCGGTACGTTTCATTTGGACAACGAGCTGCGCAACAGACTCTGGATGCCGGCATTGGATTGATTGATTGAGCTGAGCCGGGAACAAACTTCTGGTATTCGAGTTGTCAATGCTGAGAGGTCTTGGTGCGATCACCTTGCCCACGGTAAGCTGTGGTAAGCTGGTAAGATACCTGACGGCCACACTCGTCAAGGTACCAGACAGGTACTTGAGATACATGGTACTTGGGCGAGGCTTGCTTGTTTGACCACCAAGCGTCATCCAGGTGGAACGGCTCGGGCTCCTGATTGGGCTGGGGCTTGCCTGGCCAGCTTCTGCCCCTCCATGACTGCCCACCACTGCCCCGCTGTAGATCGCGACATTGCCCCGCGCGCAAGCTGCTGGGAGAGCTTGCTTGCTTGCAATTTGATCAGACTTAAAGCGTGCCTCGTCCAGCTGGCATCCTCGCTCTCTTTTCCCTCTCTTCTTCCCCACCATCACACAACAGATCCTCTCATACAAAACATCACAATGGGTGTCACTAAGCACATTATCCAGGAGGGCTCCGGTGCCCAGCCCAACGTCGGCCAGAACGTCACCATTGAGTACACTGGCTGGATCAAGGACGACTCCAAGCCCGAGGGCAAGGGTGCTCAGTAAGACTGGCTTCTCCATCAGCCTCACGTCAAGCAACCTACTGACCATGGCCCCCTCTGCAGGTTCGACTCCTCCGTCGGCCGTGGCGACTTCGTCGTCCCCATTGGCACCGGCAGGGTCATCAAGGGTAACACATACCTAACCCGGCGCCTCGCTCAGAGATTGGAGCAGACATGCTGACACTGTTCACCTAGGCTGGGATGAGGGCGTCACCCAGATGAAGCTCGGCGAGAAGGCTCTTCTCGACATCACCCCGTAAGCTCCAACGCCTCTGTCCTATCTATGAAAGCGCGATGGCTAACCAATCTCCACAGTGACTACGGATACGGCGCTCGGTAAGCCTCCTCTTTCACATCTGCTCTCGATTACGTTCTCTCGTGCATATTGGCCCGGCTGGGCGAGCTGTCTCGCACCGAGCACCAGGCCTTATACCCACCCATATGACCATGCCGATACGTTTTACAATTGCGCACAAACTGACAGCAGAATCTACAGCGGCTTCCCCGGTGCCATCCCCCCCAACTCGGCCCTTCTCTTGTAAGATATTTCCTTGCTGTCGCGCAACCATCCGCAACTGTCGCTAATGCCGCACGTACAGCCAAGTTGAGCTGAAGAAGATCGGTTAAGCCATGTCTACATGACTGCTTGTCTTTTGTTTGCACGAATGGAAAACAACGAGTCCCAAGCTATCTGAGATGGCTTGCTTGGACGGATTAGACCTTCATCTGGCCCGGCCGGCTTGATAGCACGCCGCGGCGTATCTATGGAGGAAGCAATTCCATAACCTATAGATCAAGCAATTGACTCATGACGATCCACATCCATGTCGTTGCCCGTGACATTGCGAGGGCTAGTTCATCTTTATGTAACTTGAGAACCTCACTATGCTTACATGGTGCAATTGTTGGATGACAATTTCCAGCTGCTGGGTTCACAATGACCTTTACTTTTCCCGTAATACCAATCAAGTGAATTTTGCATACAAATGGCTCTGCTAGTCACATCATCCGAGAGTCATCCCAAGTCAATGCCAGTCCGCTAGTTAGGTGACGGAGCTTGGAAAGACTGCCAAAGTCGATGGAACATGCGAGAAGCGCTACGGCAGCTGACAGCTCTCCACATCTTCACAGGCACACAGGCCACAGGCACACAAGGGACGTACCTGCCTCCAGAGCGAGGTTGGGCTTTGGCGGGGCGCAGTCCACCTCCAGCCAATCATTGCTTTGCCGCCCCTCACTCTTCTCCACCGATACGTACCTCCGTTTCGTACTCCCGTACCTCTGGTGGATTGGTGATGAATGGAGCATGACAGCATTACCTCATCAACCACTGTGTCTCCCTCCACCGTGTCCCACCTCTGCCTGGACTCGAGACCTGACCTTATCAACGCAAGCATCGTCCCATCGGTGATTACGCGCAACAACTACAAACGACCAACTTAGAGATCATCGCTGATCTCCTACCCAACGCCCTCTTCGCTAGCTTCCTTGCTCTCCCTTCTCACGCCTCGATTCAGTTCGGCGGGGTAGAGCTGCTTGGTGCTGGATCACCTTCAAAACGACCCCATCACCATCTTCCACGATTCCCACTCCAGCAGAAACAGACAAGCTGGGGAAGCGAAAGCTCTCCAACGGGGAGTCTCCTACAACCCACAAGCGCATCATGGCTGTGAGTGACTACAGGTCCCCCGCTCGAGGCTGCCAGCGCCGACGCCCTCACGCTCTGCAGCTTCTTGGTTCCTTGGAGATAATGTTGCTGACAGTGATGGCGTTTCCAGGACCCCAAGCTTCCCGAGATCGACCTCGCCACCCGCATGCAGGTGGATGAGTCGGTCGTTGGCCATAACGAAATTGATGAGTCGCTCTACAGCCGACAGCTCTATGTGTTGGGCCACGAGGCCATGAAGCGCATGGGCGCTTCCAATATCCTTGTTGTCGGTCTCAAGGGTCTCGGTGTCGAGATTGCCAAGAACATTGCGCTGGCTGGCGTCAAGAGCTTGACCGTCTACGACCCTTCGCCTGTCCAACTCTCCGACCTCTCCGCTCAGTTCTTCCTGACTCCCGCTGATGTGGGCAAGCCGCGCGACGAAGTGACCGCTCCTCGTGTCGCAGAGCTCAACGCCTACACTCCCGTCAAGGTCCACCAGTCTGCTACGTACGTATTCGAAGAGTTCTCTACTTATCTACAATAGTGTCGCTGACTCTTTTCTCAGTCTGGAGGATAACCTAGCCCAGTTCGACAAGTACCAAGTTGTTGTGTTGACGAATGCATCGATCCAGTCCCAGAAGACCATTGCCGACTACTGCCACGCTAAGGGTGTCTACGTCGTCATTGCTGATACCTTCGGTCTATTCGGCTCCATCTTCTGCGACTTTGGCGACAAGTTCACTGTAATCGATCCCACCGGCGAAACCCCTCTAAGTGGAATTGTTGCTGGTATCGATGAGGAGGGCATGGTTTCTGCGCTCGACGAGACCCGACATGGCCTCGATGACGGAGATTACGTGACCTTCTCGGAAGTCGAGGGAATGGAGGCCCTCAACGGTTGCGAGCCTCGAAAGATTACTGTCAGGGGACCGTACACATTCTCCATTGGTGATGTGACTGGCCTTGGTCAGTATAAGCGTGGCGGAATGTACCAACAGGTCAAGATGCCCAAGATTGTCAATTTCAAGAGCTTCACCAACGCTCTCAAAGAGCCAGAGTTTGTCATGTCCGACTTTGCCAAGTTTGACCGACCACAGCAGCTCCACTTGGCATTCCAGGCCCTTCACGCCTTCCAAATCTCCAAGCAGAGACTTCCCAACCCCATGGACGACGAGGATGCCGCTATCGTTTTGGGTGCGGCCAAGAAGTTTGCAGAGGAGGAGAAGCTTGAGATTGATCTCGACGAGAAGCTGATCAAGGAGCTGAGCTACCAGGCTATGGGCGACCTCAGCCCAATGGCCGCCTTCTTCGGTGGCATCACTGCTCAGGAGATCCTCAAGGCTGTCTCTGGAAAGTTCCAGCCCATCAACCAGTGGATGTACTTTGACTCTTTGGAGTCTCTCCCCACCAGCACCAAGCGATCGCCCGAGCTTTGCAAGCCCATTGGTAGCCGCTACGACGGACAGATTGCCGTCTTTGGTATCGAGTACCAGAAGAAGATTGCCAACCTGAAGCAGTTTCTTGTTGGCGCGGGTGCCATTGGTTGCGAGATGCTCAAGAACTGGGCCATGATCGGCCTGGGAACCGGCCCCCAAGGCAAGATTTGGGTAACCGACATGGATTCCATTGAGCGAAGCAACCTGAACCGACAGTTCCTATTCCGTGCTGCCGATGTTGGTCAGATGAAGAGCGACTGTGCCGCCAAGGCTGTTCAGCGCATGAACCCTGAACTCGAGGGCCACATTGAGACCATGAAGGAGCGCGTGAGCGCAGACACAGAGAGCGTTTTCAACGAGGAGTTCTGGCAAAACCTGGACGGAGTGACCAACGCTCTGGACAATGTCGAGGCGCGAACCTATGTCGACCGTCGATGTGTTTTCTTCCACAAGCCATTGCTCGAGAGTGGCACGCTGGGCACCAAGGGCAACACCCAGGTTGTTCTCCCCCACATCACGGAGTCGTACTCTTCCTCCCAGGACCCCCCCGAGAAGGAATTCCCCATGTGCACTATTCGAAGCTTCCCGAACAGGATTGAGCACACTATTGCGTGGTCCAAGGAGTACATGTTTGAGAAATGCTTCGTCAAGGCACCTCAGACGGTCAATCTCTACCTGACCCAGCCCAACTTCATGGAGACGACCTTGAAGCAGGGCGGTAACCAGAAGGAGACGCTAGAGACGATCCGAAACTACCTGACCACTGAGCGACCCCGAACCTTTGAGGACTGCATCGCCTGGGCACGTATGCTGTTTGAGAGCGAGTTCGCCAACAAGATCCAACAACTGTTGTACAACTTCCCCAAGGATTCCGAGACATCCTCTGGCACTCCGTTCTGGTCGGGACCCAAGCGAGCTCCCGACGCGCTCAAGTTCGATACGAACAACCCCACCCACTTGGGTTTCGTCATTGCCGCAGCCAATCTGCATGCGTTCAACTACAACATCAAGTCTCCTGGCACGGATAAGTCGATTTACCTGCGGGAGCTGGAGAACGTCATTGTTCCCGATTTCTCCCCTGACTCCAACGTAAAGATTCAGGCAGACGACAAGGAACCCGTAAGTTTGGTTTTGTGCTGATTAGGCATTGAATGAGTGGAAGTGCTAACCATACCCCAGGACCCAAATGCTAGCAGCTTTGATGACAATGATGAGCTCGACCAGATTATTGCCGGCATCCCATCGCCCAACACACTGTCTGGCTTCCAGTTGGTGCCTGTGGACTTTGAGAAGGACGATGATTCCAACCACCACATCGATTTCATCACTGCCTGCAGCAACTTGAGGGCGGAGAACTACAAGATCGAGGCGGCGGACCGTCACAAGACCAAGTTTATTGCTGGCAAGATTATCCCTGCCATTGCAACAACGACGGCCCTGGTCACCGGCTTGGTGGTTCTTGAGCTGTACAAGGTCATTGACGGCAAGACGGACATTGAGCAGTACAAGAACGGCTTCATCAACCTGGCGCTGCCATTCTTTGGCTTCAGCGAGCCCATTGCTAGCCCCAAGGTGGAGTACCGAGGCCCCAACGGCAAGGTCACTCTAGACAAGATCTGGGATCGATTCGAGGTGAACGACATTACGCTTCAGGAGCTTCTTGACTTTTTCAAGGAGAAGGGCCTGAGCGTCAGCATGCTCAGCTCCGGCGTCAGTCTCCTATACGCGGCCTTCTTCCCGCCGGCCAAGCTCAAGGAGCGATATGCTCTTAAGCTTAGCAAACTGGTGGAGACGATTTCGAAGAAGCCTATTCCCTCGCACCAGAAGGAGGTTATCTTTGAGATTGTGGCAGAAGACCTGGATGAGGAGGATGTGGAGGTGCCCTACATCAAGGTCAAGGTTGCGTGAGGTGGGACGGCCATTGAGCAATAGATATGACGGTGGCAGCCTACACACGTGTGAGACTGCGAACATTAGATGAATAACACTCGAACTTCTGACGAGATGCCGCCAACTAGCTTTAAAGTGTTGTAATCTGTGTCTCTCTTCACTGTCAATTGGCACGATTCAGCGTCTCTCTACACACCTCCTGTTGGGTTGCAAGTCACAACAGGACAGAAGACAGATTAGAAGCAGATACAGGCAGGCGGGCTACCGCGTATTCCTGGCATGCCTTGGCCAAGCTCCTTTGAAGTTTAGCAGCTTAGCAAGCGAGGATTGGGTGATGACTGATGGCTGATGGGACGGGACGGGCTAGAGCGCGTGGGTCGAGCAGGCTACCTTGAGGGAAAGCGGGGATGTGTGATTCTTACGCCACGATTATGAAATCAAGCAGCACAGCGTACAGTAGCTTACGGATGTTGCAGCTGGACTGCTAATAAAGTAAGTAACTGTAGCTAGGCCTTGGATGCTGAGTTGAGAATTAGTGAGCGCATCTGGACGTGCGGGGAGCCCATTAACTAACTTACACCCTCTAACTATAAGAAGACGCTTCGCCCGGGGTCTTGATAGCTTGTCCCCTCTTGTCCCAATGTCAATGTCGATGCAGCGAGCTTCACCATTCTTGGTCGGTAATCGCATACCCGTACTCAGAATCATCAGCACAAGCCTCGGACAGCCCCGTCTGCAGCACTACTCGACTCGTGTCTCATCACCAACCCCAAAGAGCTTCGCCGTCCCCACTACCACGGGACATCAGATCAGAATGGTGAGCAGTCGTGGCAGATGAAGTTGGCCAGCCAACTAACTCGTCATGCAAGGCCTCTGGCAAAGTCACCGACTGGGTCAAGCCCGACGATAAGTCGGGCGAGTTCAAGCGCCAGGTCAGCTCGTTCCGCAACTGGATCTCGCGTGAGAAGGGCGCTCAGTATCCGCCCGAGAAGGGCCGCTATCACATCTACGTCAGCTATGCATGCCCCTGGGCGCACCGCACGCTCATTGCGCGCAAGCTCAAGGGCCTTGACGACTTCATCACCTTTTCCTCCGTCCACTGGCACCTCGGCGACAAGGGCTGGCGGTTCGTGACGCGTGATGAAAAGGAGCCCGGCGAGAATGTCGTGCCTGACCCCCTCGAGGGCCACGAGGCGTTTACGCACCTGCGGGACATCTACTTTGAGTCGGAGAAGGACTACCAGGGCCGCTTCACCGTTCCGGTGCTGTACGACAAGAAGACGAAGCGCATCGTGAGCAACGAGAGCAGCGAGATTCTGCGCATGCTTGGCACCGAGGTGGGCGCTTTTTTTTCATCAACGTCATTGCGAGGGGGACAAGTTTTGGCTAACGTGGGGACGGGTAGTTTGACGACTTGCTGGCTGAGGAATACCGAGCCATCCAGCTGTACCCCAAGGAGCTGCAGAAGCAGATTGAGGAGACGCACGAGTGGACGTACGACCTCATCAACAACGGCGTCTACAAGAGCGGCTTCGCGACAACGGCGGAGGCGTACGAGCGCAATGTGACGGCGCTGTTTGAGGCGCTGGACCGCGCTGAGAAGCATCTGTCTCAGCAAAAGGGAGGGCCGTACTATTTTGGCGACAAGCTGACCGAGGCCGACGTGCGCCTGTGAGTATTGCCTCGAGCTTCCCATCTTGCCATCCTTTTGACGTCGACACGAGTACTGACACGGAGGAAACCCTAGGTACGTGACGCTGATCCGGTTCGACCCCGTCTACGTGCAACACTTCAAGTGCAACATCCGTGACATCCGCTCAGGCTACCCGGCGCTTCACCAGTGGATGCGCAACCTGTACTGGAACCAGCCGGCCTTTAAGGAGACGACGCAGTTTGAGCACATCAAGTGGCACTACACGCGGAGCCATACCCAGATCAACCCCTTTAGCATCACGCCCGTCGGCCCACTGCCGCACATTCTGCCGCTGGAGGAGGACGTGGCGGCTGTAAAGAAGCAGTAGGGGGTGGAATGGACTTGATATTGGATGTAATGCTGTTGAAGTTGCAGAATAGGCACGCCCAGAATGAGATGTTGCTGCATTGACTTTTCACCAATGACTCTCCCATCTAGGTACCTAGCTACCAGCTAGTTATGATAGGTAAGTAGTACTGTAGAGACATGCATACGTTCATCATGTATGATGCATATCTGCTCGGACCATTATCATACCCAGTCGAGGACCAGCTGCTCCCACACACCGATTCATGGATGAACGACGTACTGCCCGCGTTTCAACCAGAGCGTCTGGACGGCCGTGCATGTCCCTGGTACTTTTCGAGCTAGCGTGCATGGGCCCATTGGGCAGGTCATCAGTACGTACCCAACCAACCAACCTACGAACGCTCCACTGCCAGTGCCGTGCCAGTGCCAGCTCAGAAGCAGCCACAGTGGTCACAGTGGTCGCAGCGGCCGCCCTTTGGTGATCAGCTGCCCTGCGCTGTCCCCATCGTGTCCCTCCGGCTGGCGCCAGCTGGCAGCCCAAGCCCGAACCTCGCCTCCGCCATCTCCATCTCCATCACCATCTCCATCAAGCCTCTTCTCCTCTCTTCCCAACAATCCCAACCGCCCGCTGCCACACCCGCCGCCCTCTCTCTCACCTCTCATCTATAGCCTCGTCGCTTATAACTCTCGTCCTCGTTTACTATCCGCAACCGAACCGCATCGCACCGCACCACAAACCAAACCCCGCCCTGCGCAATCCGCTGCAACTCGCACCTCGCACCACGCCAGAGCAGGCCACAACTACCAACTTGCACATCGATCCGTCCGCACTGCATCAACCAGAACCGAAAAAAAAAATTACCCAACTGCCCACCTACCGCCACCCTACAAGTAGTCTGTTACACAGTATCGCTTTTTTCGCCCTGAGCCGCCTGGTCGTCTCGCCCTCTCCCCGCCTCCCCCATCCTCTGAGTCCTCGTTTTCTCCGCCGCTAGTCAGACGAGTCAATTCTGCTTCTGCTTGCAAAATCTCCCACGGCCTTCTCTGGGACATTGAGCACGCCGTGCAAGTCTTGTTGGCCTTGGCTTCCTGGCGAGCTAGAACCCAGCTCGTGCGGGCCTATCCCGACCTCTAGCTTCCTCCATCTGTTTCCTCGACCACAGATATCCTATCCTTTTCCAAACGCTTCCATCCAGCCTCGCCTCCCATATCTGACTCAATACCGACGACTGCCGACGGCTTGTGCACTACCGAGCATCAGCAATCCATCGGCATCTTCCTGACAGTTGTTATCAGTGCTGTACCTCTCCACGCGACGATAGCTTGCCGACGGATGCGCATTACATTGCCCTAGTACTCTACCATGGCTCTCCGATATACAGCGGAGTCTCTCCAACACCTTCGAGAGTCGCCGTTATGTGTGAAACCTCCGAATCTTCCTCCGACTGAAGAGTGGATGGGGTAAGATATCACCTGATTGACCAACAACCTTGTTCGTGCTCTGACTTGGGTTCTCTAGACCTCCCCCTGAACAAGTTCGTACACAGAGCAAGACGGCCACGATTCCCGGATCTAGGCCCAACGAAAACCCTCTCCTCGATCAAACAAACAGACGTCCTGCCGTTGAGCGCCATGTCTCACGCAACAGTGCAAGCATGTCAATCCTAGGAACCCCTGTGATGTGACGGATGTGCTAACCGGCCCCCCTCCACGTTAGACCCTGAAGACCTCGTTTTCGCCCCGCCTCGCATGGCATTTGCTTCCGCCCGAGGGAACAAGTCGCTAGAGAACGACAAGGGTAGTGCCGACGCTGAAGCCCCAGCCCGGTTTGGCAACTTCCGAAGCCGCAACGGCGATGCTGACGTCGACCGCTTCCGCGATGGCCGAAATGGAAGCGCATTGCGCCGCCGTGAAGGGGGCGAACAGGAGACTGACGGATGGAGCACTGTGAAGCCGCGCAAGAGTTTTGGGCACGAAGGTGCTGAGCGCTTCCACGGTCGCATGGGCGGCAACTTTCAGAATGAGAGACGACCGCAGCGAGACGATCGTGAAGCTCCCCGAGACCGACCTCTCCGCACCTTTGAGTCCTTCGCCCGGGACAAGGAGGGAGACGACAGCGACGGCCGACCACGCAACGGTATGACTAGGAACAAGACTGATCCGTGGTACAAGACCGAACCCACCGCCCCCGTCACCGCTACCGAGCCCACCACAAACGAGAAGCGGGAGCGCATTGACAAAGCCAAGAGCTGGAGGGACCGTGATAGGGACATTGAAACCCATGACGATCGGAACAACACCCGAAACAATGACCGTCGTTGGGGTCGCGATCACAACCAGCGAGTTGAGCGTGAGCCTGAGTGGCTCGACGAGCCCCTCCAAGAGCACCCCGAGGCCCATACCCAACAAGATTTCCAAAAGTGGATGGAGGAGATGAAGAAGGCCAAGAACGGCACGCCTTCAACCGTCAAGCAAGCTGTCGCCGAGCTTTCGGCGGCTCCCGTCGAACCAGAGAAATTGCCTGTTCAGTCTGCTCCGGCGGTCGAGTCGGGCCCTGACAAGTTCTTCATGGCATTTGGGTCCGGCGCCAAGCTCGACCCGTCCACTCCTGGCGAACCCAAGGAGACCGCGAGCAAGCCCAAGGCTAGCGGGAAATCGTCACGATTCACTTCCTTCTTCCATGCTCATGACGACTTTAGAGGCAAGACGGAGCCTGCGACGCCGATGAGCGGCCCCCCCGCCTCGTCGCTCCCCCTTCCTGGAATGCTTTCAGGCTTCCCTGGTCCCGGTCCTGGTCCTTCTGGCCACCCTGGCCATCCTGGCCCTTCTGGTCATCCTGGCCCTTCTGGTCATCCTGGTCCCCCAGGGCCCCAAGGTCCTCCTGGTGTCTCGGGCCCTGCGCCGCCACAGGAAGAGGAGCGACAGGCTTTCCAGCAGCTACTCATGAAGCTTCAGAAGCAGACCATGAGCGCAACGCCTCCAGGCGTATCCCCCTTTGCGGCGCCTTCCTCGGGAACGCCCACAGATCACAGCAAGAGGGCTGCTGCGTCACCGGGATCCCCATTCCAACAGTACGGTCAAGTGCCCATGGCTAGGCCACCACCGCAACACGTTCAAGAAATCCTGTCTCCTCGGCCCCAGCCCCAGGCTGCACGACCCGAGCAGCTTCTCCAGGAGCTTGTCGGTCAGCATCAGAGAGTTCAGAGCCAAAGCTCGCCACGACCGGACTTGGCTCGCAACAACAGCAACACTGAGTTCTTGATGAACCTGATGCGGGCGCCGCAAGATCCGATGCGCATGGCTCAGCCGCCGAAGCAAGAGATGGACTTTTCCAGGGACAACCGTGGACCGCTGCACCAACAGCAGCCACCGCAGATGCAGGGCCAGATGCGCCCTCAGCCGCCGCCAGGATTCCCGATGGACGACTCGTTCCACAACGCGGACCCTGATGCTCGTCGTGCTCAACCAACACAGATTCTCCAGCGCCCACCGCCGCCACCTGGCCTGGACCAGATACCGCCCAACTGGATGCCTCCTCCCCAGGCTCGCGGCCCCATGATCCCGCCCCCAGGCCTCGCAGGCGGCCCTGGACCCAACCGCAACATGCCCATGCCTCACATGTTTCCTCCCAACTTCCCGCCTGGGGCTATTCCTCCCCTCGAGGCCATGGGCGGCATGCCTCCGCGCAACATTCCTCTGCCGCCTCCGGGCTTTTTTGCTGGCCCACCCCACGGCTTCCTGCCCCCGGGCATGGCTGGTTTCAACGGACCTCCCGGCCCCGATTTCCCCGGTGGGCCTTTTGAGGGCCGTGGCATGCCCCCTGCGGGCAATGCCGGCCGCGGCGCTGCCTTTGGCAGGCCATAAGTCCGCCTCTCGACGTATAGGATGAGGCCTTCTTTTGAGTTCTTTGAACTGAGACACCCTTTTTGAGGCTGCTCGTAAGAACCGGCCGTTATTGTAACCTATTTTGCCTTCAGTCTGTACGACCGCTTGAACCCTCGTCATCCGGCGTTGTACTATGCTAGAACCGACAAAATACAACCATGAATCATACATGACACTGCAGAAATGGCCTGTTTTACTTGGTCACCAGAGGCGAATTCGTGATATCGCCTCGTCTTTCTTCATCCTCTGTTCCACACTATTTTGGGGGCCATGGTCGTTTGGGGAAAGGGCGGGATGGTAGGCGACAATCAACGAGCTGGTGTCGGTTGGAGTCGGCGCTTGGGTTATATGCAACCAGTAGAAACAAATGGAAACTGGGGGCATGGGGATTCTCCATGCCTACTAAATCAAGACGACGCTTGTCATGTCTAGGTTGGCGAGGTTGAGCGTTGGAGATGATTACAAGAAAGAATACTGCTCAGTTGCAGCAAGATGCACTTGTCAAGTAGGTTGCGATGGTTTCACATCATTGTAGAGACATGTTGAATGACTGCAGCTTCTTGGCTGAATGTAAAGGCACTAGTGGAAAAGTGAGGATATCATGGTAAGGTGACAATGTTCAAGTTGATTCCGCCACGACTTTGAAATCATCCTACGATAGAACGGGCGCTGCCAGCAGTTGCAGTTCCGTCTGTGGTCTATACAGACAGCTACGGGCTATTTGGCTCCTAAACATGGTAGATTTACTAAGATTGCTACTGCAGAAGAGGCGACATATTCGCATTCTCATTCCAGACATTTGACGAGGACCCAAGGTTGAAATTTTCGAGATTCCCATTAGTTGATCCTCTTTCCCTCGCGCGTACATGAAGCTGCACGAGCTGAACAAGTTCTTGTCTATATACAAACAGCAAGCTGTTCTCACCGGGAGACTTGGCCACCACGCTTCCATCTGCCACGCGGGCAAGCAGCGCGAGACAAAGACGGGATATGTAATTCGGATGAGAAAAGGATTAACGCCGCGCTCCCAAAACGACAAAGTCTGATATCCTGGTGAGCCTACTTTACCCTGGCTAGGAAACGTGTATGAGATCGATCGTCGGACACTGGCGCGTTTTCCCCTCCTCTACTTCTTCCTGCCCAGAAAGTTGCGCCGCTTCTTCTCCTTCTGAAGCTTGCCGTCGTCAGGTTGCGGAACTCCGCCAGGGCTGGGCCTGGGGCTTGAGTTGAGCGCCATGTTGCCCATTGCTGCGGTAGGGGGCATGGGACCACCACCAGGGAGGCCGGCGGGCCTGCGCATCTGTTGAGGCGGTGGCGGTTGCTGCGGTTGTGGGGGAGGTGGAGGCGGCGCAGGACGCTCGTATAGATGAGCAGGCGCACGAGCCTTGGGACGTTCCACAGGGAGGTCGAGCTGGCGTCTGTCTCGATTGAGGTCGCCGACTTGGCGTACAAAGAGCTGTGGCGTGAGCATGTGCGAGGTGACGAGCATAATATCGCGGCTACGCTCCAGACCGACCTCGTAGCACGCGCGGCTCTCACTGTACGTAGCGCCGCCGGCCATGAAGACGATGATCCGCTGCCGGTTCTCAGGCGGCCGGCGGCCTGCAGCTGCCCAGTTCGGGCGCCCGGCACGAAGTGAGCCTCCCTGAGCAAGAAGTAGATCCTCATTTGGGTCCATTGGTGGCTTCACAAATGGGAAGCTCGTCTGCTCTAGCATGCCTCGGGTGAGTGCGTTGAGGAGGGGCTTCAGTGTCGGCTCGAAGCGCGAAAGACCGTATTCCTCATTCAATTGAAGTGCCTTGGGGTCCAGAGGGAATAAATGTGGTGGAGGCTGTCGAACATCCTTTAGGGGGTGGGCCGTTCGCCCTCCGAGATGCTCGAGGTTGACCAAGATCTCACTGTCCTGCTGGCGGAGCCCGGCGTGCGCGAGCAGCCGTCTGATGTCTTCCAGAATGACACCGTCGCGGTACAGGACAAACATGATGATGAGGCGAAGGCGATCGGTTGGCGTCACGTTGTCGTCGTCAAGAAGTCGCACCACAGAGTCCAGCACATTCTTGGGCCTCTTAAAATCCTCATCCAAGCCCGTCGAGAGAGTCTGTTCTACTGATGCAATATCCGGGAGCTTGTGGTTCTGGAATATGTTCATGCACTCCTGAGCCATGGTGAGATGCAGGGAATAGGCATCCTTTGTTTGTTGGAACTGAGGCAGACCTGCCAACATGTCGCGAATCATGTTGAGGTTGGTACCATCGGCGTTTTCGTCGGTGAAGTGATGGTTCTCGTCAATGAACCGCTGGAAGTCGCCCATGAGTTTGTCAATGGTGTCCTTCATGTGCCGGTGTCGGTTCTCGACCCAAATCTTGTCCTTGTCGGAGAGCTCAAAGTCCTTCTCCTGAGCATCCGGAGTTCCCTCGTTGATGGTGGTATGGAAGGTAACCTGGTCGCCTTCCTTGATAGGTAGCAGATCGTGGGCCATGGCCTGATAGGTAAACTCGTGTACAAGTGGTGCCATAAGATCCATTGACCTGTCGGTGATGAGTAGAGTGGCCTGGGGTCGTTGCGAGGGCGGTGGGAAGGTGGAGTCCCATTTCGCATATCCATCCAGCTCCTCCTGTACGAAGCGTGCCAGGTGGCCGCACAACACTCTGGCCTCATGAGTAGCCATCTCAGGCTTATAATATCGTACTTTGGGATACTCGCCAAGGGTAATGCAGAGCCCAGCAATCTGTCAAAAGACGTTAGCCTTTCGGGGCCCAATATTTCCCCTCTGTAACTAACCTTTTGCGCCATGCTCTTCATGTGTGCTGGCACTAGCGAGTTGCAGGAAGGGTGGTAGAGCATCGGGAAGCTCCAAGGATCTCGCAAGGTGACGAGATGGGATTCTCGAGGGTAGAAGTTGACAAAGAGTGTTTTGAAGCCTGCGCGCTGCTGTCGGGAGCCAGGTGCGTCGTCGAGGCGGCGGCGGAGTGAAGGGTCGAGTAAACCCATCCAGATGAGGTACTGGGTGCGGTAGCGATGCATCTCGACATCGGCCAGGAGGCACTCGACGGCGTGATGATCGGGGGTGAGGATATATATGGCGTCCATTTCGGAGTTCATGTCGCGTCGGTCCTCGATTCGCTCGATGGCTAGAAGCAAGGTCAGCAGGGGGGTTCCGGTGGTATACCAGGGGATGGACGAACTGGCAATGTTGTTGTTGAGGATCTCATCTTCCTGGGCGACATTCTTGATGATCTTGTGGGCATTTTCGTCGACTACTAGGCACTTCCACTGGAAGGTGGCGGTGTTAGTGGCATGCATATAGTTGGCGGTTCAAGGGAACCAAGGGAGACAACGGGCAACATACGTCGCCTTGGGTGATGCTCTTGATCTCGTTGATGATTGCTGGGAGTCGCTGTTAGAAGGGGTGGAAAGCCGCAGCTAGTGAAGCTATAGTATACCATCATGCTGTTCTTGTATGACGGACAGCCCCATGGTGGCGGGTGTAGGAGGCAGACTGCCCCGTCAAGACGGTGAAGCTTGGGTGTGGACAGATCGGGGGGGCCGAGCTTGGCAGAGCTAGTTGTAGGAAGGATTGAAGGGCCTGGTTGCGGTGGATAAAGCCGCTGTAGTTGGTCTAGCAGTGAGAGGGCGAGGAAAGCAAAGAAGCGGCGGCAGCAGTTGTGTTGACAGTCAAGGTGATGGTTGAAGCAATGGAGATGGTGCTAACGGTGACGACGTTGGAGGCTCGGTGAGTTTGGCGGGGTTTCCCTTTGCAGCCGCAGCCGCAGCCGCCCGAGCAGCGACCCAGTGGGGCCCAGCAGCGGCTCTGGCGCCCGTCGACTCTTCTCATTGGCCGACGGGCGTAAATTGCAAGCGGCTGCCAACTTCCAGGGGGCTTCCAGGGGATTAGGGGCAGATGAGGCCCGCTAATGTTGGCAAGCTCAGGGGCCGTCACTCGCATGGATGGATGTCTCGTGGATAAGGCTGAATCAACAGTTCAGCAGCAGTTATGAGGACGAAGCAAGGTGGTTCAAGCTAGTAGCCATCTTAATCTGCTTCAATAGCTTGATTCGGACTTCTCGGTTCATCGTAAAGACGGATATATTCTTCGTCATCTGTCCCTCGTGGTCTTCTATGAATCATGGCTCTATAAACAT
The DNA here is from genome assembly GCA_003693545.1 of Pseudonectria buxi. Taxonomy (NCBI): domain Eukaryota; kingdom Fungi; phylum Ascomycota; class Sordariomycetes; order Hypocreales; family Nectriaceae; genus Pseudonectria; species Pseudonectria buxi. The sequence continues at coordinate 39,764 of QUZG01000084.1, read as the reverse complement.
CTAGGAAGCGTCACCACATCCGCCATGTCCGACAGCATCTCGTCTTCTTGGTAAACACCAGAAAGCAACATCACCTGTCTTTGCCCGTCGATCATCTTTCCCTGGGTACCTACCCATCGTCACCATTCCCTCGCAGATACCGCTCCACATCCACGCGCCCATACATTTCCCCCTGCAGCCGCTCGTTGCGCCTCTTGTCCTCCTCGGCCACCCGTCGCAGGTCCTTTGCATTCAGCCTCTTTGGCTTCTCTGGCTTTACCTGCTGCTGCTGCCTGCGCACGCTCTCGGGCACCACGGCCCCGACGCCCAGCGTGTCCTCCTTGGCCGCCACCTTGATGGGATACCGCATGCCCTCGCCCTCGCGGCCCAGCCCCTGCCGCGCATCCGGATCCCACCCTTGCGCCGCCAGAGCCCGCAGGCCCATGCGCGACCGGTCCAGCGCCGACGGCGGGTGCGAGTGCGCGAGGCTGACCTGGTGCGCCAGCGTGGCCTCGTGCGGCTGCGATGCCGTGCCCGTCGCCGCCAGGCCGCAGATGGCGCACAGAAGCGGCTCTTCTGTCTCGGCCGGCGCCGGCGGCTTATCCTTGGCGAGGACGACGCTGGCGTACAAGTCTCCGATGGACGTCGTCGGCGGTCGTGTCGACGGGACGATGCCAATGTCTGGGTCCTGGGCACGCACAAACTCGACCCGCTGGCGCTTCAGGCCCGCTCCGAATGCGCGCTTGTGGTGCAGCGGCACATCGTCGTAGTCGTCGTGATCCTCGCCGTCATCTCCGTGGCCATCCTCGTCTCTGTATCGCCGCATTTCCCAGGCCAACGCCCATGGAGTACTGGGTTTGGTTGCGACGTCGAGGTGAGTTGGGTAGACTTGCAAGGTCTGTGGCGCTATGGTTTGATTAGCCACAACGACACAGTGCCACTCCCAAGCAGTGACTGTACACGAGGTGTCTGTCCAACCATGATGCCCATCATCCATACGCAAAGCCACGCGGGATAATCCTACATCGTAAAGAGCATTGCCAATGTTTGTGTCATTATATAAGGTATGTAGTTCATAATTCAAACACGTTTACCAATCGGCTATCCTAGCCGGTTATCGAAATCCAGCCCCATGCTCATGCTGCCTCATCATTCGTTATCCAATATTGGTTACCTGGCCACAGCCCGTCTCGCGGTCTCGACCTTTCTCTGAGCGCTGCGAAGCCGCTCGTCATCCAGTGCCTGTCTCCAAGAGCAGTCTGATACAAACTCGCATGTTCGGCACTTGAATGCCTCTTCAATCTCGACTCCTTCTGCTGTGCGATCACCGCGCCACCACGTCATGTACTTGCTCAGATAAACATCTAGCGCCTGCTGCGAGACTGGAAAGTCGTGCCGGTCGAGCTCTCTCCCGTCGCTACGATGCACATAGAGAACCCGAAGTATTTGCCCCACCGAATGCTCGCCATCGGGGAACGTCTGTCCAAGTTCCTCTGCGAGTAAGGGTAGCAACTCTCGCAGCGTCCGGTACTTGAGTAGATCAGGCTCTTGTGATGGGGGCGTGGGATCGAGGTAGGATGTTTCAGTCATTTCGGTAGACTGTGAAGGTCTGAAATCGTTGGAAGCATCAAGGAATATTTCATCATGCAGACTGCCGACCTGGGCGATGAAGACATCGGAAAATGGGTCATCAGGATCGAGACCGTACCGTCGAAAAACTTTGAGAAAGTCTAGCCTTCCGGCCGCCATGTCGGAGAGAAAGCGATGGTAGAGTAGCAATTGGATCTTGGCCGGGCGAATAATTGACTTGGACACTGGAGCGAGCGATCCGCGCGTTTTGACGTCTGTAAGGTAGACCTTGCGATCAGAGTAGTTTTCCCTGCTTGGTTGAGTTGAAGGAAAGTAATCCGTCAGCGATGACTGACGATGGCTTTCCTGAGATGACTGGAAAGACAGCTCCTCCTCGAATTCCGGGTTGGGGTTGTCATAGCTGAGGCCATCGATGATTCCATTGACAAGGTTATCGTCAATGATGCCCCAGACTTCAAGCTCGCGGGTAAGCCCCGTCTCGCGCAGGGTTCTCAACCCTTGAATCAGGTTCCAGAGCTTCAAGCCAAAGGCATCTTCCTTGGTCATGACTTCAATCTTGACAGTGGTGTGAACCTCGTCCTCGAGCTTCTGGTGGACCTTGGATCCTTGCCGCATGGCCGTAGTCCTTGTTTTCCGGCCGCCCGGGAGCCGGGTCAGGGTGTACCAGTACTGCAATTCGCACCAAGCACCTGAAGTCAGGTCGGAGACACTTAGTGGTTTCTTGGGGTAAGACCGAAATCTTTGCAAGGGAGAACGGTCATCTCCCAGCTGATTCTCACCCACTGGCGGGCTCTTTGTCGGCTGGGAACTGCCCTTTGCAGCGCGGAGTTTCGACAAGGCAGCGCTCACTAATCGCTCCGGGTCAGTTAGTCGGACGAAGCCTTGAAGCAGGAGTCAGCACGTACAGTCTGGGTACCGAACGTCCTGATCAGGGGCAGCAAGCCCGGGGCTCGCTGCCTGCATGTACTGACGCTCCAAGAATTCATCCTCATCGAGAAAAGAGTCCGTCTTTCCGGGAACAGAGTCTATCGCCGCAGGACCCTCATGGCCTTTGCGTGGCAAATCTGCGAGTGATGCGGTCGGGGTGTTGGAGGTTAGTTGAAGCAAGAGTTGTTCCTCCTCGACGGAGAAATCGTAGCCAAAATCGTCGTCACTGTCTGGAGTCATTACCATTGCAGCAATTGAGTCGATGAATCATGATAAGCGACGGGTGTGTGGACTCGACGCGGTCGACCACGAGAGTCGGGTTGGAGCGAATCAATGATGAGTCGCGAAGTCACGTGCGGAAGACGGGTGTTTAGGCAGCCTTTGTGATCTACGGAAGAAATGGAGACCAGCCAGGCGACAATGGATCAAGCAAAAGCTGGAGGATGACGAGCAAAGCACATTCTAACGATATATCGATGCCTCGGGACAAGTAAGAAGGGAATCCATGCTGAATGGTCTTGGAGATGCTACCTAGCACGCACCATGAATCCAAGACAGTGTCCTCACCGTGGCTGACAAGCATGGAACTCAATGTGGCATCAGCCTTGAACTCACTTTCAAGACCCAACATCCTGACTCTGATATCCATCCGTATTCGCACTCGAATTACCAACACGAACCATATTTCACGGGATGCCTTGGCTACTGCTGCCCTGCCCCTGAAACACTAAACTCGGCCAGCCCCGTGGCTGAGCAGCCAAGGCAGGCATCTATTTTGACGGCCTCGTATCGCCGCCTGGTTGAGAGTGGGTGGCCTCAAGGCAGCAGCCGTATACAAATCCAGAGCTTGGCCGCTTGTGAGATGCGAGTCCATGCCACACTGCATTTCAGACTGCCTCTTGTACTTCCATGATGACGACGATGCCGCACCTCCGCTCTCGCCACCCCGCTCCTAGCTCCGTGCCCGGTCCCGATGAGAAGCCCGGTCCGGCCGGCCCGGACTTGATGCCGACCAAGGGAGGGGAAGACGCCGACATATCGCCTCGACTCAATCTCATGTCGCTCCCTACCGAGATCCATTTAGCTGTGTCCAGATATCTCATCTACCCAGATGCTCTGTCTTTGAAACACACCAGTGCCTTCTTCTATAGCCTTGTCGACACGGGCGTTCGGCTCAAGGTAGAATGGCTGGTGGAGCGTCGAAGCCTGCATCTCGAATGCCCAAATGACCGCCGATGCGACCTCGGCAGCGATCTCCGCTTCTGCCGCGGTAGTGTCCCGTGAGTCTTGTCCATACAGGCAAAGCATCCTCAGACAGTCATACTGACGCTGGCCAGATTACTGATGCAGCGACGCCGGGAGCACATGGAGTGTGAATCGCGTCCTGGTCTTGGCTGCTTGGTCTTTGGAACGCCGGCGTGCACTCATCGAACGATTGTCCGATCGAGGGTGCCGCGATGGCTAAAGATTAAGCTGACGGTTGAGCTATGGTGGCTTCTACTCGCCATGGTGCCGATAATCAGTTGCTGGGTGTGGTTTGCCGAGTTATTCTAGTGTTGTCATCTTCGTCACACCCGGCACTTGGTGTCGTTGACAGAGTCTAGCGTTATGCGTCTACATCGTTTTAGCATGATACAACTTGTACTAATATAGCTCTCGGCAGAAGACGGAGCGATTCATTGTTTACCAGCGTCGAAACAGGCCAAAGAGCCAAGAGCGTAGAATCCAAGTCTTTGTCGAGCGAAGCAGCGGCCAAGACACTATAAATTCGCCACTTATACTGCTTCCATCTCAGCCATCTTGGAACTTCGGCTTCTCTCTCCATCTAAGCGCGAGTCTTGTCGCGGAGTAATATCTCTCCATCTATCTGGCCAGGTCCCCCGCGAAAGATGACCCACGATGTAACCTGTGCCTGCTTGGAGTCCGATCCGACGGCGTCGCTCCCGACGACCCGAAGCAAGCCACGGGCGTCGACCTTCCGCGTCTGTCTTTGCTGCTGCTCTTCTATGTCACTCCAGCACCTATCTTGTATGTTTCTGCATGAGATCTGCGGGGTTTGGTAATATCTATATAAAGGCAACAGTCGAAAATGAAAAGAAAACACATCCCATATTGCCATTGGCATGCTGTAAGAGCTTCTGGCGAGCATTGAGAAATCGCAATGGCTCGCTCTGTCTTCTTCGTCCTCTCCTCGCTCCTCGGCTTAGTAGCAGCCCAACACCCTGGCGGCCCCAAAGAGGTGCATCCCAAGCTCACAACATGGAAGTGCACCAAAGACGGCGGCTGCAAGGCCCAGAGAACAGCCATTGTTCTCGACTCCCTTTCCCACCCCATCTACCAGGTCGACGCCCCCAGCCTCGGCTGCGGCTCCTGGAACAGCGCTCCCAACGAGACGGTTTGTCCTGATGCAAAGACTTGCCAGGAAAACTGTGTCATGGAGGGCATCAGTGACTACTCCACCTATGGGGTGACGACTCAGGAGGCCAGTCTGCGACTAAACATGTTCCGGGACGATGGCTCCGTCGCCAGCCCTCGGGTATACTTGCTCGCCAAAGACCAGAAGAAGTATGAGATGCTCAAGCTCACCGGCAAGGAGTTTACCTTTGACGTGGACGTGTCCAAGCTGCCCTGCGGGATGAATGGAGCCCTGTACCTGTCAGAGATGGAAAAGGACGGCGGTCTGAGCAAGCTCAACAAGGCGGGAGCACACTACGGCACCGGCTACTGCGACGCCCAATGCTACACGACGCCTTTTATAAACGGAGAGGTACGTTGGACTGGTGTTGGGGCGATATAGACGGGCTGCTAACTGTTGTCCAGCCCAACCTGGAGGGCTACGGCTCCTGCTGCAACGAACTCGACATCTGGGAGGCCAATGCTCGCGCCACTCACCTGGCTCCGCATACGTGCAACGAGCCGGGGCTGTACAAGTGCCAGGGAAACGAGTGCGGGCGTCAAGGCGTCTGCGACAAGGACGGCTGCGCCTACAACCCCTACCGCATCGGAAACCCAGAGTACTACGGCCTCGACCTCAAGGTGGACACGTCGCGGCCGTTTACCGTGGTGACGCAGTTCCCGGCCGACGCGCGGGGCAAGCTCAAGGAGATGCGTCGGCTGTACATCCAGGACGGACGGGTCATCAAGAACGCAAAGGTGACGGTGCCCAACCTCCCCAAGGTCGACCACCTCAACGACAAGTACTGCGATGCCGCGGGAGCCAAGACGTACCTGGACCTGGGCGCCACGGCGGGCATGGGCGAGGCCATGGACAGAGGCATGGTGCTCTGCATGAGCATCTGGTGGGACGCCGGCGGCAACATGCTCTGGCTGGATAGCAACGGCGCCGGGCCGTGCAAGGCGGGCGAGGGCAGCCCGGACGTGATCCGCAAGGTGCAGCCGGATGCGACGGTGTCGTTTAGCAATATCAAGTGGGGAGAGATGGGATCGACCTTTAAGGCAAAGTAAGCAGGGCCTTGGCGACAGAAAGCTGGGTGTCACAAATGAAGAAATGATATACACATTGGCCTGTCTAATGCGTGACTTTTCCTTTACACCGTCTGCTTGAGCTCGCGCTTGATCCTCGTCACGGTTCCTGCTCCACCATATACCATGCCGGTGTAGACCATGGCAACGCTCGCACCAGCGTTGAGCACCTTTTGCGCCTCCTGTCCATCCGTGATGCCACCCGTGGCGAAGATGACCTTTTGCGAGCTGCCTGCAGCGTCCGTCTCGGCCTTGAACGCGTGCGAGTCGAGCATCTTGCGGTACCGGCCGACAAGGTCCAGCGTGCGGCTGAACATGGCAGGTCCCGAGTAGCCGCCCGTCTCCATGAGGGCGCTCCTCTCCTTGGGCGCCAGCTGGATGCCGGCGGGGACGACGTCGGAGCGTCGCTTGGTCGTGTTGCCGACAATGACGCCGTCGACGCCGCTCATGTGCACCGCCTTGACGATGCCCTCCATCTGGGCGTCCTCGTCCTCGTCGGGCGACACCTTGACCATGACCTTGGGGCGCTGCTTGCGGTCCGTCTTGGACGCCTCCTTGACGACGGCGCTCAGGAGCCGCGACAGGGGCTCCGTCGCCTGCAGGTCTCGCAGACCGGGCGTGTTGGGGCTGCTGACGTTGACGACGAGGATGTCGGCGTAGCGCGCCAGTCGGCGCACGCAGTAGACATAGTCGTCGGCAATGGCCCTTTCGTCGCGCTCGTCCGTCTCCTTGTTCTTGGCAATCTGCACCGCCAGCAGCCGGCCGGGCAGCAAGCTGCCGGGGGGCACGTTGGCCTCGCCGTTGAGGACCTCGGTCTCGGAGAGGCCGAGCGATCGGGCGTGGCGCCGCAGTCTGTCTCGGAGCCGGATGGCCATGGCGTCGGCGCCGCGCGAGTTCAAGCCGTATCGGTTGACCATACCGTCGAGGTTGGGAACGCGGAAGACGCGAGGCTTGGGGTTGCCGGCCTGGGGAACGGGCGTGCAGCCGCCGACCTCGACGACGCCGGCGCCCAGGGCAAAGAGGGCATCGGGGATCTCGGCGTCCTTGTCGAGGCCGGCCGAGATGCCAATTGGGTTCTGCAGGTCGGTACCAAAGACGGAGAGGGAGAGCTCGGGACTGATGAGTGCCGCGTCGCGCTCGCGGGGGTGCAGATTGAACTCGTAGAGGAACTTGAGCGTCGAGGTGCCCGCGTGGTGGGCGTCCTCGGCATCGGGATAGACGAAGCGAAGCAGCGGCGGGACGACCCAGCGGTGGAAAAAGGCGCGCGTGTCGGTGGTGTAGAGATACGAGGCGTAGACGGCAGCGGCCACGGCACCTCCAGCTAGCACAGCCTTGAGGCGGCCGAACTGAGCGGCTCCCTCGTTGGCTGAGGCTGAGGCTGAGGATGAGGATGAGGCATGACGGCGCTGGATAAAGGAGCTGCGGGGGAAAGCCGGACGGGCCGAGGAGGCGGCTCGGGCGGCGCCCATGGAGGCTCGGGGTCGAAGGATCGAGGCGGACATGGCGGCGAGGAGATGCTGGACGTTGCCAGCTCCCAATTGATCTGCAATGACGCGCGACCTTGTTCGGTTGAGGCTGGATTTTGCAAGATGGAGATGCCGGACCGGATTGCAAGCGCGCACAGTCGCAATACTGTGCCAATGCACTGTGCTCGTATCAGCGCTTAAGTACGTACAGTAGGCGCACTGGCATCAGCCGGGATATCACGGTGGCTTCATGTTTCTTGATATAAAAAAGCCTTGTCTCTCCATCTTGAAACAGGTAACTTACAGTGCAATAGAGCCAACTCACAACTCGGGTATCCCACTCTCATCATGACTTGGCCGTCTAGCGTCCTCTATCCCCCTCCCGTCCATCCTGGATGATATGATGGATATGGAGACTATGAACCTCGGGAGCGCTCTCCACCATGAACCCTTGTCTCTGGGAATGACGTGGGGCTAGAAGATAGGTCGGGATGTGGGCGTCTGGGATGCCATTCCGAGTGGCTTTTGGATCTCCAAGCTACGACCACAGCCAAATTCCAACTCTATCTCCTCGGACCGTTGACGCTGCGTCATCCTCGATCCCATCCTATCAAGCATCCGCTGGACTCTACCTGTCCGCGATTGCAATAGCGTGCTGGTCTAATCTGCCTCTGCTGATACTCAGCTTTAAAAATGCAATCCATCAGTGGATTGTCAAAGCCATGCTAGATTCCATGGCGCATCCTTCAGTCGGTGAGGGATGATTAGACGCTACGTAACGGCCAGGAAGCTATCGAGAACCTACATGAACAATTGGGTCCATGGCCACGTTTATTGTCTCACAGCCGGTGCCCGCTATATCCGGAGATGTTTTCCCGCAGTTGGCCTCTTTTCAAGGCCCAATCTCCATCTTTCTTCAGCTTCGAGTCCTCTTCTGCTCACATCCGTCCCATCTCAACTCATCATGGCCAGTCTGCTTCGCGGCTCTGCCTTCATCACCGGTGCCGCCCTTGGTACGTCACTCTCAATGCCCGCCCGCCTACTTCTCGTCATTGACGTAGCTTCATCACAGGCATTGGAAGAGCCACTGCGCTCGCATTTGCAAAGCATGGCATCACCAAGCTTGCACTGGCCGATATCAACGCCTCAAAACTCAAGGCTTCGTCCACAGCCCTCAAAAGTCTATATCCAAATGTGGAAATCCTCGACCTCCACATGGATGTTGGCAATGCAACGCAAGTTAAGCAAGGCATCGCGCGGACCTTTTCCACGTTTGGCCGTCTTGATGTTGCCGTCAACAATGCCGGAATCAACGGCAGCGGCCGCCAAACCCACGAGATTGAGGATGAGGAGTGGATGAGGGTTCTAAACATAAACCTTCTTGGCGTTTACCGATGTCAGAAAGAACAGCTGTTGGGCATGGTCAAGCAAGAGTACCGTCGCCTACTGAAAGCTTCCAACTTGTTTCCTGCTAATGACTGGACAGAAACCTCGGTCCCAGAATTGGTCGCGGAAACATCATCAATGTCGCAAGCATGTACGGCATCGTTGCCCCCAGTAATCGCCTTCATCACACAGCCTATACTACCGCCAAGCATGGTTCGACACGGACTATCTCCAGATATCGAGCAGTCATAGCTAACTCGACATAGGTGTTATTGGTCTGACAAAAGCCGATGCCAATTCGTACGGACATGCCGGCGTCCGTCTCAACGCCATCTGTCCGGGATATGTCGCGACCCCCTTCCTCGACACCATGGATCACGCCGCCGACTCTCCCCTCGTAGCAGACGTCAAGCGAACTCCTCTCGAGAGACTGGCGACGATGGACGAGGTGGCAGACGCAATTGTTTATCTGGCTTCCCCTATGAGCAGCCAGATGCAAGGGGCTGCCATGGTCGTCGACGGCGGTTTTACTACTAATTAATCGTGAATAGTGTTGATACTCGGTGCAAAGTCCGTCGATTGCTCAGCCTATCAAACTCGAAGAATGTTCTGTATCAGCATGGGAGTTCAAACTGACCTTTGGACCCAGGGCCCGAGTAACAATGTACATCTTGTAAATAATAAATCTCTAGTGAGTAGCACGCATTAACTAACCTACATATCTTGAGCAAGGCTCGATTATTGCAGTCCGTCCGTGGGTTTGTCATTTCGACCAAAGTGTTCCTAATCGCATCGCCTTGTCTTGACTACCTACACACATTCCCCATTGACCAATTGATTCGCTTTCGCTTGCGCCTCAGCTTTTGCGAATGTCTCAGAGCACGCGCTGCCTCTCGCCCTCGCTCTCGCGTCGTTTGCTGACGTATGCATCTTACATGCGTGGCAGAAGTGGCGTCATTGACGTCAGCGATCAATGTTAGACTAGACAACTAGCGATGGATGCATGAGCATCAAGTCGGACGTCCAGATCGAACAATAAGCACGCCCAAGCCAGCCTTTATAAGACTTTGCTCGCCCAATACTTGACTCGAGGACGTAATCCAGCCCATGAACACCCTCGTCGCCAGATATCATGGATTCCGTAATGCGCTACCTACTCAACCGCTCCAATGTCGAGGTTAATCGAGTCATCATCTCCCATCCTACCGAGAAGTGAGTCGAGTAGGACTCATTCCAGCTGGTTGTTTCTCACGCACATCGCAGCACATATAATATGAGCATTGATTGTCTCGTCACCGGCACTGGTCCCATCAGCAGCACAGTCAGCTCCATGGAGTTGGATCTCAATTTCGACGGGTGTTTATTCGGACGATTAAAATTGCCCGAGATCAAAACGGGCTACAAGGGAGCCAAAGTCATGGTTGAGAACCAAACCATTGAAATCGCCGACCTGACTGCGTACAAGATGTTTGTACGTAGCGTCATCCAAGATGGCGAGACGAGCTTCAAACTCGACAACGGCGACTGTTCCATCTCGGCTTTGGACTTAGGAAACGTTGCGATTACAGCCTCGACATTTCAATGGCCGGCATGGCGGGATTGTCAGTAAATGTCGCAAAGCTACGCCGCGTCGATGATGATATCACGGTGGTTTTCGAATTCACCAACCCGAGCCCCGTACAGATCAACCATGGCCCCTGCAGGTTCGCAATAGTAAACGACCAAGAGGAGACGATCGCAACTTTAAGAGGAGATTTCAAAATCGTCCGTGGCACATTTAAACTCACGTTTCATGGCTCACCATGTGAGGGGGCTGCACCATCCGAAAAGTTACGGTTAGTGGGCATCGGAGCTCAAGAGTCATTGTGGTGCAACGAAACAATTCAGTTCATTGACACGGCCTTTTATCTGGAAGAAAAGCATATGGATATGCTCGTCAACGGCTGAGAGCTGGCTGGGCGGGCAACCATGTTACGCGACCTCACTGCGATGACACTCCCCTCCAGGATTCATGATATTCGTTGATGGGACCGTGTTTTATCTCCACTCGGGCAACTCACAACCATAGACATAGAGCTTACAAACTCGTGTATAATTTAAAGTGCAATCATCCAACGTCTTGGGGCATTGTGGACCACTCATGCGAAATATTGCTCTAGAATCTTTTGCAAAGGGTCAGACGTGCTGCCAACCAAAGATCCATGTCCACTTTCAACTCCAAGACTCATTTCGTACTCGTTTTGAGTCTTTTTCTTCCTTTTTTGAACTCCAAGATAGCAGACGTAACGTCGAACGTGTTGCTGACCTATTATAATAATAACGACGAGCCATTGGGTAGGTATAAGAGCCTCACCAGCATCAAATATATGCAGATTGAATTTCATGGATATTGAGGGGATAACCATTGGCCTAATGGAAATGCCAAGGGATAAAGGACTCAGATCCTTGATATAACCAACCAATCCCATGGATCACCAACCAAGCATGAAGGCTACATGGGAGACTGGGATTCAACGGCGAATGACCAGGGAATAGCACGCGTGGGACACATGGGTTACGACTGGGCTTTTATACGATTGGCTCGCAATGAGCTGAAGTAACTAGTCCGAGGAAACAAATACAAACACTAGATCATGTGTACTTCATAGGATTCATAAGACGGAGCTAAGGCCGTGGAAGGATCACAAGAAGGCGAGACGAACGGCCCGGCCGCCCGTGGGACCCTGGTTATGAGCACCTTACGACGTCTAACGTATCTCGGTCTGGTAGAACCGAAGCAACAGTTGCAGCTGTATTGTCTCCCAGTCCTTTGCCCTAGATCATGTATACTATCGTAGAGCCCAGTCATCCGGTCGAGTATTAACTAGTGAAAGGGGGGCTACTTGGACGACTGAGCTACAGCCTCGCCGAAGACGAGAAGGTGAATTGAGACGTACTCCCGGAATGTGTTGATACCAGGATAGGTCTGGAGTATAAATGAACGACATGCCAGAGTCTAGAAGACTCTTGTATAGGAATGGATTTTCTGGAGGGCATATAAAGTAGCTCACACCATCCCTAATCAAGGTACCCGTGAGTGACCTGCCCCTAACCTCAGGTACAAGGGGCAAGAAATACACGAGGCAGGCTAAAGTGGCGTGTCCACCATATTCGCCTTGTAGTTTCTTTCCCCTCTGTAGTATCAATCAACCCTCATCAGAGCTCCCATCAACACTGAAAGAGTACAGAACACCTTTGGAGGAGACCATGATCTGATGCTCATTGCCTTACAGCCATTGATGCAGGGAGCTGGTCTGATTGCCAGTGGGTCAATGGCTTATGCTCCACTCGAAGCTGGGCTGCGCTGAATTGACCCTTGACACTCCCTCGCCATCACGCCATAGATCTACTGTGACATGGATTTACTCTCTTCTCTCCACGAGCGATCCGTCGGGAATGAGTAATGGTCTGGACATTAATAACTCATACAATGACCCAGTTGATATGGCAAAAAGAGACAATGCAACGTCAAATGCCTGGGATAACATCAGAATGTGACAGGTCCCAACGCCGTGGCATGAGGGCGTCGCAATGTATGCACGGTATGTAGCATTACTCCTGACAGCCTGCATGTGGCGTCCCGGATGTACGGGTCCTTAAATGGGGGAGTAGTTCGCAAGCTTTACCGTGAGTATCGAATCATACAGGTTAAGCCTCGTGATTGAGCCAATCGCTTGCTTACTTTCAAAGCTCTTTATTCCCGAGTAGCGTAACGTCCACTGATCAACCAACATCATTCCCATCGAGCAGGGGTCTGTTTGTGGTCATGTCTGTCCTTGTCGTAAAGATCATCCGTAGAATCATGGCCTTCGAAGCTCCGCTGGCACACTGCCGTCGCACGCTGCTTCATATTGTCCAGCGGGACTTCCGAGACCGACTCTGGCCGTTTTGAGTTACTTCCACCGCGGAGATACTCGATTGCAGAGTGAAAACCCATGCTGTGTTTGAAGTGACGGAAGAGAGGCCGCATAGTAGGCACACTAGCAGCCATGATAACGACATTCTGTTCCACCCTAAAGACGATCAGTGGGAGATAAGCTGGGGATAGGACGGAGAATCTTACAAGCCCCATATGACTAGGATCACAACGTTCCAAACTAACACACGCTTGTCAGCCCTGGAGGAGTGTTGGTCCGGGGGTCATTTGTTAACTTACGAGGGTCCGTCCGGTCACCAAACCGGTGCAGGTGGGTTGCTTTGATGACAGTGAAGATGGCCGACAGCAACGTCAGTCCGAGCATGAAGGTAATCTCCAGCTTTTGATGTACCTTCAGCTGCAACTTCCAGAACGCATGGATCGGAACCACAGCAAGGACGAGGTCGGCGAGGGCAGTGACGGCGCTGAGGACATAAGACGAGTAATTGAAGACCTTTTTGCTCCAGCAGCTGCCCTCCTTGATGGACAGATCCCACAATCGTTCTGTAGGTCGGCACTGCACAAAGATGATGACGACCGAGACGCCCGCGAGGACCAGCTGGAGCAGGACCACACCTCGTAAGAACACACGCGACATTGTTTTCGTTCGTCCGACTAATCGTTCAATGAGAATCAGGATGGCAATGTTGGGGAGACTGTACGCGAGGATATTGAAGGCTAGGCTCGTCAGTTCATGTAGCAGCAACGGAATGACACCAACGAAACGACTCACGATATCCAATGTTTTGTAGTCTGGCAGCTTTGGCCATATTTGCAGGTCCGCCTGGTTCCGCAGCCACCGCAATTGTATGCCTGCCCAGGCCAAGATGCACCGATACTTGGACGAAGCAAGTGGCCACGATACTATTCATCTGTTGCACGCTTAGATGGGGTTGTATACCAAGAACGCTGTCCCGTACTTACCATGGAGAGAACAATCATGGCGTCGTCCCATCCTGGCCGTCTGAGGACTAGTACAGTCGTGTATAGTTTGATGATGACGGTCAAGATGGCCACTCCCGTAAATCCCCAGGCGATCCCAAGGAGCAGAGGCGCTTTGGTCTCGCTCAGATCAACGTTGCGGTCCAGGCCGTCCATGGCAGCAGGCGAGGAGTTTCGAAGGAGAAAGAACTGTTGGAGTCTCAGACAACGGGTTGCGCAAGACACAGCATTTGAGAACAACAAGCACACGGAGGCGATCCTTGAGATATTTCATACATTTGACCAACACCAATTGCTGTGCCATCCCCTTGGAACATCTACCATGCAGCCAACAGCCAACACCCTGTCCTTGCTATGCCCTCTCGATCATGTCGGGATACGCAAATCCCTACCTCCAAAGGATTGCCCAAGTTAAGCTGGGGAGATTTCATCCCCGGGAAATGCTGACAGCATCCCTGCCGTGGGGTGACAGACACGGGCATGTACAGACGGAGTACAGATGAGCACCTTTCCAATGTATGTAGTATCCGGAAGAGCAACCGATTGTGTATGGCAAGGATCTGATTCCTACGAACCACTTCCCGCTTATCCTTGTCAGTAAAGTACATGACACCTCGGCATCGTCTGCCCGCTTCCGAATCCCAGCTTTTCTTCTGCAGAAACAAGCTCACCATCTTCACAACATGTAGCGACTGAAAAGGGAGAGATTCCATAATACAAGACGAAGAAGATAGAGAGGCGAAGGAGTTGGTGGGCGCTTCTTGTTCCTGCAGGAATGGCCCAGCTCTATACTACGGACTATTTACAGCTGCATCGTAGAGGAACAATCTATGGCACCTCTTCCCAGAACCCGATTCCGAGGGCAGAATAGCCATCGGCAGCCGATCTGCCAGGTACGGCTAGAGTTCTCCTAGTGAAGGTGCATTACCTGAAAGTGTTGGTTGTGTCAGTTGGTTGTGGACTGCAACCATAGATCCACAATGGCGACTCCCACCCCCCCTTGTTCATCGACTTGCACCCCTGACGGAGACGGAAACGAAGAGCAGGACGGGCAAAGAGATTAATAGCCAAGGAATCGCATGCTCTGGGAATTTCTGATAACTCATTCCATCTTGCTACTGATCCCGTCACCGCAGATACGATACGATGGCGCCCTCCGATATCATCCAACGCATGCAGACGGCAGCCGCTGCTTACGACAACAAGGAAGTTGGAGCTCGCGAGAGCCTCCTCGACCTTAACCGGGAGCTCCTTGCAGAGCTAGAGACTCCCACCGACTTCCTGCAGCGCCTCATCTTTGCAGATGTAAGCGACCTGTCAATCGCTTCCTAGCTTGGTAGCTGACACGAAGATATACTAGGCCTCCCTGGCAGGATGCTTGGAGATTGCTGCCGACACCAACATCTTTGATCACCTGAGAGATGCTCAAGATGGACTGAGCACTGAGGCTCTCTCTGAGAAGACGGGCATTGAGCCTCATCTGCTTGGCCGCTTCATGAGACACTTTTGCGCGCACAGAGTCGTCCGTTTCTCCAAGTCAACCGGATGGCACGCCACCAAACTGTCCAACACTCTCGCTACCGAGAACTACAAGCATAGCATCTGGTTCTGCGAACAAAAGGCTGTTGGCTCATTCCAAAAGTTTGCCGAGCACTTTAAGCAGTCCGGTTACAAATCCCCCGAAGCCCACAACGGCCCGTTCCAGTATGCTCACAAGTCGGATCTTCCTTTTTTCCCCTACCTGGTTGCCAACCCGCCCTTTGTCAACTACTTTGCCTCATTCATGTCGGTGTACCGCGCTGGTAACCTCGAGTGGTGGGACTTCTACCCCATCAGCGAGCGCCTGGCCGATGGCTTCGACAAGGACAGCAGCGACGTATTCGTCGTCGATGTTGGCGGTGGCAGGGGTCACGATATAGGAGGATTTGCTGCAGGCTACCCGTCTGCACCCGGCCGGTTGGTTCTGCAGGATCAGCCCGAGGTCATTGCTACGGTGGCCAAGACTGATGCTTACGAGGCTCAGTCCCACGACTTCTTCAAGCCCCAGCCCATCAAGGGTGCCCGGGCCTACTTCCTCCACTCTATCCTGCACGACTGGGGTAACGATGCTTCGGTCAAGATCCTGGAGAACCTCAAGCCTGCTCTGAAGGCGGGCTACTCGAGGGTTCTGCTCAACGAGATCGTCCTGTCGGAGGAGCAGCCTCAGGTCCCTGCTACCTCAATGGATATGATGATGCTGGCACACATTGGCGACTCGTTTGAGCGTACTGAGAGTGACTGGCGAGACATCATTGCTAAGGCTGGTCTCGAGGTTCTGAACATCTTCTCCAACCCTGCTTCGCCTGAGAGCGTCATTGAACTCGGCATCCCCTCTGCTTAAGGTGTAAGAATATTTGTATCTAGGGAATTACATAGATTTGGGTTATCACCGCTGTGAGAACTCCTCAAATTCTCTTTTGAATTGGCGACGAGTGCGTCAGGTCTAACCTTCCGCTGTTTTCATGCATGTTGGTAACTATGTGATGAGCATATCCTTATTAGATCTAAACCCTTGATTCTTGAGCCGAGCAGGGTAGTATTCGGTGTTTGATAGAATGTTGATGTCGAGCATACCGTCCGATCGGTCAACCAACTGCCGCGCCTGTGAGGTTTTACAACATAATTATGTTTTAGAGCGAGTACCTTTCCAGTCGAGAAGCTATATCGCGAGAGTTGAGAGTAATTCAAGCTTGCAATGTTTAAGCAGGAAGTCTAATTAGGACAGCAATAACTATTGCTAAACATACAGTGGCGTTGCAAACTAAACGAGAATTCACGATATCCAAGCTAAGAGATTGTGAACCCTATGATGATCTATATGACGATATTAGGGGGTTGTTCTAACAGAGCCATTGGATAGATGGATCATTGTGTATCTACAGCACAGAAATACAATTACCTGTCATCTTGCATTGTTTAGATATGCCTCTTAGATGTCCGTTTCTTTGCGACGTACTGTATGTACAAACTGGGAAATCCAGCTTTCACTTTCATCGATGCCACATTGATGAACCATGGTTTGCGACAATATTGAAAGACAACATTTGAAACTAACATGTAACTGAAATAACGAACAAGACTCCAATAACATAGCGAATCAACAAGTATTACTGTCTCTCGTGTTTCCCCATCCTCATATGTTTCGTGAGATGATCACGCCTAGCAAAGGATTTGCCCGGACATAGTCTGCACTTCAACCTTTTCGCCTGCTCAGGTGTGATGAGTCCTTCTTCAACAGCCGTACGGCGATGATGGACGATATAATGGCGATTCAGATCACGTCGGCAGGGGAAATCCTTACGACAGAAGTTACACTTTTCTGGCCTTTTCTTTTTACGCTGTTTAAGACTAGGGGCCGTCAGCCTCAGGAATTGTTAAACAACATCGCGCATAAAACATTACCTCGTCGTTACACGACTTCGGCCTGGATATTGAACATCTGACATTCCAGTGCTGTCCGAAAACTGTGTTGGGACGCCAAGGTGTTCTACCGGTCCCAGTATTGGGCTTTGAGCTGGAGGGAGATCCAAAGCAAGCGCATTGTCATTCCTTAGTTCCGGAGAATCAGAGGCCTGCTCGGGATTGAAAGGGAAGCCATGAGTACACGGTACCCCAGGAAAATCCCAGCTAGTACCTGCTGAGTCGTTCAAGCAGGGTGACGAGTTTTGCTCAATCATTTCCCCTAGGAGGGCAGGGAAGCCATAAGTAGATGGTACCCCTGAATTATCCCAGCTAGTACCTGCTGGGTCTCCCGAGAAAGGCGAAGAGTTTTGTCCAAATACTTCCTCTGGGAGGACAGGGAAACTTTCCCTTGGATATTGGGTCAGAAAAGGCGTAGAACAATATGACATGCCCAGGACAAGATTGGGGTCAAGCATGCCACCGAAGTCATTTTCTTCCAGATTAATGGACTGTAGTTCAGTAAAGGCTGCCAGATTTGTGTCAAAAAAGTAATGTGAGGGTATGTTCTCGGCATAATTGAAGTCTTGGACTGTGTTGGAGTCGGTTGGTAGAAGTATGTCCAGCCATTGCTCGGTTGTAAGTTGATCCATCATTGCTTGTGATACCTATTGTGGGGCTGTTCCAGACAAACGCTCTCTGAATTCAGAGCGCTTGTATAATGAAGATTGGTATTTTGAAGCAAGTAAATGTTGTTATCTCTGCTTGGCGGAGGGCACAACAGGACACCTTTTAACGACGTTATCCGGGTCCAGCAATCTGTTCTAATGTCCAAGTCAGTCATCGCTGTACACTCAGCCTTGAACCGGGAAGTACGTGTTTTTCTTACAAAGAAAGAAGGCGGAACATGCTGATCCCTTGGCATTTCAGGAGTCCAACGCCAGAATTGAGTCCCAGCTGTTTTTGACTAACTGGCCCTCTCTCTCGTTGGAGCACTTGTCTGAGAGGCAACCGTCGCATATGGGGTATGATGCAACAGCCAGTCAGACAAGTGGACTCCATGAGTCTTCGGGGATTATTTGCCAAGAAACGAGCCATTACCCAGCTCTGGCATGAGACCACGACTGGATAGGAACTCATTAGCAGTTGGTTCATCTCTTGGATGCTACAGAACTCAACATACAATTACCGACAATGCTTGTACTTAAATCACCGTGTCCGTCAGATGGCGAGTATCGAAGAGTGCTTCTAGCATCTGAGCTAGTTGCTTGTTTTCGAATCACCGGGGGCAGCCCTGTCTGCTCACAATCCCTGGCGGCGGAGCCGACGGGATGAAGCTTGAGCTGCCCCCGATGGTAGTTGGTAAACGTTGAACTGCGAAGATAAAAGGAGAGAACAGCTCTTGAAATAAGAAAGACAGAGCGAGACAAGATGGATAGTATAGTGGATGGGGAGAGAGAGAAAAGCCAGGTGCTGATTTCTGGGTTGTCGGACAGTTATATATCTCTGTGATAACGCAACCACGACAGCACCCACAAAGGCAAAGATCTACACTGAAAAAACATGCATCAATTTGATGCAGGTCTGATTGGCTACTTACTGTAGTTGATAAAGCGGAAGGCTCTTTGGATATGAGCTGATTAGCTCCACGTGTTTCACGGTAAGCCGCCCAATCTTGCTAGGCATCAATATCGACTTCTTTGTGTAGTATTTATACCATGCTATTGATTGACAAATACTAACTGCGCTTTGGAAGTCATCCATTGTATTCCAACGTTCAGCTCAACATCGACAGCCTGAATACACCTCTGTCTCACATACAATCCTCATCATGGCTTCCAGCACAAGCGAATATCACCACTTCATACCTCAATTCCTCCTGAGGAACTGGGCCCATCCTTTTGTTTGCCCAGAGGCTCACGGTTCTCACAAGAAGTGTAAGAAGCACAAGCATGAAAAAGGAAAATACCCAGGAGACCTGGTTATCGATAGCCTGGAGGTTTCTTCGGAGCCATTTAGCTTGACAGAGACCCCTGTGAAGCGTTCTTTCGGAATGTGGGACATGTATAAAGACTTCTCAAAGTCCGCAACAAAGGAACAACGACACATTGAAGATCTTCTTGGCAAACTCGAGAACGAAGTCACCCGCATCTTCCGGAAAGTAGTCAAGGAATACAAGTCCGAAAAACTTAGCGTTAGCCTCAATCGAATTGAACGAAACCAACTCCGCAAGTTTCTTTTCATACTCAAGTATCGTGGATCGGGGTTTTATTCGCACTTTTACCATGAGGATGGAGACAGCTACAATGAAAATGACAAGGAGTTGTTGAGAGAATATATGGCCAAGCAGGGCTTTAGACGACCACTTGACGTGTGGTTCCACAACTTGGAGACCATACTGACGCTGGATATGGCATCCGAAGAGGGGTGGACTGACCTGATCAGGGAGCGCATGTTCCGACTCGACGCAGATTGGTTCATCGTACACGTTGAGCACATGTACATGGCAATATGCACGCCCAAGAATCCCAACGACGAATTCATTATGACCGACAACTGCTACAGTATCTTTGAGGAACCTAATACTTACCTCGAAGACGCAAAGACGGGCAAATGCATCGAGGGTGCATATGCCCCTTTCCATGAGTTTGCACCCATCTCTCCGAAACTACTACTGGTCCTGCGGTCTCATATTCTCCCCATTGCCGAGGAGGATCACGATGCCGAAATACGGAAATTTCGGGAGTTGACTTACGACACCGTAGTCACTCAAGTCTACGGGCCCCATGTCAGGTCCTTGTTACATGATCTGCCCGTCAAAAAAGCTAGAAATAGCTATTCTGAGATAATCGATGGGAAGGTTTACCTGAAACCTGGCCGGGATGGAGAGCTAAACAAGGCCAACAAATTCTTCTTCGATTTCCACCAAATCGACAAGCATGTGCTAATCATCAACGGCCTCTTTCTGGACAATGCCTTTGTGGGTTCGCGAATCCTCTACTCTAGCCGAGAGAGCTTCTTACGCACACTGGAATGGTTCTTGTCCGCCGATTGGTGGGTCGTGGGCAAGGTTATTGCCGGAATAGACGCAGATGCTCGACTCAATTATCTGAAGAGATTGTCCACCTTTATGCAATCCATGGGCCGAGAGACGAAGCCAGTTTGGAGCGAGCAGGCAAACCCAAAGATACCTGATGTTGAGCGTTTCCATCGCAACGTTACTGCGCGTGTGAGACTCAGGGGGAAAATGGTTCCAGGTGAACCAGGAACTTTCGAGGAAGCCATCAGAAGTTCGATGTCGATATACGAAGGCTTAGGTACGACCCCCTTCTCCTTCAAGGCCACAAGCCCAACTGACACCCTGAATCCAGGTGGAACTTTGGAAACTTTTCCTCACGACGTGGATCAATCCGAACGTATGCATAAGCTCAAGATGTGCTTGGAATTCTGGAGTACAGGACTGGATAGGACAATCCGCCGGCGCAATAGCAGTCTTGTTATGACAAGCTACCTCGGCTTGCCTTGCCCAAGATTCTGGCTGTTTCTGAAACGAAAGAGGCTTTTGCAACTTACGATTCAGCCCGATTACCCGGCAGCTCTCCATCAGGGCAATGATGAAAACCTCTTGGATGGACCGGAAGATCGGGTTGCTGAAAGTGAGTACAGTGGCTCCGCATCTTATTCATGCCACTCATCTGACCAGACTCAATAGTCTACAATGCCTCGCCACCGTTTGAGCTCAACTGTCGTATGAGCTTAGCATTCGCGGGGGCACCAGAAGAGCAAGTCGACGCATTGTTGGGCACTCCTGGCAGGTGAATTCGTACCGTTCGTGAGCCAGGAAACGAGATTGCAATCGACACAAAAGGCCATGGTCGTCGGGGCACTTGGGGGGGGAACATCTTTTGTTTTTTTCCCTTAGAATCATTATTACTCCTCTTTCTATGGCTCGCATGCTCTCCGTCAATATCGAGAACGAAAACTTGAAGAACTTTGCTCTGGTTAGAAAGATCCCCGGACCTTGGTAAAGGTAGCGACCTGGTCTAGTGCAGCTCGGGCGCCAGAGATGCTGTTCGTGCCCAAGGATTCAGACAAGCAGATATTAGGTATACTGACTCGAAATTGTCAAGGATCTCGGCAGCCAATGTAAAGATAGAACACGAGCGGAAAGTGAGCTACAGGCATCCCCTAATACCCTGATCCGTCTTCAGTACCCGTACATGATTTTCCATAGGCGTGACCAGAACCTATGTTAACGAGTCGACTTGGACGATGGGACAAAAGACTTGAATTCTAGATAAAACGTGAAAAGAAGAACTCTCATCTATCAGAATCATGCTATTCAAGCTCATGGGCAAACCCCCAATCGGAGTGTTTACTATAGCCCCACCCCGAATCCATCGCCGCCCTCACTTAGACAAGTCCGTAAATCTCCGCAAATGGGTCCCAATTGGGATCAGTATGACGCTCATACTCCATCATGTTCTGCACCGCAGTCGCATTCTCCTTTCCATACCAATGCTCGACAAACGCCAGAGTCTGGTCCATGCCCGCAGTGACTCCAGCAGACGTCCAAACCTTGCCGTCCACGACCCAGCGCGCCTTCTTGACCCAGTCAGTCTTGGGCCCAAACCGAACGACGCTGTTGAAAGCTGCCTTGTTGGTGGTGGCCCGGTGGCCGTCGAGGATGCCGGCCTTTGCGGCAATCATGGCGCCCGTGCAGACGGTCATGAACGTGTCCACCTTGGGATAGATGTCTTGGAGGAATTCGAGCGTGGCATTGAGACGCTCCGGGGGTGCTCGGGCGCCACCGCCTCCTGGGACTATGATGACCTCGATGTCATCTGGGACATTGTCGAAAGTGTGCGTGGGCTGGATCTCGACGTTCTGCGTTGTAAGTGGTGAGCATATTATATCGATCAGAGGCAGCCATGTAGTAAGACGTACGACACTCGACTTATGCTTGTTCGCCCCCGGCATCAGTTGCTTGGTCGACACGAGATCCATGGTCTCGGCGATGATGTACAGGTTGATCTGACGCAGCCTGCCGAGCGAGAAGAGCACTTCAATGGGACCAAAGACGTCGAGGAAGTCAAAGCTCTGGAACACGACCATGCCAAAGTTCTTTGGAGGCTTGCCCTCAGGAGGTGGACTCTTCGGGATCTGCTGGGTGGTGCCAATTGGCTCTGCCGGTGGGATTGTCACAACTGCTGGCAGCTTGGCATCAGCTGCTGCGCTCGTCAGCCCATCTGCACTAGAAGGGTGCTTTGTCTTCAGGGGACGAACTCACAGTCTTGGGACTTATCAACACCATCGTCTCCCGTTGCCAGGACCGCAGCTGCAGCGGAGAGCAGAGACACAAAGCTTGAGATACGCATGGTGGTGACCGATGGACTCGAGAAAGCATAGGCTTGGTCGAGGAAAGCTAACCGGTAGAAGACTCAAAAGAGCGAGTTACTTTGTTGACTTGATGTGGGTGAATAGTGGAAAAGAGAAGTTGGGAAAGGCATCGGTTTGCTCTTCAAATTCGTGACAAGAGCATGGCGTTTGTGAATCATCGGACTAGAATAGACGGAGGATGAGTTCAGATGAGCCAATGGAACAGCAGTTAAGCGAGGAAAGTCGGCACTAGATATTCCTAAGTCCTTATCTAGACGCCAAGCTATGCTTATTGATTCACGAATGCCGACTAGTATGTTTGCGAGGTTTTGAGCAGGATTCAAGGGTAGTCTTAGGGATGTTGAGTGGGGGATGCCAAGACCTGGCGGTTCATGAGCTTGCTCTCACTTTACAATGACACTGGCCTGTAAAGAGAAGCTATAGGGGCCAATGCACGTTTCGAAGAGAGAAATCATCATTCTTGCATGTAAATCTTATATCTTGGGCCGATTTTCTAGCACGTCTTCCTTCAACGTTAAAGATGGTTGCGAATATTGTAGTATCAACTCCAAAAACGTTATATAGCGAAAGCACATTATTTACAGACTAAAGCAATGCTAAACGTCTGTCATTTGCTGATCTGTTGTCGATCCTCCCATTCTATCGCGTCGTGACTATAGTCATTTGATCTGATGTAGTAATTACTACCCTCGAGATCGGAACTTTACCATCCGAGGGTCGAGCTTTCGCGGGTTTGCGCAAGTTTGCGCAAATAGAAGACTTTGTCAGCATTCCACAACGACGAGATGATAATAGACGCAAGCAGGTATAGCCGAAAGACAGACATGGTGGTGAATTATTCGCTCAAAAAGTACTATCTAGTCATCATAGCTGCCGTCTACCCATGAATCCAAAACTCCAACGCCTGCTGATTTGCAAAATATTATTCCAATTGCGCTGATGATTAATGCCCAGGACCCTTACCCTTGCGCATGTACAACTTGCTGGCCACCTATATCTTGGCATGCATCAACTCCGCTCAACACTTATAGCGGTGATACAGCACGAGCACTAGAGACATGAATATCGGAAGTGCTGCCAATCTCCGGGTCATCGAGCCATGCTTCTGCGGCGACCTGGGGCTCTGACTCTGTCTTGACGGCGCAGCTGGCTCGGTCTCGATGCGTGTCTTTGCTGGATATGCTGATTCTTCGGAAGCGATGGGCGACGGACAATCCGAGGGAGCTTTGATGATGCTTGTTCGTTCCAAGGCAAAGTAGGCCCCATCCTTGTTGACAGGACCGCCAACCATGCTACCCGATATGATGGCCTGACTCGGTACCCTGGACTTGGTGACGAGGAGGTACTCACTGCCTTCGACCTCAACTACACAGTTGTGCCAGGGAGTTGGGATGTGCAGGAGGTCGCGGGATGTCATGAGCTCGCCATCTGGTGAGAGACCCTGGACGGCTCGGACAGTGGTGGGATCGAAAAGTTGGATGCCAAACTTGGGGCCGGCGTTATTGTGACTGGGGGAGGAAATTTTAGCAAGGTGAGTTCTGATTGACGTGCATATATTATGTACAGACTTACGCATGGATGGAGAGTCGAACGTGGTTGGGGAAGACGAGTTCGACGAGGTTCGAATATGCCTGGTTTCGCTACATCGAGTTAAGAGGGAATGCGTTGGGAGAAAACATCAGAGGTACATACCATGATCATCTCAAAAGCCACTTTGGTTGACAGCTTCTTCCGTTGTGACTTGGTCATCTCCTGTGTGCAAGGATGGAGCTCCAGATCCTCCAGCATGAAGCGAGAGAAGCCACGGTACAGGGCCAACAGAGACGTGTCCTGAGACTTGATCTTGTCCCTAGCCATCGATTCAAGAGGCTGGCATCCCTTCATCAGAATCTTTCTGCACAATTCGGCTTCGACAGTCAGACGCGTGTCGAGGTGGTGGTCGATGTCAGGAATATCGAGACTGGCCGCCAGTGCCAGGAGGTCGGCGTCATTTTTGGACTGGGAAAGCTCAAAGAGATCAACCAAGGAGCGAAAGTCGACACGGTCAGTGTGTCCGCTCTGGAAGCCAAGCTCATCATTCATTTCCTGAAGCTCCCGACCATATGTGTCTACATCGGCATCGTCAACGCCAACTAAGGCGGGATTAGCAGAGGGGCATTTTGTTGCGGAAGAGGAAGACTTACTGCAGTCGCTAAAAACGTGGCCATCGCTGATGATCCAGAGCTTGGCACCTGGCTCGTATATCCTCTCGACCTCCTCTACAAAGCCGTGAAGACGTTTTAGGGCGAGCAGCTCACCACGGTCGGGAGACTTGCCAAGGACTTTGTTGGTGTTTGTTGACTTGCAGGGAAAGGCGGGGAGGCAGAGCTCAATCTTGGCTCGCTGGGCGGTAAAGTGCTGGACGCGCTGGGCAAAGTATGCGCGCCCGGTAACGTCCCACTGATCGTTGGCGCCCTTGTATCGGAGGAATCTGTCAAACAGCGAAACGACTCGTTCAGTTGAGTCGAGGAGTAGGCTTTGCGCCTGGGCCTGTGCGATGGCTGTGGTGTCGCGAATGGCATGGTCGGCCTGGTCGAGGATCAAGCGAACAAAGAAGCTTTCAAACTCGTGGCTAACGACGGCGTTGCTCTCGGTGTTGCTGAGGATGAGGATGAGGCCTGATACGGTGCCGGCCTGGGCGCGGAGGTCCTCGTAGAGTCTTAAGCCGTGCTCACTGAGCTGAGTCGACTCGATCCCGGCATCGATTGCCGACGTGTTTTGTTGACTGGGGAGTCGGTCTTGGATAAAAGACCAATGATCTTGTAACCAGGTCTTATGAGGTCCATTGCTGTAGAGTAAACGGCCTTGGCCATCGTGGACAAAGTAGGCGCGGAAACAGTGAAAGACTGAAACGCCGGAATTTGAGACTTCCATTTTTGCTTCAAGCTGTGATGTAATGAGGCTTGCGTGTTGGGGGAGGGAGTTGGAGTGTGAAGCTATGTCGGGGATGGAAAGCTCAAAGCAAGCGGAAGCTTTGACAAGGACTTTATATGTTGGATCCAGGCGGCAGATGGCGATATGATGATGATGATGCTGCTGCTGATGCTGCTGCTGACGATGAAAAGGGGGCCTCGCAAGGCTAGAGGCAGCTGGAGGGATGGTAGCACATAACATATGCACGAGTTGGAGGCGGTGCTTCTGCTGCTGCTTCTGCTTCTGCTTCTGCTGATGCTGGGATGGCCACTGTTTGGACTTTTGCATAAGAGAGAATAGACGGCAGCCAATCGCTTGGAGCCGCGTACGATGCCGAAAGACGGCAGCCGGATTCCAGGGGCGGGCAGAAATACAAGACGGACGGAAAATGGGACATGGGAAACTGAAAATAGAATCGACGGGTGCATGGGCTGCGGGAAACTCGGCCATTGCGCGAGGGCAAAAGGAAGAGACAAAAGCCACGGGCGACGATATGAGTGCGGCTATAGACATGGGCATGGGCATGGGCATGGGCATGGATGTGCAAGTCGGATCTTGTTCTTCTTCTCCCACCAACAACAGCGCAGCAACAGCAGCAGCAGCAGCAGCAGCAGCAGCAGAAACTGCAACAACACGTCCCAACAGCCTGGAATCAACGCATGACGATTCCCGGAATGCCACGTACGGTAGCTTCTGGAAAGGCGGCGGCCGTGAACCTTGCAGCTGCATCTCATCTGTTTGCGTGGTCGGTCGCATAATGGCCCCGTGGATCGCTTGGCCTCAAACCACAGGCAGGACAGGGCAGGGCTGCTCTGCTGCGACAGCTAGATTGGGGCCAAGCCCAGACTGACACGAGATTGTCGATCAGTCTCCAGCTCCAGCCTCAGCTTGACCTGTCCGTCTGGCTGCTGGCACGCTTCAACGACAGACAGCACAGCGCAGCGCAGCCATGGCTTCGCCACCATGTCGGCTGCTGACGCTGCGGCATCAGCGCCAGCAAGACAAGTCCCAGCCTCTGGCCTTTGTCTGGGCGGTGTGGCAGCTTTGAGCCTCTGTCCCGACTTGGGAACACCCCTGCAGCCTTCTCGTATTTGAAGCTAAGTATTTTAGTGCCAGGGGTCGTCTTTGCGGGGTTGGCTTGATCTCCATCATCCATGACAGACAGAGTTAAGCTATTGCCTAACAGGGCGTTGAGTGGAGAGGCGGGGTGGCTTCAACCCAACTCTCTCTGGCTTGACTACCTACCTACCTATGTAGAGTATCAAGGAAAGAGTCTGTACCAGGTAGCTGGAATGCCCTACAACGACTCCCGTGGTGTACCGTGAACTCGTCACTTTCCAACATACGAGAAATCGCGTTCCATGTCTCGTGCATACGGCGCATTGATACTCCGTGCAAGCAAATGTGATGTGATGCCATGCCATGCATTGTCTGTAAGAGACGGTGGCACACATGCATTGCGCCCGGTTGCCCCAGTTCCAAGGACCGTGTTGATGCTTTACTTTTCAGTCAAGTATCTATCTCATTGGCACCAATACTGGCAATCAAGTCTATTCTTAGTGGCCCGCCCCCTTTCGGCTGTGCTGTGCTGGCTGCACCTCTCTCTCTCTACGCCCGGGTAGCGTTGTGCCACCAAAAAAACATTCACGGCTCTCTCCCCGGCTTTTCCACCATGCATGCAACTCACTGCGCTTACCGGCCCTTTCCATCCGTTGACTTTCTCCTCACCCATCGCTCAGCCTCTTTATTTTCCCTTTACCTTCCTTCACGCCGCCGCCCGATCGACAAACACCAGCCGCAGGGCTCGCGGGTACAGGGGCCCAGCCTGGCATCGAGACGAGACTCGCGTTAGCCGGAATGTAACATCAGACAAGGGCCATCATCTTCAGCCGCAACGTGGGATCCATGTAACCCACCCTGCAGACGGGCCAATACGTACCGGCGTCTTACGGTCGACCCAGGTTGGATCCAACGACCATCGAAAGCTCTGCACCAACGTCGTCAGTGTGGCGCGCATCTCCAGCATGGCAAACCGCTCGCCCAGACACGCCCGCCGCCCGCCGTGGAAGCTGATGAATTCGCCTCGTTGTCGTCGACGGCGGTACTGCCTGTGGATCTCCTCGGCCGATGTCCCCCATCGCGCCGGCTCAAAGTCGTCCGCCGTGGGTCCCCAGGCCACCGGGTCGCGGTTCGTCGAATAGCAGTTGTATCCGAGATACGTGCCCTTGGGTATCATGACGCTGTCGCCCAACAGCGTGTTCTCGCTTACGCGGCGGTTGATGAGCTGGCCGATGGGCGGGAACAGTCGGAGGCACTCATAGATGACCGACGTCATGTACGGCATATCCTGGAGACTGGCCTGGTCGTCGGCCTCCGCATCGCGAGAGGCCATCTCTCGATGCAGTGCATCTTGCGTGTCCTAAGCCACGGCTTAGTATAGCCTCGTTTTGCACCAGAGGGGGAGGAGTGTCTTACGGGGTGTTTGGCCAGCAAGTACAAGGTGGAAATCATGAGCAGCTGCGGGTTCTCCTGACCGGCCACAAAGGCAACTGTCAGATTGTCAAGCACTTCCTTTTCCGTCCAGGACCCTGACATCTCAGCCCTGTATAGCCGCATGCCCAAACCGTCATCCGCCGAGCTGGACAGGGGTGCCTTTTCGCAGCTATGGACAAGGGCACGTCTGAGCTCCTGTTTAAACTCGCGCACCACTTCCCGGCCCTTGGCGCGGCTGGGAAAAGGCAGCCGGTCCAGAAAGGGAAAGTTCATAAAGATGGGCTTGAAGATCTCGCGCTTGACCGCCGTCTGCAGGCGGTTGATGGCGGCATCCGGGCTGTCGAGCGACTTTGGATGGGCGTGGGTTAGTGGCTAGAAGTGCACTTTATGGGCGACCACTTACATGGAGCTTGGTCTGGAGGATGCCCTCGGAACAGTTGGCAACCGAATAGCGTTGGAGAAGATCCTGCACCATGATGCCATTGGTGCCGACCCTCTCCTGAGCTTGGCGAAGAAGATTGCAGAGGCGATGTGCATTTGCACTGATGATGCCGGCATCAAATGTCCGCTGCAGGCCGGGCTTGAGGACGGACCCGTACTTTTTCCACGATGCACCATGGCTCGAGATGATGTTGTTGCCTAGTACGAGGCCAGGGCTGTCAGCAAGATTACTTGGCTGCAGAGTACGAGATGGTGCGGTGCTTACCTAGAAACTCGGCCAGGAGGCTGTGCGGAATCTTCTTTTGGTTGCCGCTCTTCTCATAGACGTCTTCGTCTTTGAACATTTCGACAAGCCACTCTGGGCGGTGCACCAGGACATTCCACTGGGCGCCAAAGAAGATCTTGACGGCGCCATGCTTGCGCAGCGGCTTGTCAATGTACTTGCGGAAGATTTCAGACTGGTCCACGTCCTTGAAAAAGGGCAGCAAGGCTACCCAGAATGGAATCACCGGGATGTTGTTGGGGTACTTGGGAGGCAGCAGCAAGACGTAGTAGGCGAAGGCCACGACGAGAGCCGCAAGCAACGCCAGCTCGCAGCAAAGGAAGAGCACCATGACTGCGACGATTCGATGAATAATGTAACACAGTTTGCAGCCAGATGGGCAGACGTAACCTTGGATGAGAGAGAGCAAAGGGCAAGTATATGTGCAGCGATGCACGCAGAGGCCCCCCATGAATGTCGAGATTGAGCGGGCGATGGCGGAGTGCTGGCGAGCAGCGAGTTACGTGCCACAATGCGAGACAGTTGGTGCTACGTAGTATTGGGCTAGACAGTTGGCGGGCAAATGCAAAGGCTGCATTGTCGAAGGTTTGTGCGTTACGTTGTGTTGCTTTGCTTTGCTTTGCTTTGCTTTGCTTCGCCTTGCGTTGCATGGGCGTCCATTTAGAGAGAGGATGGGAATGGCCTCTCTCCACCAAGACCAAACACGCCCTCGCAGGCCAGACCCTGTAAGCGCCGTTGCCGCATCTCCATGTGCATCTGGATCTGCATCTCGAAATAGTCCTTTGTGTCATTCTTTGCTTTGGCACTGCCCACGCCTGACTGCATGCATCCCGCGTCACACTCCCCGTTGCGCAACGAGGGTAGATAAGCCGGTGGCTGGCCTTTTCTTTCATCTCGGGCGAATGCCTCTCCTCCTTTTCCACCAATTGCTCATATACAAGCTGACCGAGTCGGACCTTTTTGGCCCATCCCACCTCTCACCATTGACATTGACCTCGCTTTAGCCTTTGCTCCCCATGTTGTACCAAGACGGCTGCTGATCCTTGCACCACCATCTCCATCTCCATCTCCATCATGCCATCTTACGCCCTGGTCAACTCGGCCCCCGACCCGGATCTCACCCTCGTCGAGCCGCCGCACTTTAGCCCGGAGCAGAGACATCATGGCCGCCAAGACTCGTGGAGCAGCGTCCGCTCCTCGGATCTGCCTCCTCAACTACCTCCCGTCCGCACCCATCATGCCTCTTGGACCAGCTTCTCCTCCTACTCCTCCTACGCTCCCCTCAACCCGCCCGCCCAAGACGCAGACATGGCCCATGTCCGATTTCACGAGCCCACGTTGCCCTCGCCCACGGCTGCTGGACCCCCCACCGGACCTCCCGATCCGCCTGCTCCCCCGGCATCGGGTGACCCCGAGAAGAATGCGCCCAAGGCATACACGGCGTTTTGCCCGTGGGAGAGACGCTTCATTCTCGCCATTGTCACCATTGCCGGCGCATTCGGGCCTCTGGCGGGTGGTATCTACCTGCCAGCGTTGCCCGTGCTGGCAGAGGACTTTAATACCAGCGCGACAGTCATCAATGTCACCATTTCCGTCTTTATGCTAACGTTTGCATTCGCGGTATGTTACTAGACAAGATCACTTCGACTTCTGCTGCAAGCTGACTATGCTGTAGCCACTCTTCTGGTCCAGTTTTGCCGACTGGAAGGGCAGACGGCCGCTCTACATCATCTCCCTCGCCATCTACATCGTCGCCAACATCCTCCTCGCTGCCGTTCCAGCAAACCTCGGCGCCTTGATATTCTTGAGAATCGTCCAGGCCTTTGGATCGGCAGCCGTCGTGTCCATGGGCGCCGGCACTGTCGCAGATGTCAGTCCCCAGCCTCCTCGCGGTTGACCGCCGCTCTGGCTGACACCCACTTGCAGATAACAGAGCCCAAGAAGCGAGCCTTTACCATGTCCACCTTCCTCATAGGCCCTCAACTAGGTCCAGTCCTCGGCCCCGTGCTGGGAGGTGCCCTCGCATCCGCATCGTGGCGCTGGATGTTTGGGTTTCTCGGTAAGACCCAATCCGCCGCCCATCTCGGCCGCTCCTCGTTGCTTATCTCTCCTCCAGCAATCTCCGGCTTCGTCCTATGGCTCGTCGTCATCTTCCTCTTGCCTGAAACCCTCCGCGCAAGGGTCGGCAACGGCCAGATGTACAAGCAGATGGGCCTCGTCAACTTCCCGCCCACCTTCTTCTCCCGCCTCGCGCCCGAATCCGAAAGGGGTCCGCCTCCGCCAAAGCCCACGCTCAAGCTCTACTACAACATGTTCATTTACCCGCCCATTGGCATCGTCACCTTCAACACAGCCATGCTGTACTCGACATACTTTGCCATTTCCGTGCAACTTCCCAACGATCTCTCACAAGTCTACAACTGGTCCACCGCCGCCGTCGGCGCGGGCTTCCTCGCCGTCGGCATCGCCATGATTGTCGGCTCCCTCATCGGCGGGCGCTTCTCCGACTGGAGACGAGCCCGGGCCGTCAATAAGTCCCCCGACGGAACCGTCGAGCCCGAGAACCGACTGGCAGACCAGATCTGGGGAGTCATCATCTGCTCTGGCGGCTGCGTCATGTACGGATGGTTCGTCGAGCACTCGATCCACCCGGCAGCTTTGCTCTTGTCCACGTTTCTGAGTAAAGTTTCCTAGCGTGCGACTCCGAACTCCCAGCTACTTACTGACCGTCACCGCATAGCTGGCTTCGGCATGAACTGGGTTTTCGTCGCCACGACGGCCTTTCTGACCGAATGTGTAGCCCAACAAGCCGCCGCGGCGTTTGCCCTCGGAAACATGCTTCGAAACCCCGGAGCCGCCATTGCTGCCGTCGTCATCCCCACACTCGTGAAGAAGATGGGAGCCGGGTGGTGCTTCAGCGGCCTGGGCATACTGGACCTGGTTCTTGTCGGCTCTGCCGTCATTCGTAAGTCGCCCTTTGCCAAGCAGCTCACGTTCCAAGCTCATGCTAACAAAGCTGCAGTCTTGCGATTCAAGTCTCCAGACTGGAGGCGACAGCGGACGGCCAAGATGGCTGCTGCTCGGACGCCAGCGCATCCGAAATGAGAGGGTAATATTTGCATGCATTTGATCTATAAAAGTTCCACTGGAGTATTTTGGGAGTACGGCGTGACTGTTGGACGTACTCTGCTTGGAGCGGGACCGCATACTTGAAGCCTAACGTGATAATGTTTACGAATAAACTGTTTACAATAGCGTCCCAAGAAAAACGACAGTTTCCATTGTCCTAGCTAACAGCATGTAAACCCCATGATGGACTCGTCTGTCAAAAGACTAGGAAGACTTTTGCTTCTCTGAGGTCCGCAGCGGCGTAGATTACAGCGAACAGGTCGAGCTCGACTCGGGGAACACTGTCGATATTCTGTTGGACTCGCGACAGCGGACTGCAACAAGCGACTGAGAATCATGCGTATCAGCGGGACCGTCTTAATCAGAGTTGATGGTGTCGAGTGTAGACAAAGGGAGGGGGGGGGGGTTATTGTTTTAGGTGTTTTGTATGTTATAGAGAGTAGCTTCCCCCTACAAGGGGATATAGTGTTTTGAAACTTGTTGTGTTGAGACTTGAAGTGTCTTGCGATGCTGCGCTTGACTGACTTTTCCTCCTTTCCCTCATTTTCCTCCTTTCCGTCGTTTTCCTCCTTTCCTTGTGTTGAAACAACCTGAAGTGTATTTTGACGCTGTCCCTTGACCAACGTTAGCTCCTCCTTTCCTTCAAGAGTTTTCCCAACACAGAAGTCGATTTCTTCAAAGACGGTTTGCTGACCAACTCGGAGTAAGCCCTTAACCAACCATATTTACCAATTCCAACCCGCACAGTAGCTCCTGAAACCAGGGCTTGTATATATCGCCCCTGAAATCCCTTAGGAAGTCCCTGTCGGATCCTTCCAACTTCCCGTCATATAACCGACAGAGAAGCTGCTCTAGCTTCTCTACTTCGTATCCGACGAATGCCGTCAGTGCCAAATTGATGTTTTTATCGCCGATGATTCGGTAGCCAAAGAAGATTAGCTTGATCCTCTGCTCGTTGTTGAGTGGCCTCTCGGCTGAAAGAGATCCGGATCGCCGGAACAGCCCTGCTCTTTTCAGGTCCCCCTTGTATGGTTCTCGGCGTATATCCTTTCTGGGAAATCGCGGAGCCCGGTTTCGTATAGAATTCTGATGCGATCGTTGTCGACGATGCTGAGGATCTAACCTTTGGTTGTCATCGCAAGGACCATGGTCGCTTTGTGGTTATTGTAGTTGTTGTGGTTGTTGGTGATATTGGCGTTGGGCCAAGGGACCTAGGGAAGTGGTATTATATGCGTATCTTCCGAAAGAGTGGCTACTCTAGCTTCCGTACCTCGTCTTCGACGAATTCCGCAAGTGCCGGATTGATGTTTTTATCGCCGAGGACTCGGTAGCCAAAGAGAATCAGCTTGATCCTTTGCTCGTTGTCGAGTGGCCTCTCGGCTGAAAGAAATCCGGATAGCCGGAATAGTCCTGCCTGACACAGAAATCGGTGAGATGAGGGTATGTAAATGTATTCAAAGATGGATGAGTGGTGTTTACACTCTCCGGGGCTTGCCTGCTAGCTATAGTAGGCTGGCCAGCCACGTGACTGAGGCGGTTTCACGATGCCTGACGTGGCAGCCGAAGGAAGTCAGCAGCCGGCTGCTGAGGATGGAACGTTTCATCGTAATAGTCATGATGGGGACCATGCTACCAGCCCTGCTGAGCATGGGGCGTTTCAGCGTAATAGTCATCGTCGGGGCCATGGTCGCCATTGTGGATGTTGTTATAAAAAAAGATGTGGCTTTTTGAAAGAAGATGAGGTTGTTGATGATATCCTGTGCTTTCGCTGCCGGTGATGCTGAGGATGTAACGCTTGGTTGTCATCGTAGGGACCATGGCCGTCACTGTGGATGTTGTTATGAAGGGAGATGTGGTTTTTTTTAAAAGAAGATGAGGTTGTTGGCGATATCTTGTGCTTTCGCTGCTGGCGGTGCTGAGGATGTAACGCTTGGTTGTCATCGTGGGGACCATGGCCGTCATTGTGGTTCTTCCTGGTAGTTTTTATCCCTGCCGACTCGAGGCATCTCTTGTCATTGTGGGCGTCCATGTTTCCCAGGCTGTGGCGGATCCCTTCGGTGTATTGGAATAGGACGGGCTCGGTGCAGCGATGCTAGGATGTAGCGCTGGACCGTGATGGCCAATACAAAGGCAATGGGCCGCCATTGAGGTTTCTCTGATTGGTTTTGGTTGTTGTGGTTTTGGCACACAAAAGTGCGACTAGTTCTTCATATGCGAGTGTTCAGGTGTCAAACCCGTACGCGTAATGAAAGTGAACG
>QUZG01000081.1:0-26501 GCA_003693545.1 Pseudonectria buxi | reverse complement strand
AACTGGTATAATATAAGGACCGATTAAGAAGTAATTAAGATAGCTAGGAGAGAGTCTAGTAAATAGTTTTAATTAATTAAATAGTCTATAGTATTTTTATTATACTTATTATCTTAAAGGTTAAGATTTATAGCTTACTCGCTTATCTAGCTTACTCGCTATATATATACGTTACGTCAAACTTCAGAATCCGCTATTGCAAAAGGTAAACTTGAATCCAAGTGTTTTGCGTTGTTGCTATGGTCTTGGCCGAGTGCGTATTTGATTCATCGAGTAAGGCTGCAACTATTCAGCCATAGAGCGATAAGGTATTAACTCAAGAACGATGATCTTGTTCGAGAACAAGGTTGTCGTGAATCACTAGACTTTGGAAAATGCCACATATTAAAACGTTCCCATCGTGCTCTCTTCATGGTTGTACATCACCCCGCACCAACCATCACCAGATCCAACAGCATAGCTTCACAGCGCCCAGAACCTCCATCTCACATCCCTCCATTTTGTGCATGAAACTCCCAAAATGACTCTTCACAAGTACAAGCCTCGCATCATCTACTACCACCAAACTCACTTCGTCGACGACAAGTTTGTCTCGATCCTCCCCGTCCTAAGACCAACCACTGGCGTCACCCACGTCATCATCGCCGCCATCCATCTCAACGCGCCCGACAACATCACCATCAACGACGAGCCGTACAAAAGTCACAAGCTCGCACCCCTATGGCACCAAGTTCGCCAGCTACAAGCTGCGGGAGTCAAGGTCCTCGGGATGCTCGGCGGCGCTGCGCAGGGCTCGTACTCGCCGCTTGATGGTTCACTTGCAGGCTTCCAGCGTCACTACGAGCCACTGAGACGCATGATTGCCTGGGCTGGATTCGACGGACTTGATCTGGATATCGAAGAGGCCATATCGCTCGGCGGCGTCATCCGACTCATCGACCACCTCAAGACGGATTTCGGCGCGTCTTTCCTCATTACACTGGCGCCTGTCGCACCCGCGTTACGCAACCTGCAGAACCTGGGCGGCTTCAACATGGATGAGCTGGAAAAAGCCATGGGCGCGCGAATCGCGTGGTACAATGCACAGTTCTACTGTGGCTGGGGTGACATGGGTCAACCGGACGATTGCAGCGCCATCATTGCTCGAGGGTGGCCGCAGGAAAAGGTCGTCATCGGGCTCGTGACGAATCCAGCTGGTTGTGCGGGCTGGGTTAAAGATGACGCGTTACGGACATGTTTGGAGGAGCTGTTACGACGATATCCTCGTCTTGGGGGCGTCATGGGCTGGGAGTATCAGAACGCAGTGACCGAGGCCGATCCGGAAGTGGGCACGCCGTGGAAGTGGGCAGAGATGGTGAATGCCATCTTGACGTCGAGAGAGGAGTGAAGCCTGTCATTTCGGATGGCTTTTTGTCAAACATGTCAGGTTGATATTGACGACATACATCTCGGCTTCGCGGCGCGGTAGACTTTTCACGTTTACTACGCATTAGAGTAAACACTACTGATGAGATAGCCACCTATACCAAACGTGAGGGATCACCCTTGGTATAGGTGTATGCTACTCCGATATACCAATAACTACGAAGCAGATTGTGTGACATAGGGCCCCCTTCACTTGTGTTTGATGCATGCATATAGCTAGGCTGCCACAATCTCGCGGGCCAACGACAGAACAAGCGGCGGATGGTAGGTTCACAAAGAAGAAAGGAAAACATCTCTAGGCAACAGTAAGGGCAGAGAAGAATCCAGAGCACTCTTGCTATGATAACTTGAGGGCTCAGTCTCCAGCCTTCATCTATATCATTCACAGTTTGCACGTGTCGCGGCATCAGGATAAATTTTCGTCACACACATCCAGCAATCCTCTCCTCTCCTTTTCTTTTCTTCATCCTCTCCACCACTTGGCTGTTGTCCCAGGCTGCAATGTCTGTATGTCCAGTACGTAATCATGTGGTTGATATTTAAAGTGGAGGTCTAGGGTAGGATGCTCCGAGAGCCGCCATTCTTTTCGTTTGGACGGCCGCGATAAACCCCTCCCTTGTTCCCTCAAACACCACACGACAGAGTCAATCAAATGACTTTTGAGCCTTGAGTCTGAACTGTGCATTTCAAATGTCTATTGCTGAAAGTGAGGGTGTCTCTGCCGTTTGTATAGAGCGGAGCGCCGAGTCGGACGACGATGCTTTCGCTCCAGGACAACGCCGCTCATCTCGACCGCCAAAGTCGGCGATACGCGCCGTCTTGCTCCTGTTGCTCCTTGTGAACCTGGCCATGAGCCTCTACCAACTGCCTCTGAATAAGGTTATTGAGAGACGTCTTTGCCGGGAGCACTATCGCGTGTCCGATCCTGCCAAACTGCGACCAGATGGAAGTGTTGATGAGCACTTGTGCAAAGTCGACGCCGTGCAAAAGGGCCTCGGCTCCATCCAGGGCATCATGGAGACGATGTGGATAGTAGGAGGTGAGCTGTGCAAGGCAGTGCTTTTTCTGACATGTCTAAAAACTCTACGCAGACTTTGTCGTCACTATTCCGCTTGGCTTCCTTGCCGAACGACGGGGCCGCCGCGCAGTCCTAGTCCTCAACCTCGTCTCCCGCGTCTTTATGCTATCATGGGCTGTGATAGTCGGCTCGTTTGACGAAGTGCTCCCAACAAAGGCCATAATCGCCGGCCCGATGCTGTCTGTACTTGGAGGCGATTGTGTCTTCAACTCCATCACCTACGCCCTTGCATCAGACCTTACCGACGACCCTGTGCGCCGAGCCATCTACTTTGGATACATGAGCTCTGTATCGTACGTTGTAGCTCTTCTCGGACCTGCGCTAGCCTCCGCTGCAATGTCCGTCTTTCTCTGGCTTCCCTTTGGGCTGGGTGTGATTCTGCTCGCATTCGCTATCCCGACCATCTCAAGCCTCCCATCACCCCACAAGACAGTCTTGCAGCATCATTCACCAGAAGTCGATGACGCCGAGGGCCAGAGACAGCATCTGCTATCTTCGCCAATTCTCAAAGCTCAGGATGCTCGGCGCGATACATCCATCTTCCGTGCCGCCGCAGGTCGCTTCCGCGTACTCGTCGACATCATCACCAGCCACCCTCGCAACTTTTCGCTCCTCCTCGTGAGCTTCCTGCTTACCTCGCTAGCCAGCTCCGACACCAAGCTGCTTGTCCAGTACATCTCTGGGCGATATCACTGGACATTTGCATCGGCTGGCTATCTCCTCTCCTGCAAGGCCGTGGTTAACTTTACCCTGCTCACTGTGATTGTGCCTCGCTTCCTCCGCGCGCGGCAGGCTACGGCGACCGAGGGCGCAGATAGAGCCAATGTGCGTTACGCTACCTGGTGTCTGGTAGTCTCTGTCGTCGGCGCGCTGGGTATTGCCGTGTCAGCGAAGATCTGGATACTCATCCCATCGCTACTCATCTACGCGCTTGGATCTGCGCTGCCCATCTTTACGCTGTCGCTTCTCAAGTCACCAGCAGTGTCGCCTCCCAATCATGAAGGTAGATCATCGAGTGCGGAGAGCCATATCTTCTCCATTGTGATGCTTGTGAAGACGGTTGGTTCTCTTCTAGGTGCGCCATTGATGGCGGCCTTGTGGGTTAGTGGCATTGGGATTGGAGGAGGCTCATTGGGAATGCCGTACTTTGTGAGCGCAGGTTGTTATGTGTGTGCGATATGGGTGTTTCGATATCTGGATCTCGACGTTTCATGAGTGCCTCGATTCCATGGAGTGAATCAAGGGCGATCTGGTTGGGTAGACTTGGGAGTTGGGCATCTCCGCGTTGGAAACGGTATGCCACTGACAGAAAAGGCTGGATGGCTACATGTAGAAAACCACCAGGAAGAACAGTAGAAATAAATCTTGGAGACCTCTTGACGGGGTTGCCGCTCTTTTCTTTCTATCGTCGGGCTGACACGCCATGAAACTAGATGCACACAGCCTTTCACATGTTGAGTTGTTGTTGGTGATGCTCTTATACAGGTATTTATGTAGGAATCCCAAAATATGATATTCTCTTATGAGGACTTATAACTCCCGAGGCTGTGACATGCGCTCGTCGCATCTACTTAACTCCTCTCACGCCCAACTACAACCCAGTGAGTCTGCCTCCAAAGTGCCCAAGATCAACCTGTTCCACCATGACGCCTTTGGAGCAGTACGAAGACATGCTGCGCAGGCTTGTTGAAGAGCCCAAACACTTCCATGCAACTGGTCATGTTCCAGCCAAGGACCGGGCGCCCATGTTTTGCCTGACTACCATCAGCAACAACTCGTGGCTCATCGGAGACCGCGCTGTTCTTACCCGCCAATATGGCAACTCTTGGCCTGCTGATACGCCTGGCCTCGTCAGCACCTGGATCGCATCGGACGCGGCCTCCTACGCAATATTGGATGCGCCCACACCGCCGCCGGCTTCTCGTCCCTGGAAGTCTAGCGATGCTCCGAGTCTCATTCATCTCGCTGGATGTGGCCCCGTCTCACCCTCCACCCGGTCAGACGCCCATGTGCCTAACGCTGCCGCCAAGTGTGTTTATCAGATTTGTGACGTCTGCATCAAGATGCACCACACAGTTCACTGCAGCTCGACCGATGAGCACGTCACTATCAAGGCGCTTCAGAAGCAACTTCCTAACCGCACATTCGAACTTCCCGACGTCCTGTACCATGCCAAGTATGACAATCGTTACTTCATCGTCACTTCCGTGGTTGTCGGCCAACCAGCCGAGACCATATGGTGGAAGCTTGACGACGACATGAAAGACTATTACGCAGAGTGTTTCGCTCAGTCATGCACCGAGATTGCTACTCTGACCTCGGACGAGTTGGCCACTGGCATCGATGGATTCACGGTAGAAAGCCTCGGTTTCCGAGAGGCCTGGACGCGCAAAGACCTGCCGAATGTACTCGTAAATTGTGCGACGCTGGGCTTCGATGTGACACCGCCGTTTCATCTTTACCACGGGGACCAGGGACCTACCAACGTCATTATCAATCAAGCATTCTTCTACCACTGGTTCATTCCCAGTTAGTTTCTACATGCCTTTTGGAGGGCATGGCGGCTCACGTCTGTCGGCAATGCGTCAAGTCACAGTTCTGCTAGACGTGAATTCAGCTCCCCTGACCTTTTGCGGCTTTCGTTTTACTTACGAAGATGGAGAAAAAGTCACCTACGGCCCAAGCACGACTCTGAAGGCTGATGGAGTTTGTTGTCCATGGAACGAGGTGTCCTTCCTGATCAGCGGCGGTGAAGGGGAACGCATCGTTCAAATCACGTTTGCAAATGAGATGGATGAGGAAAAGTCATCCGCCATGCGCCAAGTTGAGGTATGTTCTCAAGTCTTACTCAATTTGTGCCATGGCCGGTTCTAATAATCAATGTCAAGTCCCCCCCCCCTAACTAGCCGTGTTCTGTACAGTTTTTAACGAATTCTGGACACATTCACGCCTTTATCGACACGTATATGGGTGAATCGATGAGAGAGTGTACTCAAACAGTACTAAGGGGGCGGAATGACTCGTCCATCATTGAACTAATTGGTGGCTCAGAGGTACGCTCTCCAGTCCGTCATGGATAGCATTCACTAACCATATCACAGTCACCCAAGGAGTTGCACAGACTAGGCATCCAGGGCATAGACGGGGATATAGAAGATAGTGTGCTGACACTTGCAGAATACAGAATGACCCCTATTCCACTCCGGGAAACGGTGGCCATCAATGGCGAAATGTCGTTGGAGGGAAGCAGTATCACGAGAGCCTCACTGTCTGGACTCCGACGCATCAACATTTCTACCCCAGCCTTGGAAAATGACGCTCAACAAACGCCGATGTCCCCGGAAGATGATGCAACGAAACCATATACACATATCTGTGGCCTGCGGCTGGAGTATTGGGACAGCCGAAGCAGCGTCGTACTGGGACAGTGGGAGAACGATGCTGATTCCTTCTGTGTAGCTCCCGACGAGCGAGTTGTCGAGATTTCAATCTGGTTATCAGCAGAAGCGATGTCTGGAGACGAATTTGAGTCAGTG
The DNA here is from genome assembly GCA_003693545.1 of Pseudonectria buxi. Lineage (NCBI taxonomy): Eukaryota > Fungi > Ascomycota > Sordariomycetes > Hypocreales > Nectriaceae > Pseudonectria > Pseudonectria buxi. Next base: position 20,462 of record QUZG01000081.1, on the reverse strand, counting down.
CGAATGATGGACGGCATCGAATTCAGGACTTCGAGTGGAGCTAAACACGACTTCTTCTTCGGGGACAATGTTCGGAGCACATTGAGGGCCCAGTACAGGTCAACACCTTATGAGGATCTTGTATGTCTCCAATTCCACAGTGACACCTGAGTTATACACGCTGACACATTGCCAGTCCCATATCACATGGATCTGCACTGCCGGAATGGACGACGTTCAAGTCCAAGTCGAAGCCTCGACATTGCTGGGTCAAGACCGACTATTGATGTACTCTGCAAATCACATGTTATGCCCCGATAATTTCGTCAAGAAGACGACCAGGGAGTTTTTCAGTAACCGCCAAGATACGGCCCGGGTCTCCAACGGCCCCTCGAAGCAGGGCGGTACATGTGTATCATTTCGCTGCTCGAACAAAGTCACGAGACCGGATCCGAATTCTTTATGTAAAATAAATTCCGACATGGAGGTTTCGGAAGCTAGGCTGGAAGGCATCATTCGAGAAAAGGTTCATCTGTTTCCAAGAAAAAGATGACTCGGGACATACCCTGCCACTTCGCACCATCAGTATAATCGTCGACTCACCAACGCCTGTGGGCGTCGAGTCTAGCTTGGGCGTCGATTTTAGCTACGGCTTGGATGCTGTCCAAGAACCGGACACCGAAGTGGCTGATACACACGTCTTACATCTCAATTCTGGCGAGATGCCATCGCTGCTAGTAGTGTACAAGTCACGCTAAGACATTGTTGGACTCGAGGTAGGCTGATGACATGGTACCGATGAATCTATTGCTAATCTCTTTTGATATAGATCCATACTAATAAAGGGCATATCCGTGGAGGATTCCGTTCAGGTGTAGACGACCCGCTACAATCAATCACATCGTACTCTCTCATCGCCGGCACTGGACCACCATCGGATCTGGCAGAGATATTTGGTGATTGCCAACTAGAGCATCACGACGTACCCGACCGGGACGACAATGGCAGGAGGGTGGGCGACTGTGTTGGTATATGGACAGCAGCTAGACCGGAGGGCTTTCGACGGGGCCGCGATCGTGACGTAGCCTTCTTTTGCGGGCCAATATTCCTGGCATGTCCGGAAGATGAGGCTACAGAGAGCGCATGAGCCTTTCTGGTGTTATGTGCAAGACGGTAATCAATCAGAAACCATTTGTATATTCTAGCAATGTCACGCTGCTCGGCTCGTCTATCTAGTGGGGTATTCAGATGAGAAATTCGAAACGACCTAATGTCAAACCAGGCTGCTCTCTGCAACAGCTTGCCATTTCCTTTCACTCATCCGATCCTGAGGGTTGTCTCTTTGCCTGTTTCTTGGCTTCCCTCTCGGTATCCTTGATGGCTCGGTCCTTGACAGCCTGCTCGTCCTTTTCATTGAGATGGCCAGTACTAGCAAAGCAGGCACCAAAGAAGTTGAAAATGTTATTGGTGCGCTGCAGCATGGTCCAGTAGAGAGTAACGCCGATCACCATGAGCTCATCACGGGCGGCCTGGTCGTGCGCCAGGGGACCCATAAAGTCAATGTTGCCCACCTTGGAGACGGCAAAGTTGTTGGCCGAGTACCTGGCAACGGGCATCTGGTTGTCGTCGAGGCAGATAAAGTCCCACGACTTGAAGCCGCCCTTGCTGACCCAGCGCATCGTCATGGGGGAGCCGTCGGCGGCGGCGAAGACGCTCGAGCTGTGCGTGTACTCGGTAACCCAGCGGCGGTACGCCTTGAGCTTGCCCTTGTGGCCGTGGACGTCGTAGTCGGCGTGGATGGAGACGGGGTGGGCGTGGCCGGTGCCGATGACGGAGTTGTCCTTGGCCGAGGTGAAGGTCAAGGTAGGGCCGGTGAGGTGGTAGGAGACGGTGAAGAGGGGATTGGAAGGGTCGTTGCGCTCCGAGATGAGGATCTTGGCCTTGCTCCAGACGAACTTGACTGCGAGGGCTGGAGCGTCGAGCGAGTCCTGGTGCGTAGTATCCCGGGAGAGTTGGTCGGCCTCGTATGGTGTTTGTTGAGGGTCCATGGCGGAAGTTGAAGGCTCGTATGAGGGAGTCATGGCGAGGGTAGTCATTACAACGCAGAATTGATGAGTTGGACTGATGACTGGTAAGAGGTAAGAAGCAAAGGTGGGATATGTCTTGGTGTATCTGAGTGACAACGGTCTTCACAACGGCGGGAGCAGCAGCTTGTTAAATAGATGCGCCACAACTCGGCCCAACTCGAGCACTCCAAGTCAGACAAGCGCAACTCGACGAATGCGACGAATGCGACGAATACGATGCAATTGTGCAGGGATCAGCGCTGTTGGCCGGGCCTGGGCGGGTAAGGCTGGATCTAAATGTGCTCGGACTTTGCCTCTTTGGGTTCCATGTGCCGCTGGGATAACTTTGGGTCTGATGAGCTGAGCAAGCTGAGTAAAGCATCTCGCCAATCATGGATTTGTCTAGGGGCAGCCGAGCATGTCAGCTTACACGATGCATCGTCTATGTTGCATCTCCACTTGCTGGACTTGGATTGTAACCAAGACATGGAAGCATCGTGAGAACGCTACAGGCTTCAGTCCGAGTGACAGGTTGACAGGACGCTCTAGGATGCTCCAGGATGAGTCGGGTCGGACTCGGTTTGTCCGCCTCTAGACCTAATAGTAGACCGGCTGGTGGACGTGAAGTCAAATGATGTCAACTCGATATCATCGCAACGGTAAAGCTGGCGACCCTTTGCCACTAAGCCATACTGGAATTGGATCCTGTTCGAATCGGCTTTTGTTCAGAATGAGACATCCAGCCTCAAAATGACTCGGCCTATTCTCTCTCAATGGCAAGTTGTACACTAGCAAAGCAACGAGTCTCAAGTCTCGTGGAGGCGGAGAGATTCTAGAGATTGACTGCTGCGCCACCCCAGCCACCGCCTTCATGGCACCTACCCCACAGCCATTTACGTTGTGGCTGGTGGCTCACTGGCGGGGCTGGTCAATCTGATCTAGCTGAGAAGCTCCAGTCAACGTCTATCCAAGCTTGACATCCAACAACCAACCCATCGCCAATTGCTATCTACGGTATATATCTTTGCTGCAGAGATACCTCCAGCTCCCACCCTAATCCCGCCAGTTCTCTCTATCCGCAGCCATGGACGACCAATTCGGCGGCCGTACCGACGACGACCTCTTCTACGATGACTTTGAGCCTGTCGAGAGTGGCACAGTCGTCGCTGAAGAGGTCGTCTTGACTCCTGCGCCAGAACACGTCCCAGAGCCTGTCCTTGCGCCTATCTCCAAGCCTCCCGCTGAGCCGACTGACATCCCCGTCGCTCAACCAAAAGCCGAACCTGCCGTTGAACCCGCCCCTCAACCAGCCGCTGAGCCCGTCCCCGAGCCTACACCCATCGCGGCGCCCCAACAACCTCCCGCGCAGCCTGAGCCCGCCTCTTCTCCAGCAGCAAAGCCCGCCGCGAGAGTTCTCCCGCCGGCCAAGACGCTCGCCCACTCGCGATACGCCGACAAGCCCGCGCCGAGTCCCAAGCCGGCACCGAGCCCCAAACCTCCGCGCCAGGCGCCGCCGCCGCAGCAGCAGCCAAAGTCGAATGCGCCACCCAACGCGCCCACGGCGCCCCGCGAAAAAGCCCCGCCGACCAATGCCGCCGGCGGACCGGCGCGTCTCGGCTCCGGCGCCAACCCGCGCCAGAAGCTGACGGACAAGGAGCTCGCGGCCAAGATGGAGCAGATGAAGCTTGTGTCGGCCGAGAAGGCGCGCAAGTTTGAAAAGGCCGAGCGCGACGAAAAGGAGCACGCCGAGGCGTATGCCCGCGGGATGGAGGAGGCTCGCAAGCGTCGGGTTGAGGATGCGGAGCGGCGACGACGTGGCGAGGAGGAGAGGCGCAAGATGGATGATGAGCGCGCCAAGAATAGGGAACGCAAGCTCAAGGCCATGGGGATGAAGGAAGGCGGCTGGGATGAGGGCAAGGAGGCCGTCGAGGAAGAGGAGGCTCGGCGCGGGTTCCGCGGTGCTAATGGCGGTATCAGAGGGACAAAGGGTACTGGGCTTGGTGCCAGTCGGTATGCCAAGGATACTGACGAGCACGACGTGGACCGGTTCCTCGACGAGGCACACCGTGGCCGCGGGCGAGGGCGAGGACGCGGCGGTCGAGGAGGCCGGGGAGGTCGCGGCGGACACGATGGCGGCGGCGCGGCACCGGCATCGACGCCGGCAAAGTCGCAGATGATCCCGACAGTCGACGACTTCCCCGCGCTACCCGGCGATGCCCCCGTGGCCAACAAGACGGCGCCTGCGCCCTCGTCTTCAGGCAGTGCGCCGTCCCATGCGGCCATTGCGTCCGCACCTCCGCCTCAGCCCCTGACGCCGCCCACCGGCGGTAAGTGGGACGATGAGATGGAGGAGTATGACGAGATGCAGAAGAAGACCCAGTCATGATCCGGCATGTCTGTTGCTATGGGTAACGAAGCATATGGGAAAATGACAAGAGCAGGAACAGCGACGGTTCGACAGACACGGTCGTATAGCAACGGGTGATGATGACGTTTCAGCGGATGAGGCTTTGGATTGCAACACAAGTTTGGATGAAAAACCATGGTCTTGGATGAAGACTACCATGGACAGAATAGCAAAGCGAGTAATATTGCCAATCTTGGTCTTTGGCTGTCCCTTCTACCCGGGTATTCTAGTAGCCTTTTCCATCCCATTCTTCATGGTCCATGTCTGTAGCTGTACAAAACATAGCGCCCAAACGCCCCAAAGATGCCCAACCCAACACGAAACGACAGAAAGCAACCTCTTTTTTTTTTCATGATACGACACACTACCAGCCACCGCGGTATCCCCTGCCGCCCCGGCCGCCCCTGTAGCCGCCAGATCCCCTGGGTCCGCGGGGTCCGTCGTCGTCGGGAGGCGCGCGGGAGCGGCCCTTCATCTCGCGGGGGAAAGCGTCGTAGGTGCGGCGCATCTGGGCATAGCCGAGGTGCATCTTGCCGTAAAAGTGGTCGGCGAGGCGGCGGTCGTTGTCGAGGCGGCTGAGGTAGGCGCCGCAGACGTCGCAGACCTGCAGCTTCTGGTGGCCCGAGGGGCCCGACGTGTCGGAGAGGGCCTTGAGCTCGCGCTCGCGCTCGAGCTTGGCCTGGGCGGCCTGGCGGACGCGGAAGAGCTCGTCCTGGGCGCGCGCGACTTCGGACATGGAGCCGAGTATCTCGACTTCGAGCATGCCGTTTGTGATGGACATGGAGAGGTCCGAGATTCGCTTGAGCTGTAGGAGGGAGTGGTTAGATTGGAGACAGAGTCTTGAGTAAGAACAATGGGGGAAAGGAGACATACCAAGTCATTGGTCTGGCGAATCTCATCGGGCGTCTTCTCCAGTCGACGCTGAGCCGCCTCAATACGGCGATTACAGTCGTCAATGTACTTTTGCAGGTCGCGCATGTAGTCGTACTCGAAGCCGTACTTTTGCTTGTCCTTGTCGGGCAGGGCCTCGTACTCGGCCTTGAGGCCCTCGGAGTGGACGCGCGGGCACTGGCCGAGATCCTGCTTGGTGTTTGTGAAGAGGTCGTGCGGACAGGTGCCGGCCAGGTAGGAGCGGCAGACTTTGGGGTCCGTCATGGAGAGTTGGGCGGCCCGAGATGAGGCCGAGGCGCCCATGAGCTGCTCGAGCAGCTTTCTTTGTTCGGCGGCCATTGGGAAGGTGAGTGCGCGGAGGAAGCTGGTGGTGCAGGTGGTGATGTTGGTGGTGATGGTGTTGGTGGTGGTGATGGCTGATAAGACGGCGGATAATATTCTGCCATGCGCCACCGCCCGCGATTGCGCCCATGGATGGCTCCCATTGAAAGCTCCACGTCGACTCCATAAGCCACCATCACCAGCTTCAACTCCAGCTTCAGCTTCAATTCAGTGCAGAAGCTGCTCTCTAGTTGACGCCGCGGTGAGATGTAACATCCCGCCTCGCCCGGCTTCGACTCATCCCATCATGCGGCAATTCCTCTCGTTTCTGCTCGTCTCCCTCACCACTCTCTTCGCCGCTGTCTACGCTACTCCCTCCGACTATCATGAGCAACTAACTCTCCGCCCGCTACCCCTTTCCGCCCTTCTCGCGAGCTTCAACTTCCGCGCCAACACGACCATTTCCGATTTCGAAGCTCACAACTTCCGTCTCTTCCCCCGCTCCCTCGCTCAGATCCTCCAACATGCCGGCACGCGCGAGCTGCACCTGAGATTCACCCTCGGCCGCTGGGATGCGCAGAACTGGGGAGCACGTCCATGGGACGGCACGCGAGAAGGTGGTACTGGCGTTGAGCTGTGGGCGTGGCTGGATGCCGCGACGGACCAAGAGGCCGATGAAAAGTGGCTGACGCTGACGAATGCCTTGTCGGGCCTCTTCTGCGCCAGTCTCAACTTCATCGACGAGACGCGCACCATCCGGCCCGTCATGTCGTTCCAGCCAGATGGTCACCATGCCAATTCGACTCTGGCCAATACTCGGCTGTTGCACGGCGTGCTGCCCCATGAGGTGGTGTGCACCGAGAACCTGACGCCTTTCCTCAAGCTGCTGCCGTGCAAGGGCAAGGCTGGCATTGCGAGTTTGTTGGACGGACACAAGCTATTTGATGCCTCGTTTCAGAGCATGGCAATTGATGTGCGGCCGCTGTGTCCGGCCGAGGGCGAGTGCGTACTTGAGATGGAACAGACGGTGGATATGGTGCTGGATGTGAACCGATCCAAGCGACCCAGAGGTGTGTACACGATAAGAGATTCGAGAGAGGACGTCGAAATCACTAACATTCTATCTAGGCAACCCCATTCCCAGACCCCCCCCTGCTTCAGACCTACTTTGCGACACGTCCAAGTCATATCACTCCAACGACGTCTGTTTCCCAACCGATCACCTCAACGACCAGGATTGGACCCTTGCCCAGGTGTTTGGACGCCCAATGAAGGGATCGTGTCCCCTTACCGACCCCGATGTTCCTCCAGTTTGCGTTCAAGTGCCCGATGGCCGAGACTTGTTTGCAACAGAAGGATCTCAGGAGACGAGAGCGGCCGATGGCATCTCACGATGCTACCGTCTCGAATCGGACAAGGACTTTAACCTGGTGCTGACCAAGCCCGAGTCACTCGACAACACCAAGCTGGTGGCTACCCCGGAGACGCCTCTTCTCTACGCCGAGCGCAGTTTCAACGGCCATGGTCAGGAGCACGGCGGCGTCCAGGCCATTCTCACCAACCCGAGTGACGTTGACGTTGAATTCGTCTATATGGAGTCGCTGCCGTGGTTTATGCGCATCTACCTACACACACTATCGACACGCATCTCCAACTCCTCTTCACCCGCCGACAGCGCGTCGGACATTGTCAAGGAGATATACTACCGCCCGGCCCTCGACCGCAAGCGAGGCACCCAGCTGGAGCTCCTCATGCGCATCCCGCCGCACTGCACAGTCTTCCTCACGTACGACTTTGAAAAGTCGATTCTGCGCTACACCGAGTACCCGCCCGATGCCAATCGCGGCTTCGACGTCGCTGCCGCCGTCATCACCACGCGCGAGCCCGCCGTCATGAACCTGCGCACCACGAGCTTGCTCCTGTACCTGCCCACGCCTGATTTCAGCATGCCGTACAATGTCATCATCTTTACCTCGACGGCTATTGCCTTGTCATTTGGTGGGTTGTATAACATCCTCGTGCGAAGGTTTGTCGGGGCCAACGAGGGCCCTGCTAGCCCGTTGGCCAAGTTTAAGCTGGCCAGTTTGTTGGGGAAGCTCAAGCGAGGCAAGGCGGCTGCGTAATAGACATGACAATGTAATGAAGATTTTTTATATGCATGACAAGCTTTATGTGTTATCACTGTGATGTGTTCAAGTTTCCGCTGGAACAGCCACTACCCAAACTATCCAGTCAACTAACGCTATGCGAGACCCCAGATGGAACTACGCAGAAACTTGATCAACGGCCATCTATTTGGCTCAGAACGTCAGAGTCGATCCCAGCAGTGTATACCTACCTACCTACCAGGAATTATAGCCAACATGGTCCAACCTAACATTCTAAACAATCGTGTTGTATCAAAGTCATTCTATACATAAGTGTTAATCTGTTATGTGTACAGCATCTTCCAGGTAACGACATTGATCAACTTCCATGACTCTTGGTAATGTCAACGTCAGATGGACAAGTAACAAATATCCTATTGACCAACACCCATCAACTCGCTCACCTAGCTCCATCATTCACCCCAATTGTACGAAGCCTATACAACCCTTCTCTTATAACGAAGGTACACGCGAGGATGAGGCTTCTCGGGCAACACGGTAGCTCGATCGACGGGGCTTGGCTCCTCCGTGGTAAAGTTTCCATCTTTATCCGAGGGCTGGAAATCAAACATGCTGACGAAGTGAGCCAAGATTATGGTCACGACGAGTTTGGCTATTCTCTTTCCAACTGTGTCACTTGTTAGCCACTGCCCCAACGACCTGATTGATACAACGTACGGCATGGATGGAGGCCGGATCCCCAGGCCAGAAAGCTGTGCGGGACGTGCTCTCTCTTGTCCTCATCATCGAGGTACCTTGCCGGGTCAAACGTATGAGGGTCCTTGTACACTTCTGGATTCATGTGGATCTCGTCATAGAGATAGACGACATAGGCGTCGCGAGGAATCACCTCGCCAAAAGTACCCGTGGGAACATCCTTGCCCGAGATGTTCTTGCGAATAGAGCCCCCGGTCACGGTGAAGCGGATGCTCTCCCGGAGACACAAGCCAATCATGGGAAACTCGGCCTCCCAATGATCCAGGGTCAATGTCGCCAACACGTCAGTGGCAGATTGTCCATCGTGCGCCCGATGCTTCCCGACGGCTGCGTCCACCTCGTCGCGTACGCGGCGCATCCATTCTGGATTCTGCGCCAGTCTCACTGGGAGCCACGACGTGCTGATGCCCGTGTTGAGCTGTCCACCGAAGAGAGCGGCAATGACAAACTAAACATTGGATCAGCGCTGGCAGAAGAGTAGCCCCACGGTTAACGATACTTACCCCGATCGTGTCCCATGTGCTTGTGCCCTTGTCGAGCACCGATTGCACCGTGTCGTTCTCCCTGCGTCCATGCTTTTCCCGGCGTCCGATGATCTTGTACAGAGTTAGACCCAGCCGGATATTGCTATACATGAGCCGAATGTACATGGGTGTCGGCAGCCACGGAAACATGATTCCCAGCGTCGACTTGGACCGCTCGATGGTTTCGATGATGCCCAGTGTCTGGACCAGCAACTTTGCATCTTCTGCCATCTCTACAGGGCCGAACAACCTCATCATCAGTTGAAACACGACCGTGTATAGTTGATCGAATGGATCCAGCACACTCCATTCAGGATCCATCGGGGATTTCGGAGCTGAAAGGAGCTCGTCGAGCATCGAGTGCGCATCCTTTGTTAGCCGAGGGATGCTACTAGCCAGCATCTCTTTATCCACGATGCTCGAAAAGACTCTCTTGAACCATTTGACCCACTGCTCGGCAATCTGGCCTGTCGATGGATGGCCCGGGATGAGGCTACTTGCTCTATGAGGGTGATTAGCACGGCAGTTCCATGAATAATCAGTCTTGTTGATCCATGGTACAGGTACATGGGACGCTTACCCTGCTGCCAGACTCATGCCTCTGCCATCGAACAGTATCTTACGGCCAATCGGCCCCGACAACCCGACGACGTGCTTCTTCCCAATGTAGAAGCTAAAGGCGCCCGAGGGTGCGTCCCGGAGCGCTTCTTGGAAGAATCGGATGCGGTCCGAGTAGAAGCGGCGCACTCCCATCAACGGCCAGTCGCTGCCTTTCCACCATTGCGGTGCCCTCTTGGGGATCTGAGGTCGTCGGAGACTCTGCAGACAGAGTGTCGTGACGGCAACCAAGACGAGGACCCAGATACTAGCTGGCCAGTTTGAGGGCAAGAGCCCGGCGGTGCTGTATGTGGCCATTCCGACTCGAGGAGAGGCTTTGTTGAGCACCAAGGTAGAGCTGGAAGTAAGGATACTAGATACTCCCGAGCTTGTCAGCTTGAGAGATTAGGAGCTTCGAGGCTGGGGAAGATAAAAAGGAGCCGGCCACTTCTTGGTATCAAATTGCGTGTCCACTGAGCAACTGCGAGTTACGTCCCGCACGTAAGAGGCAGATTGAAGACACCCGGCATCTCTACTGTCGCATATAGACTGACAAAGTATCGGCCTCCGAGATGCCGGTAGTGAGTATTGGATACTCGAGACACGGCATGGCGGCTGGCTGAGACAAACCTGGGCGGGAGAGCAGTTGGACACAACTTTTGCATGAGTGCTACATACTTGGGGCATTTCATATTCTCGCATATCATGGCGAGAGGTATGGATATTGAAACGAGACAACGGCATAGCCGGACATAAGGTGAGTACCACTAGTTAGATATCCCTGGTAAACGAAGACTAGTAACATATGGATAAGAAGGTTGCCAATGAGCTCATCGAAAACATCAAGATCATGGGAGAATAGGCACTTGTATTGCACAGGGTACATCGTATATACGTGGTTTTCACGTTTGCCGGGATCACCTAGACGAGCATTGCCGTTCCGTCAAGAATGAGACATCCAACGGAACTCGGACGCCGGGACATGAGCTCATGTTCTAGGCGCGGGCTACACATTTCGTTACCATAGGGAGGTAGATTTATTAGTACGCTGGAATATAACGTTTCAGTACACGAAAAAGAGAAACCAGCCCGACTCAACAATGATACCGATATTACTCCCCCAGCCAGCATCCCCAAACCCCAACCGCTTTCTTGGCCGTAGTCTCGGGTCGTGAGATGCAACATGCCATGTTATACAATCTCTGACAAAAGTGTCTTGGGTTGGCCCGCCTGATGATCCCAATCCTAGGCATCATAATGCTTCACACTTGGTTCCCTCGAGTCCTCTCCCCTCATCCTCTCATCAGCATATGAAAGCGCAAAGTCCTTGAACTGCTCCAATCCAAATCTCCGAACCCAGCCCTGTCCCTGCATGATCCGAATCGCATCCACGGCCCACGTCACACAGCTCTGCTGCGGATCCATATTCTTGACCGGCAGAGGAACTCTGTCGAAAAAGTCGCGCATGGCAGCGCTCGACATGTCAGCCGGCACCTCGCCAATGACGATGCGCCCAATCAGCTTGGGACTGAGGGCAGGATCAATCTCCGAGGCCTGAAAGTGCCAGTCCATGGTCGGGTTTGTCATTCGGAACGTGGCCGGGTCGATATAGGATGAGTCGGTGGCCTCAAAGACGTGGCAGTCGTGGCCCTGGCTGGTCTGGGGCGTCACCATGATGCTCCAGTGGTATGCCTCGCAGCCAAATGTTTGCCGGGCGTTTCCTCGAGAAAAGTGATCCCGGTGGTTCAAGGCGACCGTCACTAGTTGCGCCATGGTTCGTTTCAACATCTGGAGCTAGAGCATGGAGCGTCTGTAAGCAGAAGCGCAGCGGTTTGCGAATTGGATGCTTACACTTTAACCGCTGATGTACAATGGAGAAAGATCAGAGAGCCGGAAAAAACAATTATAGGCGGATATGAATCATTGGAATTACTAGGGTTGCGGATTCAAGTGACGTCAGTGCCTTTATAAGTGTACGAGAAGCCTCACGAGCCAGTTTTGGCCCTTGGGCAGCACAGCCATACATCAATTCGATTTGTAACAGCCGGCAGCCACTTGGATAGACCAATAACGTCTCCCAAGCGTGTCTTGTGTTCGGCAGTTAAGCGCTGGGGCTTGCAGAGGAACTGCAACGTCTACTACTCCTGGAGCAGATCTACCGCTGACAGACCATTGAGTGTGATGATCGTATACGAGCTTTTTGGGATTGCAGGGGTCATGGCCAATCAAGCAGTAAGAGGAGCTCAAGCTATAGGATAGCTCAGACAACCAAGGCATCATTGGCTGGGTTAGCTGTCAAGCTCAAGATTGAGCAGGGAAATGGACCCGGCTCCACCATGAAGCTCAAGAACCTGACAGTCATGGTCTGATTATTGTATTTCATCCATTTCCACGCTATACATTTGCTGCCGTGCCATCGAAATCCGATTAGCAAAATCTGGTCTGTTAGGACCGACCTATTCTTGCGTCGTATCAGACTACTCAAGGAGGGGAGCCCGGGATGATGCAAGACGTTCCATCGCGACACTGACAGATTGCCTCACTCCGCAGGATTCGTTCTGCCGCAAGCTTCGTCTCGTAACAGAGTAGGTTTCTCGAGTGCAAGTTGGGTGAATGTTGGATCGTGAACTTGTGACGTGCAAGGTGAACCGCACCATGATCTAGAAGTAGCTTCACGAGTTCCGAAGGCCAAGACCATCTACACCAATAAGCGTATAAGTTGACCCGAGGCACAAGCATCTCCCTGAGGCTCAATAATCAGCTTATCAGTTGACCAGCGAGGTATCCTCGTAGCTGACGACGAATGACGCCGTTGCAGCTTTAGACTTTCTCCGTCCAGCTATAAATCCCCAGCGACAACTGCTCAAACAACGTCACGATAAACCAAAATGAATTCTTTCCGCAAACCACCAGCAAGATGTCCGGCCACACAACAGTCAAGCTCGCTGTGTTGATTGACGCCGACAACGCGCAGCCCAGCATGGCCAACCTCGTCATCGCCGAGATTGCCAAGTACGGCACCGTCTTTGTGAAGCGAGCTTACGGAGACTGGACGGGCCCCAACCTCGGGAGCTGGAAGAAGCACCTCCTGGAGAATTCGATCCAGCCAATTCAACAGTTTGCGTATACGACTGGGAAGAATGCGACGGATGCAGCCATGATTATTGACGCCATGGATCTGCTCTACTCGAACCGTTTCGACGGCTTCTGTCTCGTCTCCAGCGATAGCGACTTTACTCGGCTCGCCTCGCGAATCCGCGAATCGGGTCTTGTCGTGTACGGATGCGGTGAGCGCAAGACTCCTCAACCATTTGTCACTGCTTGTGACAAGTTCATTCATGTGGAGAATCTCTCGCCAAAGAAGGAGCTTATACGTGAAATGACTCAGATGAGCTCCTCACCAGATCACAAGTCCACTGCGACAAAGACAGTTGCGAAGAGCAAGACGGAAACCCAGACGAAGAGCCAGGACACCGCCTACAACAAGGCAATACAATGGCTACGCGAAAGTGTAGAGACAACATCGGATAGTACGGGGTGGGCCAGACTGTCCGACATTGGTGATCTAGTGACAAAGAGGCATCCGGAGTTTGACTCCCGCACTTTTGGACACTCAAAGCTCAGCCTATTGCTCATCTCGATCTCCGAGTTTGACGTTAAGCGACGAATCTCTGCGAAGGGGAAAGATGCGGGCATCTTCGTACGGGAAAAGTAGTATTCTGCCACACATGCTGATCAATGTTGCTTCCTGTTCTGCGGGACGTGATGCTTGGTGTTTCCTGGAAAAGTCCTGCCTTTCTTGCGAGCTTATATCTTGTAGTGCACGTCGATCTGGTGGTTTTACGGACAAACTGGTGCCTGGGTCCACGCTGCACACGCTGAAAGTAAACGCTGTTCAAAAGCCCCGGTTCCATGAACATGTCAATAGCGGTAGGTAGCTGGTACTGGCTGCTGCTGGACATGAGATCTACTTCTAGTTAATGAAATCCTTATTGACAGATTTGCCTTTGACTATAAGCGGCTTATTGGCTTGCAGTGACCACCATCTGATACTCAGCCAGTGAGTGTACTACCAAATAACTACCCAGGGAGCTGTCGAGTGACCATCAATCGGAGAACAAATGGGAATGGGCGATAATCGTAAGCTCGCCCACGGCTCCAACAGCTCGCCTCGACACCACGACCAGGGGAGTCACTCCATTAGACTCGTGCAGCTTGGATGTGAGCATGTGCGGGCCTCTTGGTAACCCGACCCGAGACAACTCTCGACTTGCGGCCATTCCTCTTGCGGCGAGGGCGCCTGTCTCCCGGCAAGAATATACGTTGCAGTAGGGATGCCAGAATCCCTCCATCTTTCTTTGCCTCTTCCTTGTGGATCATCTTGCCATCTCCCATCGTGTAGATGCGAAACTCGTCAAAGCTCTTCCAGACCGTAACCTGCTTGCCTGTTCTCCGTACATCGATGAGGTCAACAATGTTGACCAGCTTCGCCTTGAGATTCTTCTTGCATTGCTCAATTGAGTCACTGGCTGGAATTCCGACTTCGCCACACAGGGCCTGGAAACCTTTGAGTATTTCCTCGTCGGTGAGCTCGCGCTCTTCCCCAGGCTTATGCTCTTCCGCGAGCTCGTCGTTTTCATCGGGATCATCTTCAAAGTAGTGGTGTCTCAGCTCGGATCGCAGAGCAACCGTGCGCTCCCTCTTGAACTCTTGGCTTCCACTAACCCATTGCTGAGAGGAGGCGAGCCGGGAGAATTCGTCTTCAAAGGATGCGGTGTTGTCGGGAGTAAAGTTTTCGAACTTCTCAAAGTGAGATTGGGATGAAGGGGGCGGTTGCATGGACGCCATGTCTGTAGCTCAGGGGATCCTGGATTGTACGGATATGGAGTAGCTGATGGATAGGTTGAGTCGGCGGTGGAAGAAATGGGCCAACCGATGAGATAGATCTAACCCTTGGATTATAGTATCCCTCCGCCAGGCTGACTCTGTATGTCACCCAGAGCAATACTACAGGAGTTGAGAATTGAGTCGAGAGATTACGCAGCTGTCAATTTCATTCTCCAGCATCCCAACAGTGGCCTGTGCGTAGTCGGCACACCAACGAGTAATGGAATGATTATGTGATAGATCACCATAGGTATTTCTTTTTCTATACGTTACATGGCTTCTCAACTCCGAAGACGGCGGACAGACAGCATGGATAGATACGAACCAAGTCGAGATCCAGGTATTTTGTCGTTTTCTCTGCGGGTTGGTAAGGCATAATGCGACCATGCGGATAGTAGCAGCTCCAAATGCTGAAGCTATCTAGACAGACAACCTTGAGCTTTCCTAAGCAGAGCTGGGACGAACTCTTTTGGCGATTCTGGCTGAAGATGCAAGATGCATGATGTCCGATACTTGACGATTCACGCTGGTAATATTGTCACGGGACCGCCATCATGAATCTTTGGCAAGTCGCGACAACTACATTCGCTCTTGCCTCGAGACCCTACTAACCTACACTTGCAAGTTGAGCCTTCGACTTCCAAGACTCCAAATTCTCAACTTCCCATCGACATCATCAGCTTCGAATTGGTCTCGCATCGCGATGCTCCATTGCGAGAGCTCTTGTGCCGAGTCGTTCACATTCAAACTAGGCCGTCTCTTCCGCTGCCTTGCCTTTACTTTCTCTCGACCTCGTTTATCGCAGCGACAATGAAGGGATTCTTGATAAAGGCATCATTGGGCCTTGCCTTTGTCGCACACGCCTACTATACCATGACGGTCTATGCGCCGGCGACTCCAGCGATCAACGGTCGAATCATCAATGCCCAGAACCGCACGTTCGCCATCGGGGCGGCCAGTCCAAGCACATACTGCCCCCTCGACAAGGTCACACAGTGCCCTCGAGGACAAGAGACGCTCATCAATGGAGAAATGACAATGCTGGCTGTAAGTGTCGCGATGACGGTGACCCCGAATTGTTCTGACGCAGAGATCCAGTCAGCCGTCCCAGGCGGACAGTTCATTTTCGTTAGCCCAGGAGGCTTAATCTCGTACCCTTCGGCGCACTCTACTCGACGACCCCCGGGCTCCCAGATGGGAGGCTTCTACACCAGCCATCTGCTTTCAGCCTGTGCTATGCCCATCACTTTGCTCAAATGGCAGTCGACAGAGGGGCAGACGGGTCTATGGGTTTGTCCCAGGGTTCCAGGAGGATCCATCTCGCAAGAATCCATGCTCAAGGCGTCGATAACTGGCTTTATTGGTCAGGGTTGTGTCGCAATTGAAGGGGTACAGATCCATCCGGCCGGTGATGATTTTGGGGCTTGGTCATATACTTGACAAGCTGACAGTGTGGATGGAGATGACTGGTAAACGACATGGTTACAGCTCACTATCTATACTTGTTTGACCGAAGGGCGGATGTATTTTACGACTCTGTAAGCTTATGTACCTACTAATACTGTCTGGGAGTCGATATTGATACCAACGTCATCAACGACTTAGATCTATCTATACTATTTGCGGTTCTATCTTTATCCTTTATCCTCTTCGGCAAGTCAATACCTTCGGCTTTTCCGTGATCTCCCACCTCCTCAGTCAAGAAGAATCTCAACGTCAAACTCCATGTCAGCCGCAAGCTGATACTCGGGAAGCGTAGCAGGCCCGCACGACGCCGTGCCCAGCCCGTGATGCTTCCAGTCGAGCCTCACAATGACATCTTCCCGCCGGCGCTGGCGCAACTGATACGGGTGCGTGCAGTCGTCAACATCCCGCGTTGTGTATCGCATCGCCGAGAAACTCGCGCCCTCGAGGTTACCAAAACGAGCTCGGAGCACGCGCCCATGGGCACCACGAAACTCGACCCAGCGCACGTCGGCTCGGTTGCCGCCGTCTTGAGGAAACTCGTAGTCTACCCACAAGTTGTCGATGCTCGCGTCCCACGTGCCAAAGGCCTGCGAGAGCTTCTTGTCCGAGTACGACTCGCCCGGGCCCCGGCCCCACCACTGCGCTCCGTCGATGCCGGCGAGTCCGGCGGTGAGTCCGATGCGGGCAAAGGTCGCCGGGAGAAGCGGACCCGAGGGCGTGCCCTGGATACGGAGATGCAATGTCTCGCCGACAAAGCGGAATGTGGAAATGGTATCAACGCCCCAGGCGAGAACGGGCGGTGCCACTCGGCTGGTCACGATGACAGTCACAGCGTCGTCATCTTCGTCGTGCCATCTGACCTGACGCACGTGGTTGACCGTCTGGTGCAGTCTGCGTTCTCGCCACTCAGCACCGTGACCACCACGATCGTTATCTGTGAGAGCGCGGTAAAAGTCGATCGTCACGGGCTCAGTGATCAACTCGACGCCATCGCGGGTCCAGCTCACGAGAGCACCCGATGCCAGACTGATGGACCAGACGGAGGCGCCAGAGGCAGATGTCACAGTGAGGAGAGAGGGCGAGGGTCTGGAAAGCTTGGCCTTTTTGGAGTCGATGGTGCTGAGTAGACTGGAGATGGCCTGGGGCTTACGGACAGGCAGTTGGCCAAAGGCAACTTGGTGGTTGGCGGGTGCCCAGTTGGTGGCTGACTTGAGGGCAAAGGTAAGCTCGAGGAACGCTTCGCCTTGGGTATCCTTGAGGAGGTCATCGTTGAAACCGGGGATAGTTAGAGTTGCCTCGGTATGAGGTTTGATACCTAATAGAGAGTCAATGGATATCCAACAGATTGAGCTAGAGAACACTTACCTTGGGGTATCTCAACATCTCCTCCTTTGACCACCTTGTCTTCCGAGACAATCTCCCACTTGGACGCAAGATGCTCAAGCCCAACAAAGTCGTACCGATTGATGACAACCACATTATTCCCATCAAACCGCAGCGTCTGAACAGGCTCGACGGCCTTGGCATATTCGGTCAGACCAGGCGTAGGCGTGTGATCCGAGAACAGCACGCCGTCCATGATGAAGTTGTAGTCGTTGGGCTCATCGCCAAAGTCGCCGCCATACGCCATGAACTCGTGGCCATCTTTGCTCTTTGTACGAAGACCCTACCAGAGTTAGCACTTTCAATATCTCTAGATCCCATCTCATGGCCACTTACATGGTTGGCCCACTCCCACACCCAGCCGCCCATTAGACGCGGCCACTGGTAAAAAGCCTCGATGTATTCCTTAATGCTGCCCGGCCCGTTGCCCATGGCGTGGATATACTCGCACAGCACCAGCGGCTTGGTCCACTCCTTTTCCTTGGCAAACTCGTCGACAATTGTCTCGACGCTGGCGTACATGCGACTCAGCACGTCAACCGTCTTGCCGTCAAAGTCCTGCTCATAGTGCACCAGCCGCGTGTCGTCCATATCCTTGATGCAGTCGTACATGGCCTGGTGGTTCTGCCCGTAAAACGCCTCGTTTCCCAGCGACCACATGAAGACGCTGGCATGGTTCTTGTCGCGCGCAACCATCTGCCGCGCCCGGTCGACGTACTGCTCCCGCCACTCGGGGTTCTCGGACGTGTACGACGCCGGGTCCCGGCCCGTCTGGTCGAAGCCGTGGCACTCGAGGTCGGCCTCGTCGAGGACCCAGAAGCCCAGCTCGTCGGCGAGGTCGTAGAGACGCGGGTCGCTGGGCTGGTGGCATGTGCGGATGGCGTTGAGGTTGTAACGCTTCATGAGGACGAGGTCGTGCTTCATAAAGTCGTAGGGGACTGAGCGGCCGTGGTCCGGGTGGTGCTCGTGGCGGTTGGCGCCGCGGATCTTGATGGGGTTTCCATTGACGCAGAAGACGCCGTTGATGAGGCCGGCGCTGCGGAAGCCAACGCGCTGGGAGATGGTGCTCTTACTGCTCTTGTCGAGAAGGTTGATGATCAAGGTGTATAGGTAAGGCGTCTCGGCAGTCCACTTGGTGGGCTGCTTCACGGGCAGAGAAATTGTTTCTGTGCCATGGATGGACTTTGTCTCTTTGAGAATCTCTTTGTCGCCGTCGAGCAGCTTGAGCTCAACAGATGAAGCGGCGCTCAACTCGAGCTTGACTTTCAGAGTGGCATCTTCAAACTTATCATCCAGCTCAGTGACCACATGATAGTCGACAACATGGACCTTGGGAAACGCATGCAGATAAACATCTCGAAAGATGCCGCTCAGCCACCACTGATCCTGGTCCTCGATATAAGTCCCATCACACCACTGATACACCTCGACAGCGAGGGTATTAGTCCCGGCAACATCAACCAGCGACGTCACGTCAAACTCGCTTGGGTTCCGCGAGCCCTGCGAGTAGCCGACCTCGGTGCCGTTGAGCCAGACGGTAAAGGCGGCATCGACACCCTCAAAGCGTAGCCGCAGCTGGTCATCTTTGAAGCCCTCGGCCACTTGAAACGTGGTAATGTAGCGGCCGCACTCATTGTCCTGAAACGGCACGTTGGGCGGATCGACGGGGAATGGGTAGATGACATTGGTGTAATGCGGACCCTTGCCATACTTTTGCATCTGCCACATGCCCGGCACGACAATGTCGCCAAAGTCCTTGGGTTCATAGTCCTGGCGGTAAAAGTCGCTGGGGCCTTGAAAGGGGGACTTTGAGAGATGGAATTTCCAGGTTCCCGACAGACACTGGGCCCTGGCCTTGGATACATCACGAGTCAACGCATCTGCCTCTGAGTCGTAGAGATGGAAGTCGCTGCGAGGCGGCAAGGTGTTGCGATGGATGACATGGATGTTGTTCCAGTCTGGCTGCGATTCGGGATGGACGTGGGTGTCAGGCATGGCTTCGAACGTGATGGGTGTGTAGGCCAAGTTCTCGATCGGTAGAAGCAGATGTGGCTGAATCTTGTGCGACCTTGGGCCAGGGGGGGAACGTCTTTCAACAAGAAGACAGTCGAGCTGTAGTGGTCTGATGGTTTGGCACTCACTCTTCAGCCGGGCTGATCATTGCCTGATGCTCCCAGATCCATCTCGAGTGGAGGTTGGGCTTGGCAAGTCGAACCCCATGGCACAGACTGTGGGGTAGTTTCGTGGAGCCTGGGGTTGGATTGGCACGCTTAAGTATAATTCTAAGGCGACTTCACTCGCTGGCTCAAGGCTCGGCTCATGTCAATACGAGATGGCAGGGGGTGCGGAGTGCGGAGTAGCTGGCTGCATCTTGTGATGTCTCCATTGCAACGTCATGTCAGAACTACCAAGGGTTATTTCAAGCCTCGGTACTATTAGGCTTTCTATGATCAACGCTGTACAGACGGCATGTAGAAACCATAGGGACGCTTCATGATGTTGGGTTGAGCTAGCTAACATATAGCACCTAGATAATACACGGGGATAATTGTTTGGTATTGCTTCGCACGAATGCTATAGTGGCGCTGCAAAATAAACGACAACATTGCTATCCTAGCTAAGAGATTGTAAGCCCTATGATGATTTATATAATGATATTAGTAGTTAACGTATAACGTATATATATAGCGAGTAAGCTAGATAAGCGAGTAAGCTATAAATCTTAACCTTTAAGATAATAAGTATAATAAAAATACTATAGATTATTTAATTAATTAAAACTATTTACTAGACTCTTCCCTAGACATCTTAATTACTTCCTAATAGGTCCTTATATTATACCCGGTCTTACTATATATACTATAATACCGAATACCTAGTTTAACGGACCTCCCTCGACTACTACTTCGCGACGATTTAGCTACTACCTATATATTAATATCTATTTAATTAATTACTTACCTTCCTTCCTCTACTATTATTACCCCTCTATTCTATAGTCTAGTTCTTTTTACCCTCTAGCGCCGGCTTAGTATCTTATTTACCTCCTAAAGTTCTTTATTCTTAGTAGCTAATA
>QUZG01000080.1:0-26107 GCA_003693545.1 Pseudonectria buxi | reverse complement strand
GCCGACGCCGACGCCGACGCTATGAAGGATGCTCGGGATGAATAAGTCACAGGGTACACGCCCCCGGGCAGGGAGGTGTGTCGCCAGCTCGACAGGAGAGGAGGGGGAGGGAGAGTCAGTCGTCAAGCTGTAACACGCAGCATGATTGGCGGGCAAAGGATCGGTGACAAGCTTCTGGCAATAGTCTTTCTGCTCGGCAAGTGGGCAAAAGGAAGCTTGTGCAACTCGTTGTCGTGCAATTCGAGATGTCGTGTGCGTTCAGTCGAGATTCAAGCCTCTCACCCACTGCGGGAACATTCAAGCAGCTGGCCCCTCGCCATCTCCACCTTTCAGCCCGAGTGGCATGTCATCTGTCATCAGAGGGGAGGAATTTGCAGGAGTCGTCGCAGCCAAGCCCAAGCCAGGCCAAACTTGGGCGCTGTAACTACGGCGCAAAGCAAAGCAAAGCAAAGCAAGGCAAGGCAAGGCAAAGAAAAGAAACGACAAGGGCGAAACAAAAGCGGAATGCTGCACTGTGCGCATGTCGCAGCCCATGTGCATTTGTGTGCTGTAGGCTGTAGGCTGTAACTTAGTTGGGCTGTAGGCTGTAATGGCTGGAAGAGGCGTATGAGGTATGGATGTGCTAGTCGTCTAGCATGGAACATGACTGCATGAGGTGATATTATTGCGCAGTTGTTTCCGTCGTCTTGCGGCCGGCGGCACCAACACCAACGTCAATACCACCAACAACAGGCGTGTGGGTGTGAAATGCGCAGACGCTGACACCGGGGCTGATGGGATGCATTCCGCCGCTTGACGCTTGATCCATTGGGAAGGCGGATGTATGGATCAAGTGCTGTCATATCAAGTAAATAGTCGGCTTGTTGGAAATAACCAGAGGATTCCCCTCGCAGATCCGAGCCATTTCGGGCGTGGTAAAGAGACCGAGTGCGGTGTCGACGGTTTTGGCTCGAGACCGAGGCCGAGATTGATGATGGGTGCAGCCGGCCATGATGCAGGGGCGCAAGTCGAGCATAGTAGGACCGTGTAGAGACTCTGACGGAGTATTCATACGTGCAATCCTTGACTTGCTACTCCGAATGTATGTAGGTAGGTATGCACGTACGTACATGAAGCGGCTGCGTCGCCAGCTGACATTTGTCGGGCTGTGTGCGGTGCCGAGTCTTTTGCCGCTTTGCAGCACCCGCGCAGCGGTCTAAACGCAACGGGCCGTGGATGACGAAGAGGGATATCCATCCGTGGCTCGGGTGGAGGCATATCCAAAGCTTGGATATGAAGATGGAGATGGAGAAGCGTCAAAATGTTGCAGCCAAGCAACATCCAGATATGGTTACTCTGCTGCACCCTGCATTGTACATCATAAGTGGTATCCATACACAGACATACCTTGGTCAAGCACAAAGGGCGAGAGAATGGAAAATCTCAGTCGTTGCGTCGTCCCCTGTTGAATGTCAAGGCGGTTGGATGTTGAACGACCCATCCAAGCCATCCAAGCCATCCAAGCCATGCCAGGGAAGAAAAAAAGTCACCCATCGATTCGGTAACAAATGGGCAAGGGAGTGGGGCAGGTGTTTGTGACGCTCCCACGCTCCCAAGCCTCCCTTGGCCCAGCGGCTCCTTCCTGACGCACTTGGAATCTAGAAGCACCAACAGCTGCGGCAAGAGCGACCAAGCAAGCCAAGGTAACAGCAGACGTGGAGTAATGATCCAATGAATGCCGTACAGCAAGCAGTACTATGTACGTGATATATGTACCTTGAAGTAGCCAAACCTTTATTGCCTCTAGGTATTTTTCAGGCATCCACAGTGCACCTCTGCACCAGTCTATTTCTTAACCAGGCGCTATCCCTGCAGGCCCAGCATTTACCCATTGCATTCACCCATTCAGCAAAAGCCAAAGTAAGAAGCGGCCGCCTCCTCGCCCTTTTGCAGCCCGTTGGTTGGCTGGCTGCTTGATTTGATTGATTCATGGGATGGACCCCCGGGCCCCCGCCTGCTTGTGCATCGAATCGACCGGCCTCTCTCTCAGACAGTCGACGTCTATGCGCCAACCATGGCGGGACCTGGCTTGTTCAAGCACCGAGTATCCGCAGGTAGCAGGTATCACTTGCTAGCTTACAGCATCATGTCCACGCACATCACCATGCAGCAGCACACAATGGCTCTAAGCAGAAGCAGGAATCCAGGATGAAGCAGCCGCGGCGGAGCCATGGCAATGGCGTTGGCGTTGGCGTTGGCACTGGTGCAATGTGAGACGACGACACGGGCTGTCGTTTGGAATATACGAGCGTTGGGCTGTGACTTGTGGCCGACTTTTCGTCTCAACACGGATATGATGAGTAGCAGCCATATCCATATCCGCCATCTGATACGGGTTTGGCCAGAAGCTAGGACAATGATTAGTGGAGATGGGCCAGGACAACTGGGGTCAGCACCAAGGTTGTCAAATCACACCAATGGAACATGCCGACGAGTTGGAGTTTTGGGTATGTATGCCAGCCAAGCCAGCCAGCCAACCAGCCAGCAAGCAAGCGACACAGCGTCAAACAGTTCCAGTCATTAGCTGTAAGCAACCAGCATGGCATGCTTCTCCGGTCTCTTGGCGGTACCCAACACAGCTCGCAGCACGGACACAGACGCAGACGCGGACGCAGGCGCAGACGCACACGGCCTGAAGCGAGACGAGACGAGAGACGAGAAACCAGAGACCAGAGACTAGGACGTTTCCCCGACCTCACTTGTCTTTGCCG
Source organism: Pseudonectria buxi (assembly GCA_003693545.1). NCBI lineage: Eukaryota > Fungi > Ascomycota > Sordariomycetes > Hypocreales > Nectriaceae > Pseudonectria > Pseudonectria buxi. Next base: position 23,357 of record QUZG01000080.1, on the reverse strand, counting down.
GTTTCCGCAACGTCCCAGCCGATGCCATCTGTTGGTCGGGGACCCGAGCTGGCTGCCGGAATGTTGTGCCCAGCGGGTATTATTATGTAGGCTGTAGCCCTGTGATCCAGCGGCAAGCCTCTTTGCCCTTGCCGCCTTTTTCGCCGTTGATACGACAGCCAGGAACAGGATTCCCCTCTCCTCAGACACTTATTCTGCACTTGTCATGGATAGTACAGCGCCATGAGGTTGCGGCGGGACCGGGCTGGCATGGATGCTAACGAGGATGAAAAACGCAGAAACCATGTGTCGATTGCCCGCTTCACGGGTACCTACCATGACACTCGTGCAGTACAAAGTCCGGATACTGTGGTTGGCAATGTGAATCGACGGAGCAAGGGGGGCCCAGGCTGAGTCGCTGACGAAAAGAGGAACCAACCAGACGGTGGCTTGGATTGTCGGCCGTCGTTATTAGCGGATGCACCAGCGGCAAGGAGAACACTGCACTGCTCCAGCCTCATATAGCGCCCTGGACGTGGCTGCACTCGTGCTGCGCAGCAGCGTACGTGGAAGCGTACGTAGCCATGTACCATGGAAAGGCGCAAACGTATTTGCCACTATACAGACGAGAGAACGAAGGGGAATCCAAGCATCCATACGCGTCGGGCCCAGTCTGGCCGGGAAAGGCATACTGCGGTGGTGATGTTGACGGTTGATGACTACGGATACCCAGGATGGCGATACGAAGACGGAACTTTACGCTGGTTCCCCCTCGGCAAACCACTCTGCTCGCGACAGTCGGTGACGCTTTGTCTACACTGTGAAGGGCATCCACTGTTGACGGCAAGCAACAACACAGCAGCGGCGGCGGCGGCGTGGACAGCAAGTTAGCGTGCTATGGGGAGGCAGAGGGAATGGATACGAAGATTGCCCGTCTCTTCTAGGCGACTCTGGCAGGCTTGCGTTTTGGGACTCCCCACTCCTAGTCTCGAAGGCGACGCCATAACAGTACACGATAATTTCTCCATGCCATGGCAGGCAAGCAGGTAGAGTAAAGTAACATGGAGGTGAGACTAAAGTGAGCGGGTGCTCACTCGAAACACGAATGACTGACATTGGTAGGCAGGCATACGAATACAAACACGAGAAATGGAAGGGACAAGACATTGATTGTCCTCTGACCGATTCGTTGATTCGTTGATTCATCATCCATCCAGACGTCCAAAGTACAGTCAAAGTTCAGGGAGCGAGCGCATGGCCAGCCAGGATTCTCTGCTGGCTCTTTGGTAGTTAGGTACTTTGCACGGGCGGTACCTTGGCAGCCAACCAACAACCCGACTCTACCCAGCACGGCCATGGTACCTTGGGGCTGGTTCTGCTGGGCAGGGGTGTGGTTTTCTATTTTCCTCTCATAACGCTGGGTCACTTGGACGATCGCCACGATATCCAGCTGTCGGAACTAGGAGGTGAGGCATCTGGTTAGTTTGGCAGTGCTACTCTGCTCTGTACGGATACTAGGTCTAATATGTACTCAGTCTGTACTTGGCACCAACCACAATCCTTTTCCTGTGCCAAGTTGCGGATTGGCTGCTCGCACAAGCAAATCTCGAGGGGCCCTTGTACGGCGTAGACGATGAGTGCTGAAACCTGTCAAGGCAGGCCACATGTGACTGCCTGGTGATCGGTATTTGGCTTCATTTCGTCTCCCCAAACGCGCAAATTGTCGGCAAGGAAAATCTTTATTCTTCAGATTGCCTTCAAACTGGCCCAGCATGTCCATGTGCCTGAAAAGGTAAGCGAGGAATCCGAGGTGGAGTATCCGTATGAGCGCTTCCAAGCGTGGATACCGGTACCGTACATTTGCACACTGCACCGCACTGCACCGTAACGCACCGTACCGCACCACATTACAGGCTGCACCTGGACTCTCTGTCTAGCATCCACTTTTTACCTTCTCTCTCTCTCTCTCTCACAACTTGCTCGGTCACTTGTCTCCCAGTATTGCAGGGGGTGTGGTCCCAGCCCAGGGCGCCGGTCCACCGATCCTCCAGCAGGACGCCCGCCCGGGGCTTGTCGGGGCTCCGGGGGGCAACTCCAGGTGCCTCAGGGCCTCGAGCGGCGGCTTCAGGGCATTGACATTGCATTCCAGGCGGCGCGGGCGAGAGGGCCACTAGTCGGGTCTAATCTGGTCCATCCCTCCCATTCCCCCTTGGCCAGACAGGCCAGACAGGCCAGACAGGCAGGCAGGCTCTCCTCCAGGCTCCAGGCTCCAAGCTCCGGGCTCCAGACAGGCTTCAGGGGGTGTGCGAGAGTGCAAAGTGTCTCGGTGTCAGCTGGGAGCGCGCCACGACCGCCCTGGTCCGGCCGGGAACCTGCCCCCCCTCCCATGTACACTAATACTCTACTGGGCTTCGAGGGGCTGCGCGGCGCTGGGCTTGGGAGGTAGTGAGTACGCATTGTGATGGGCAAAGACTGGCTGGAAGGAGCGGTATCTGTACCCGCAGAGGCCATGGGTGGTGCGCGCGTGTGGGAGTGGATATGTACCTTTTGCCTTGGCTTGGCTGGCTGGCTGAACGGGCTGGCTGGACTCCATGGACTGGAACTGGCTTCCACTTGGCTGGCACCTGGAAGGGATGATGAGGTGGGTGGAGGCCCACTCTCCACTCACTGTCCGCCCACTGTCCGCCCACTGTCCACTGCCCACTGGGTTACGGTATTAATGTGGGCGCACTGGAGTACATGCACGGTACGGAGGCGGTACGTACCTGGCGACTAAATGTCTGAGAGTGGAAGTGACGCTCCGCCAACGGCACGAGTCTCCAGAACAACCTACGATGGCCGTCCGTCGCGGGCTTGGGCTTGGGCGTGGGCTTGTCGTCAAGCGTCGAGGCGGCCAATTCTGGCTCTGGCTCTGGCTCTGGCTCTGGTCCTGCTTCTCACTTGATTTAACTTACAGTTGCTACCGTCAGTTCCAGGTACCCCGACGCCTGCGGCTGCGCCTGATGCTACCCTCACCTCCTCGTCTGGTCCAAAGTATGCAAAGCCGGCCTCCGCCGTAGAGCAGAGCCTTGGTTGAGCTTGACGACGCCGCGAGGCAACGCTTCCCCTTCCCTTTTCTCCTCCTTGTATTCCAACTCCTTCTTACCTCTTACCTCCTCCTCCTCCATTCACACACTCATACTCATATCCCTGCCTGTCCCATATCACCTCTCTTCCTCTCTAGCCTTTGGTTCCTCTCCCTCTCTTGTCCTCTCGACCCAATTGGCTCCGTCCCGCCTACCACCAGCGACGTCGTGATTCCCTCCATCACCCGTCAATCCGAGCTCGCCTTGATCGACAACTTGGCCCGTCCCAACCACAGCCCGCCCCCAGGCTCGACATCCCAATCCTGGGCTGCCTCGTCCCCGTCCGTCATGGCCGTGGCTCCTTGCCAGTTTCTCTGAACAAACGCTGCCCCCGTCGTTGCCAACAAGATCTGACAGTTGCGGCTGGCCACCTGCCGCCCACTTCACTTACACCAAGCTTGGACTGGACTGACCTTGGCTTCACCTTTCACCCACGCTCACGCCTAGATCCACGTCAACTCCTCCTCCTCCTCCTCCTCCTCCTCCTCCTCCTCCTCCTCGACCGCTCTCTCTATCCGATTATCCGATCTCGACCGACTTCTTCTCCCTTCGCACTCGAGACCTCTGCCGCAGGATCCTCTCTAAACCGCAAATGTCGCTTGGCGTTGCCCCGTCCAACTCTTTCTTCCCACCCTCACCTTTACGCAGCTCTGTCGTCCGCACCAATACTTCTTTGCCAAAGCTCCCCCTTCCCTACCAAGCCTCTTGGTCTGGGAGCGGCTTGAGAACCCCGCCCACCGACGCCATGAGTACCGCCTTTCAGCCGTCGCTGGCTTCCTACGACAGCCACGCGATGCACACATACCCGGCCTCCATGTCACAGGCCACTCGAGCCAAGGACGAGACGAGAAATTCTCAGTACTACCGGCATTCCACCCAATTTCAGCAATCGCAGCCGCAACCACAACACCGACAACAATATACCACAAGTCTTGACGGCCAGGCACTTCATTCACAGCAGCAGCAGCAACTGCAGCAACAAGCACAAAGAGCCCAGGTGCCTCTGCCTTCACAGTCAGGCAATGGCCTTGCTGTGACTGCCGCCCCACCAAGCAAGCCTGTTCACCATACCAGCCGGCCTTCGACACCAGCCTCAGAGACGTCAACGTCTGGCCCCCGGGATGCAAGTCCCTCCAGGAGAGGCTCCGACACTCTCATTTACCATAGCCTCCAGATTCCAAAGTGCATCAGCCCCGCAGGCGGCAACCTTGCCGACTTTGCTGCCCAGGTAAGTCATGGAGCCTAGCCAGCACTGCCGTTTTCTTCTCCTTACATGTATCTAGATGACTTGTCTTTTCTGGTTCGAGACCATTGACAACCTGAAAATGGCCGAGTCTATCCGATCGAGGTCGTCTACCGCCCCCGTCTCTCGATTGCCGACTCTTGCGAAGCCATACGATCAGTTCCGAAAATGGGTCTACAGCGTCTTGTCTACCACTCAGGTCACCCAAAACGTCATCCTCCTCGCCTTGCTCTTCATCTATCGATTGAAGATGTCGACCCCACAAATCAAGGGTCGTGCCGGCAGCGAGTATCGTCTTTTGACTGTTGCACTCATGCTGGGTAACAAATGTAAGTAATCCACAGCTCCCGTAAAAACCATGGCAGATGCTAATTCTGTGCAGTTCTCGACGACAACACCTATACCAACAAGACCTGGGCTGAAGTTTCGTGCTTTGCAGTTCAGGAGATTCACGTCATGGAAGTTGAGTTTCTGAGCAACATGCGATACAACCTTTTGGCCACCAAGGGTCAGTGGGACGAGTGGCTGGACAAGCTGGCCTGCTTCCACGAGTACTACGAGCGTACCTCGAGGTTGCCCGTCTCGCCGATCCATATTCCTTCTCCGACCAGCCGAGCCTACAACTCTCCGATACCATCTCCGACAGGTCAGATGCAGGCCAACGGCTCAGCGCTGCCGGTTACACCCACAATCACCACGACTTTCTCGCCAAGCTCAAGCCATTCTCAGAGCTGGGCTGGCTACCCAGCCAACGCCATCTCGCCTCTGGCCACGAAGCCCGCGATGCAATTCCCCACTGTGCGCAAGCGTAGCTTTGATGGAGAGGTGGGGGAGCACCCAGCGAAGCGATCCGCTCCGCAGCGCGTTCCTGTGACCAATGGGGCGAATGGACGTCCCGCGAGCACCATGGTCGAGGGGTCTCGTCTCCCTGTTCCACACCTCGCCCTGGTGACGGACGCCTCCCAACAGGTTCAAGCAGCATATGGCGGGCCGAATGGATATACCCAGCAGCAGCAGCAGCAGCAGCAGCCTCAACAGATGGCCGCAGCAGGCCCCCAGGGGCATGTTTCTCTTCCTCCCCTGCAGGCCGGTGTTCGGGCCATGACAACTGTGTATCAGCCGTCACCGGTCGGTCTGATCCAGCAGCCGGCGCTGCCCACCTCGGCAGCCGTGACGATGGCTCCGACATCTTACTGCAACCAGGCTCCCGTCTACGCACCGACGCCTGGCAAGCACCAAAGCCCCGGAACACTGGCACCGTACACGTCGTCGCCTTTGCCGGATCACTATGCGCAAGGCTCCGCCGTGCACACGCCCATGACGCACACGCCCATTTCCAACTCGCCGAGCGTCTACTTGCAACAGAGGCCAAGCCCTTACAAGCCAGTGCGCCACGTCAACACCCTCTTGTACCCGCCTCCCTCGCTATCTCTGAACCAGTATCACCTCTCTATCCCTGTGCCGCCGACGCAGATGCACTACCAACCTTTGGGTCGGCGAAACGACCTGCGCACAGGTATCGTCCCCGAGTTTTTACTCTACAACCGCGGCCAACACCCGGCCATTCCATCTCAGAGCTTGCCTCAGGGACACTATCCGTCTTGAGAGATGGCTGGATATTTTATACTTTTGCCTTAATCTTTTCTTGTCCTCTTTTCGAGGGGGACCATGATGGACGACCTCGCAAGCATTTTGTGAGGAGTCTAATTGTATCAACTATGTTGTTTCGTCATGATATCTGGTTTGTTCGTTGCTAGAGTTTTGCATTGCATGTTACAGCATGGATCGCGGCGTTGGTTTAGGATTCACCTGGTGTGCTTTGTCCCAGCAGGGTCAAGCATGGCTACTTAGGTACGAATCACATGAAGCATATGGTCTGGAGTTTTGGACGTCTTTTAGAAGGGAACATCCCGAGCCCAAGAGGCAGGGATTTGAACAAGATGCAACTAGGGCCAAAGTTGACAGAGAGGATGAATCGCCTCTGGGGCAGCAGGCGTGGCTGGATAGTCACCTGCCCGAAGTCACATAGAGGCAATTGTCAGCAATGGCAAAGATATTTGATAGAAACCAATGAGACAAGTATGCCACCAGTAATTGGAAGCCTTGTGTGACTGTGATTATCTTGCGGGCTGATGTTGGATATGCTACATGCATTCCATGGTATCCACACTACCTAAGTTATCGACTACCGTTGTCTGAAGCAGAGGAAGCCTCCAGGGATTGCCCCAGGCACTGTTAGAGATCAAGTATTGGGCCGATGGTCTCCTACGGCAACGGCGGAACTCGAGGGAGAACTGGCCAATCATGGGCTCGAACACTCCCGTATTCGAGGGTGTGGAGCCAATGGACATTCACCATTAAGGACACAAGTATCCACTATTGACTTGGCTGAAATCTGGGGGTACAAGAGGGAGATCCCAATAGATCGGCAGCAGCGACGGCCCAGCAACAGACCCAAGCCAAATAAGGTCGGGTAGCGCCGCGGGGGGGTCGAGGCGTAATTTCTCGTATCACTTCCTCTCCCTCTTCTGACTCTCTCTCTGCCTCTGCCTCTGCCTCTGCTATCATCAGCCGCCTCTACCGCCTCTACCGCCCCAGCCTCACCCTCACCCTCACCCTCACCTCACCCTTTTGGCCACGCTCGCTCATCTCGGCCACGATCGCTTTCCATCCCCCGCCGAACAAGGGAACCCGGCAGGTTTCTCCCTTTTATTCTTTCGTTATCATTTAGGTTTACTCGTCTCCCTTGCCTTCGTTTGTTGTATCGAAAGGGGCCGACAGCGCCAACACGACGTTTCTGGCTCAACGAGGGAAGCTAGGAAAAGGACTGGCTGCGACTTTTGACTGTTGGGTTCCAAGAGCAGCAGGTTGGTTTCCCAAGGCCAACGGACGAACCGCCTACTCTCGACGACCTATACCGAAGCGACAACACCAGCGAAGCAGAGATACTCGCCCTTGTCCCTTTGCAACAACAACAACTAGCCGTCTCGATCCTCGAATCCTCCCCGTTTCCGCCTACTCGTCCTCTCCGTATCCTCCACCACAGCCATCATGTCGGGCTTCGGCGACTTCACGTCCATATGTGAGACGGCTGCGCTGCCGCTATGCGCCTCGGTCGGGCCTGTCCTCTCCAACAACCGCGTGGGCATTGAGCCCGACTGTTACGCCCGCAACATTGAGGTCGCCAATACCATCATCTTCCAGGGCGCCACTTCCGTTATGCACATTGCCGCCCTCGTCATGACCGTCATCATGATCCTGCACATCCGCTCCAAGTTCACCGCCGTTGGTCGCAAGGAGATTCTTAGCTTCTTCTACCTCTACATGCTTCTCACGTGCATCTCCCTCGTCGTCGACGCCGGCGTTGTCCCTCCCGGCAGTGCCCCCTACCCGTACTTTGTCAGCGTACAAAACGGCTTCAGCAGCGCCGTCGTCACCTGCCTGCTCATCAATGGCTTCGTCGGTTTCCAGCTGTACGAGGACGGTACCCCAATGTCGGTCTGGATGATGCGCGTCTGCTCCGTCGTCGCCTTTGCCATTAGCTTCCTCGTCTCGCTCGCCACCTTCAAGAGCTGGGCCGGTCTCGGACCTACCAACACCATCGGTCTCTTCATTGTCCTCTACCTCCTCAACGCCATCCAGCTCTTCATCTACGTGGCGCTGCAGATTCTACTCGTCACCCGGACCCTGCACGATCGCTGGCCCCTGGGCGACATTGCCTTTGGCATCTTCTTCTTTGTGGCTGGCCAGGTCATTCTGTATGCTTTCAGCAGCAAGATTTGCGTGGCCATTAGCCACTACCTGGACGGGCTGTTCTTTGCCACCATTTGCAACCTGCTGGGTGTCATGATGGTGTACAAGGTATGTTTGCATTATTCTTTGCTCCCCATCACATGGGTTATAGACGACTAACACGCTGATTCCAGTATTGGGACTCCATCACAAAGGAAGATCTCGAGTTTTCCGTGGGCACAAGGATGAACAACTGGGAGGTCAAGGAGCTGCTGCCAGAGGACGAACGAAGAACAACCATCTTCTCCGAGGACCCTTACGGGCACACAAGTTCATACGACCTGCCCTACACGCCTGGCACTGCGCGATACTCGGCCAAGTACTAAGGGGAGGTGCCAGCTTCGACTTGTGTTTTTCTGGTTTGACTTGTTGAAGGAGTAGCATTCTACGGGTTAATGTGTCTAGGACGACTGTTGATTCAGTTTTGGGATTGATTGACGATGCGCGGCGTTTCAAGGGGTTTGCAAAGGGATATCATGGTGCTCTTCCTAGGGTAGGGAGGATCGAGTTTAGCAACGCACATGGATAAACGTGTTTCTCAAGGGAGGACGTAATAGAGGCTAGGTAAGGTAGCCATGCCTGGGACGGGGCCAGCGAAACGGTAGATATACCAAGTACATACGTATGCACACAGCTTTATATATAAATAGGTGACGAGCATAGCTATTATTACCATGATTATCAATTCATGACAACTGATCCTATGAGGCCGTGGGCGGATTATAGTAAGCGGCTAGGGCCGCACTATACTAGGAACGTACATGCATGCCTACCTCTAGGTGGTAACGACATGGTTCATGGAGACGATGGCTGAGGTTATCTAACCTGGTACTTGTGATATATGTAGGCCCCCCCTACTATCAGTGGGGAAACTGGAGAGAAGTTTTGTGACAGGCCCGAATCACAATGGGACGTTGAAAGGGCGAGAAAAGCTCGAGGCGGAAGACGGGCCGAGGAGTCGTGGTGGCGTTGCGTTGGACGGAAAATGGTAGGCTGTTGGTTTATTTTTGTGATGGAACCAACAACCAACATGCATTTGTACCATTGAGGGTTTTAACATACATCTTGTATACTGTCGAGGGTTTTGTGTGGTAATTATAATTAATAAAAAAAACCGGCCCCTTGTCTGGCGTGGTATCAGCCCAGTTGTTGTGTCGCAGAGCGGCCTGAACGGTGAGTCGTGCTCAGTATGGTGTTTTGGTCGCGTCATAAGGCTGGCTTGAGCTTTCTTGGATCAGCGTTCTTGTCACTGGGGCAGCGTGTGTGCACGGGGCAGGGGGGGGCTGTTGGGGCCGCGGGCTGGGACGTGCTGGGGATGACCTGAAGGGGTGGTTTCGTTGGTCGGCGAAGTGATATGATTGCGCAAGGGTCAAAAATGTACGCGAATAAGTGTCCGCACCAGGGATGGAAAGGATAGAGATGCGTGCTCGGAGTATGGCGACATGGGGTTCGGACTTTGTTCAGAGAGTGGCTCCAACTCGGATAGTCGCCGGGTTGGTGTATCGCCAAGGTCTATCGACAAGAGAATGGCCGCTTCAAGGTGCAAGGGCCGTGCCACGTCGCAGCGTTTCTGGGCTTTTTTAATTTATTTATTTTGTTTTTGCTTGACGTCTCCTGGTGAAATGTGATGTATAACGTTGTCGGTGCCGCGGAGATAAATAAATATCAAGCACGTTTGTCAATGGCTGCGAGGCTTGAAGCTTGGGGTAGTAGAACTACCTTTTAGACTAGTCGCATCTTAATCCAGCACCTAGGGCGTCAGGTGGCCTAGGACGACGCTCTTTAATTACCTCGACTAGGGATTTGCGGGCCTAGGCAGGAACGATGATGCCCTAGGCTGCTGTCATTTAATCTCTTTTCTTCTTCCTCTTGTCCTCTTTCCGTCGTACCTAGGTAGTTAGGTAGTTGCGCGAGGTTGAGCTACCAGCGATTCCTAGAGGAATGGTAAGACGCCGCTAACAACAGGAGGAATACAAAGAGCGAGCCTGAGGAGCTCGCATTCAGCAAGGTACCTACTACTAGAGGTACGTGGTATTATAGGCAAGGGTACGTACCTACCTGGACGGAGCACTCCGGAGTGGGTACGGGCTCCAATCTCCATCCAACCCAATTTACCAGCGCGTCGGGTCCTGGCCCAAGCCAGAAATGGGCGCACCTTTTTGGCAAGTAACGTGTACATGTGGCAGGCACGTGACGAGCGCGCTAGCCAGGCCAGACAGGGGGCCCGGGCTGGTTGCAGATGGGCGACTAGCGGCCAAGGAGGATTTAGAATTGGGCAGCCTGCGATTTGGTTGCAGCATAGGCCTTGTACCTGGATACATGGGCCGATTCTAGGTGGTTGTCAATTCTGGCTGTTTTGGGCATGTCTTTCTGGCTGGCTCTGTCGTATTGTCGTCGAGTCGGTCCAACGACTCGCGGCTGGCACTAGTAGCGAGAGAGGGTATTATCGTATCCATCCAGTCGCTCGCCCTCCCTTGCTCCTCGCTCGTTGGTTACCAGACAATCGGGAATCTCACACACGACAAGACGGCGTCGACTGCTGTTGGTTTGGCCGGCCGCGACGTACGGGCGACCGGCTGGCATTCCCTCTTTCCCCTCTCTCCCTTTTTTCCATTCTCTGTGCCTTTTCTCGTCGCTATACTCTCTCTCCATCCACCGGTTCCTATTCCTGTTCCTGTTCCTGTATCCAGGCGTTGGACTAGGTAGACTCTGTCACCACTCTCACTCTCACCCTCCCTCTGCCACTCTCTCCCTCTCCCTCTCCGCCCCCTCTCTTCTCCTCTCCTCTCCTCTCCTCTCCCTCTCGCGTATCATCCGGGGCGCCTCTTTTTCACATCACGGGGCCTTCCCTTATTCAAACTCTGTTACTCGTTACTTTTTTCTGTCTTTTTTTTTTGTTTTTCGCGACTGCCTATTTTTCCTTCTTCCTTTGTGTGTCCGTCTATTTGAGTTCCTCTCCTCTCCTACCACCTCGAGACGGAACCAGCCTCTCCAAGCAAGCGCCCCAAGGTTAACTACCTGGTACCTAATTTAGGTACTTGTCTACCTTAGTCTTGGACCTGCCTGCCTTGCCTTTCTGGTGGCGCTTCTAGATTCGACCTTTTTTTCCCCTTGGGTTGTTCGCATCCATCCGTCCACCGACAACAATTCCCATCCGCTCTCTTTCGCTCCTTGACTCCTTGATTCCTTCTTCTGTTGGTTCGGCTCGCATCTTGCATCAAGAGCGTCGGCGGGTCTCGAGAAAAAAGAAGCAAAGAGACAACAAGCCCGCCCACAGACGCCCCCGCGACAGATCGTCGGCTGCTTGGCCTCTTGTCTCCTTGCTCGAGTAGGTTACATTTCCTCGTTAGCTGCCAGCAGCCGGACTTGGTGAGATTGCCATTGCCCGCTCTCCGTTGTCCGCATTGGTCCATTGCGTCAGACCTCGTGGCTCTTGACCATTTGGCCTGGTCTTTGATCCCTCGTGCGCCTCTGGGTCGCCCGCCAGCTGCCGCTCACGAGGTGACAAACTCCTGCAGGGGCCCTCGAGGGTGTGGACTAATTCCAATTCGCACCAGAAAAAGGGTGTGCTAGGCCCCAGTCCAATCCAGTCCAGTCCAGTCCAGTCAGTTGCTGGCTTGGATCCGCCCCCCTCGCCGCTGCTCGCCGCCAAGATCTAAGACACTCGAGTCCAAAGAGTCAAAGACCGAGATAAAGACAAAGCCGCCAAGTATCCGCACCCGTACCTGTACCGCGCCATAGTACTCCGTACCTACGCCGACATTGTTGCCCTTGGACTGCGCTCACGTTTATTTCATCCCGCCTTGGGCCTCCATCGTGTCTACTCTTCTCTTCTCGTCTATCCGTCCATCGAATATCCTTGCCTGGCTCATTTCAGCCCACACCAAACTACGCGCATCCAGTTTCTTATTTCTCCGAGCCAAGACACGTCACGTGCACCCCGCTCGCCCACCCAGGCCCAGGCCCAGGCCCAAGCCCAAGTCCAAGTACACGGTGCTAAGCATCTGCGACGACAACTTCATCGGCAACTGACCCCTTCCAGCTGCACGACCGCCCATCTCCGGCGCGTCGCTTCCTCGACATGCCCACGTCCCTGGAAGAGGCTGCCGTCTGGGAGGCTCTGCCCGAAGATGAGCACCAATCCGTCTGGAACGAGACGGAGCGCAACTTTTGGATAAACTTCCGCCGTGACGAACAGGCCAAGCAGGCCATCACCGACAAGGAGTACCAAAAGGACCACACCGACGCAAAGGTCCAGCTCAGCAACCTGACAGGCCGCCGCGCCCAATTGAGTGAAACGCAGGCTCGCCTAGCGCGCGACCTTGCCAAGGTCGAGGAGGAGCTCGCCATTGTTACCGAGAGTTGCGAGGAAAAGGCCGAGCGCTTGGTAGGCATAGAGCAGCGGTACAGAGATGGCCTACAAGTGCGCCACGAGACGCGCGACAAAATCTACAAGACCATGAAGGGCTTCTTTCGCAAAAAGCGTGGCCAAGATCCTGACGCCCCCGACGATGAAGACAGCCCCGATCTCAACGGCCTGGGCATCCTACTAGAGCACCGGCCCCGGTCGACGTCAAACGGCATGGACATTGACTACCCCGCTGCGACCGCCGCCGCCGCCGCCGCCGCCGCCCCAATGGTGGATGACACGCCGGCCCCCAGAGCAGAGCCTCCGACCGAAGCCAAAGTCACCGAACTGCCCACCACCGAGCCCATTGTCGACATCATCGACGCCGACGGCAATGTCATTGGCCCCGTGCAGCGCGTCGAGCCGTGGAATCAGTGGGTGGAAGGGATGCTGGATATACCCATCCAGAGACCCGTCAAGATTCGTCGGGGTAGGCGGTTCAATCAGATCCATCTGGCGAGCATCTACGAGCGGTCCGAGGCCAAGGGCGTCAAATGGCTGTCCTGCATGATCCAGGCCACGGGCGAGGTCCAGTCCAAACGCTGCCAGTCTTGCGACAAGAACCAGGGTGCCTTTGACGATTGTATCATTGTCGGCGGGGATCTTTTCCAAAAGTGCGGCAACTGCGAGTGGAACCGCCAGGGGTGCCATGGGGCCTCGGGTGAGACCATTGACGCGCCCGTCATGAAGAAACGGTACCGCCGCAGAGACACCCGCGACTTCCTGGAGGCTAGAGAACCCCAGGTCAGGGAAATTCTTCCCGCGCCGCTCGATGCGGAGCCAGCCCCCGCCCAAACTCCGACCTCTGCTCCAGCTCCCCCTCCCCCTTCCGCTCATGCTGCTGCAGATTCCACACCCGTCTCCGCTCGCACCGCTCTCGCCCCGGGAGATCCGGCCCCTCGACCGGTACGAACGCCCTTGCCGAGTACTGCCCCTCATTCGATCCAGCCGGACCGGGCTCAGCCAAGTACCGAGGGTGTCTTGTCGGCCAACGGCAGCCCGAGAGTCCAGCAACTACGACAGTCGCCTACGGGCGACTTCAAGACGTTCAAGAGCATCAGGAGACCAGATGCGTCGCCTGGCTTCACCCCTGCAAACTCAGTCAGCAGGCCCCCGTCGATTGAACGTTCAACGCCGGTCTCTCTTCCACCCAACGAGCGAGCATCCCAGCCAGCCGAGTCCGTGTCAGAGGACGGCCTCGAAGAAATCACCCGCGACAATCTCATCCTCAGGCACAATGGCACCATCTACACGTACCCTCCGTGCGTCGAGGGCGTGCCCCTGGTTAAGATTGACGAGAACCACCCCTACTGGGAACCTAGTTGGCAAAACGTCAAGGCCTTGATTGAGCCGCAACTGGCCCGCTGGCAAGAGAGGCATCAGGCCGTGCTCGACCCGAGCTTAAATCCCGAAAAGGGGGGCTCGTCAAAGTATCAGATTGGACGTCAAGTGAACCGTGGCTACAAGATCCTCGAGTTTCTCAACGAGGGCGATATCAGCCCCTATCAGCTGTTGAACAAGACCTATATCCAAACTGGAAAGGGCGGTATATGTTCTTACGATACACTCTTTAGGTTATCCGAGTCCATCTCGGAACTGACCAAGTTTAAGCTTGACATTACCCCAGTCGAGTGGATGCGCCAGCGACTGCACGAGATTGCCGTGGCCGAGGGGCCCAACTTCAACCTGCCGAGAATCATCCACGACTTTTACCACGATCCCAAGCTTTCAGCGCTACGGACCAAGCACGGCTTCAAGAACATTGGCCGGCCTTCAGGGATGAAGACTGGCCGGGGTAGCCATGGCAGCCCTAGCGGCACCCCGAGGCCCCTGAAGAAACGCAAGAGCATGCACTCGGTCGCAAATACGCCGCAGGAGGTCACCTTTGTTGACCAGTCACCGCTCGTGGCGCAGATGTCGCTGCCGCCAGATAGTCCGTACAGTAGCCCGCGCTCCCAGAAGCGTACCAGGCTCTCCCCGGCTCCTCTTGCTCCCCGTGAGCCTGACACGGCCGATTCCTCTGACCTGGCCCAGACGGATACGGATTCGGTCAGCGGCGTTTCGATCCCGGCTAGAGACTTTCGCATCTATCAGGTGAAGACACGGCACTATACGAGCTCGCCCCAGGTCACGCAGTACTGGTCTTGGGTGGAAGACGACCAAGTCTTTGAGCATCAAGTGCTCAAAGACCTAAACCCTGTCCAGTGGGGCTTGCACAGGGACCCGATTGACTTTCACGTCAACCTACGCGATGTTGTTGAGATTGTCTGCAACGTCGAGGCACTGCAGGTGCAGCTGGCGATGCGCCCCGACTGCACCGTCATTTCCAAAAAGGACGGACTGCCCAGGGGCGATATCATGGCTTCCTTCAAAAGACCAAGGACGATGCGGCGGTTTCTCACGTTTTGTAAGACTAGGGGAGTGCGTCTGTTGATGGAAACAGAGTGAGTACCACTTCTTGATGGCATGTCGGCCAGGATGAGCAGCGAGAAAACTAACCTCTGTGACAGGGCCGAGCTTACACGCCGCTGGCTGGAGATGAGGTCGGAACAACTCACGGTCGATGGCGAACCCAGCAAGGAGCTCATGGAATAGCTTTCCAAGCCTGAAAATGAGGTCGCCCAGGAAACTACGAGTACGACGTCCTCGCCTGCATCACGCCAGGAATCACCATGCCCAGATGTCAGCAACCTACAGCACGCTCAAGCCTCGGCCATGAGATCTCTGAATCCTCAGGCTAGGAAGCGACACGAAAGGGAATGCAGCTTCTAAGCTATCTCTTGTTTGTTTAATGTTTTTTTTCCCTCTCATCGTCGATACCTACCGTTGTTTTTTCGATTCTTTACGACGCTGCAATTCCGATTTACCCTGGCTTGGGCATCTTTACCGCCCTCGCGTTTTACGAATGATACCACATACTTTCGAGGCTGGCGCGGGAATTCTCGGGCACACATGTATCTTGGTGGTTTCTAATTTCTTTTTTTCTTTCTTTTTCTTTCTTCTACTTCCGGCTCCTCCTCTACTTTCGACATAATGCCACTTTCAGGTGAGCTCTATCAACCCACTGGCAGTCCAATCGAGACGGTGCAATTTTCTTTTTCTTCTTTTCGTTCCAATCACCTCTCTGCCCGGAGCATAGTGGTGTGGGTTTAGGTGCTGGTTGCATTAGAGAGGATACGGTTCTTTCGGCTGGGTTAGATTAATTTAATGGGATTCATGCCTGGGTGATATCAAAGATAGAGAGGGATTGGCGAAAGCCCCAACCAACACTGGACTTCTTCGGAAGGAAACGCATGCATTTTGGTGGTAATGGGTCCTTTGTATGGCCCTTGTTTACTGCTTTTAATCGGTGGATTCAATGACAACTTTTGTTGTTTCTGTTTTACTTTGTGAAATTCATAATGACTGTGCCTCGGTGCCAGTGATGCTCTTTTTTGTACAATGTTGATGCTCCTATACTCCAATGACGACTTGGTCACGACATGTCGAGTAGATTTGTTTCCCGACAGCAACCGAGCCCAAAGACACCAAGCAGTAGTACCGATATACAGAAGATTGCAGCGCCATCATTCCCATGGAGGCAGCAGCATCATCGCTTCCTCATCAAACGGCGTCCCGCGCCTTGGACGCCCGGCCCACTGCTACTGCTCGCGCCGCTGGCCACGACGGACTTTACGCAGACGCCGCCGCCCATGATGCGGCTCATGAGGGCGGCCTTGCGCTCCTGGGCCTGGGGGTCGCGGTACTCGAGCTGGGTGGCGGGCGGAGGGCGGGAGTCTTCCGGGGGGTTGTCGTCGTCGGGGTACGAGGGGGCGGCGGGGCCGCTGCTGGCGTTGGAGGCGTTGGAGGCGTTGCTGATGGCGCGGCCGAGGAGTTGGCGGCGGCGAGGGCGGGGGGCGTCGTCGGTGTCTGCCGGGGCGAGGGGTGTGTCGGCGGCGGCGGTGGGTTCGAGGAGGGTAGAGAGTTTGGAGGAGAGGGCCTGGCGCTCGGCGGCCTTTGCGTGGCGGTGGGCGTCGTCGGGGAGCGTGGCGGAGTGGAGCGGGGCCGGGTCGGGGCCGGGGGATGTGGGTGGGAGTGGGGCCTTGCCGGTGGGGTCGGAGCGGGTGCGGGATAGGTCTGGGTGTCTGGTGGGGGGAGGGGAGCGGTTGAGCCGGGCCGAGGAGACTTCGGCGAGGGGGGTGTCAAAGTTGCCGGCGATGCTTTCGTGGGCTTGTGGGTGAGGGTGTGGGTGTGGATGCGTGCGCGCCGTGGCCAAGGCGGCCGAGGGGCTGGAGTCGTCCTGGGGCGGGCTGAGAGGCTGCGGCTGCTGCTGCTGCTGCTGCTGTTGCTGGGGATGCTTGTTGGAAGACTCGTCGTGGTCAAAGGCCGTACGGTCTACACCGGCGGCGGGCGGCGGCTTTGCACTACCGGGCTTTGCTGCCGCAAGTGCGGGCTCGGAGCGGGTGCGCTGGATGGGTCGGGTAGTCGGTTTACTGATGTTGGCCTCGGGAGTGGGTTGAGGGTTTTGCCGAGGCGAGTCGTAGTGGTCGCGCAGTTCGGGCAGGATAAAGTCGTCGAGTGGCACCTTGAAGCCCGTGGAGATGCACTCCCACAGCCAGTCAGCCGAGACGACGGGGACGCCCCATTTGAGGGCCATGCGCAGCTTCTCGCGGCGCATGGTGGTGAGGGAGCGGCAGACGAGCACGCCGGTGGTGCGGCGGAACTCCTCCTCGAACTTACCGCCGAGCTGGGCCACGCCGCGAGCGACCTGGCTGAGCTCGATGCCGGTAAAGGCGGCGGTGCAGATGGTCAGGCCGGAGAAGCCCGGGATGGGGAAGCGTGGAAAGGGACGGCCGAGGACGTGGTCGGCGGGCGGGAAAAAGGCCCTGTTGTGCATGCACCGCTCAATGTAGTATTCGGTGACGACGGCAAGGCTGTCGTTGAAGATGTGTGGGTGGTCTTCGGGCTGTGAGAGCTGGGGGACCAGGAGGAGGCGGTGGGCTGGCTCGCGAGCCACGGGGCCGACGGCGGCGGCCTCGAGCGAGGCGCAGATGGTACCGCCCAGAGTGGCAATGGTCTGCTCGAGAACGGCAGCGCGCTGTGGGCTGAAGCCGTGGATGTAAAAGTAGCAGTTGGCAAAGGCGCCCTGCGGCTCCGGGGCCGGTATGTCAGTTATCGTTGGTGCAGAGTCGGCTCGTGGCGGCTGGGCCTGCGCCTGGTCCTGGTCGCGTTCCTGTGCGAATGAATACTCGCGCGACGTCGACCGGTTCAGAATATCGCCCCAGATGTTTTTGCGCTGAGAGCTGAGCTTCATGCTCGCCGTCTTGCGCAGCTTCCGGGGGCCCTCCTCGGCGACGAGGTTCATGGCGGACCGGGACCGCTTCGGCCCAGACTGCTGCCGGCGTGCCTCTTTCGTGATCCAGGCTCCGCGGCCCTGCTCCTCGGCTGGAAGTGTTGGGTCGAAACGCTCCTCGTCAAGAATCATGCCCCGAGCAATGGACTGGTCGAGCCAGGCGAGGGTGACGGGCTTGATGCCCCATGCGCGGGCAGCGACGTACTTTTTGCCCTCTGGCTTGCTGACGACGAGATGGGTGCACTTGCGCGTCAGGTCGCCTGTATAGCGGCCGCCGGCGGTCACGATACGCTCGGCGATGCTGTCGCGCTGGTCGCCAAAGCCCGTGAGGCAGATGAGGAGGGTATCCCGAGTTTGGGCGTCGTCGTCGGTGGTGCCACAGCGCTCGAGGGGCCGCAGCTCGTGCTGGCGCTCGAGGCCGGCAAAGTCAATGTCGTCGTCTCCGCGCTTCCAGAGCTCGGCGAGGGCGTCGATCCAGGTTGCGTCCATTGCACGGATATCTGGGCGCTCGCGGGCGACATGGCGATACTTTGGCGTGTCGTAATCGCCTACGACCAAGTGGGTAACGTCCGGGGTGAGGTCGTACTTGTGAAGGCCGCCCAGCTCGGTAACCTTGTGGGCAAGACTGGTCTATTTGAAGCTCCTGTTAGCCATCTGCTTCTCATGCTCGGCTCGTCCTGTAGGGAGACTGACTCGTTGGTCTGGCGGGATGCTGGTGCAGCAGACAATGATGCCCTTGAGAGGCTCGGCCGGGTCAAAGTGAATCGTCTCCTCGCCGTCGGAGATGGCACCGGCAGCCGCGGTGGGAGGATCCATGGCTTCTGCGTTGTTCGGGGTGTCTCTGGGCGCGAGACGCCTTGAGGCAACGGAGCTGATCTCTCACAATCGTCGGTTGATGTGGTAATTGTGGTTTTGGGCCAACGCGTCTTGTCCATCAAATTCACATTCATGCACGCGTTGGGCTTAAAGTGGCTGCGGCGGCGCGACTCGACGTCATTGGATCGATTACTCACTGTAGCTGGTGCTGTAAAGCCACTGACAGCGGGGTAATATCTTGCCTGTGGGTGTTGGCACTGTGCTTTGGAGCGCTGCAATCACTACAGAGCCACTTGGGGCATGCTGTAATACAGTGCTAGTATACTATCCCCACTCAGAACCCGTTGAACGGTACCTCTCCCTTACATGGAAGTAGCTTTCACTATCAAGCTGGCTGCGAGTATCTAAGTTACTTCTTCTCCTCTTCATCATATCATCTCTTGCTAGCTGCATCCTCCAAAGAAGCAACACCCTTGATATTGCTCGCAGCAGCGTTAATATTGCCGAGCAGCCCAAGCCTCACAGAGCTTCATAGTACATACACCAGCCAAACGGCGCTATTAGCGGCAACAACAACCCCACCATCCCGTCGCATCACGGCAGGCTCGTAGTAGCAGTGCCAAAAACGACCCCTCCTCGACCTTGCATCAACTCCAACTTCAACTCGCCGCAACTCTTCCCAACTTCTATTGCGCAACGAGACGACAGCAACCGATTTTGGCCCGCTGCGACGAACGGTTTATCGACCGACTGTCTGCCTCCCCAACCTCGACGACTTTACGCCAGGCTGCATCCCTTGAGAGTCGTCGACGTGCAACATCTTGGCCTTGTCGGTTTCGCTCTCTCGCTGCCCGTTTGAGGATCAAGCTGAGCTGCTGTCTGCCTGCCTGTCTCGCTACGACATCTGCTCGGTACAACCTCATAGTTCCCTCGAGACCGCCTTGATCACACAACAACGCACTCAAGTGCACCTTCATTTCGGGCTGGGCACTCTTTCAAAATGGCTCCTACATCGGCCCAGGTTAAGGCGCTCGTCGCCCAGTTCATGTCCTTGACTGGATCTACGGAGCGTCAGGCTGCCCGGGTATGTCTTTTGCGTTTTGGATTTCCCAGCCATGCTGTCCCATCCTCTCCCATGCTCTCGGTCGTCTCAATCGCCCAAGCAACCACTTTAGGCTGCCATGGCAAAAGCAACGACCATGGCAAGGCTACATCCGATAAGCTTGTCTAGCTGCGAGGCAGACAAGGAGAGGGAGCAGGGCCTAGCTCCAGCCGGCACCGCAGGGGATCCGTAGCGCATCCATCTATACGACTAGCAAACTAATGTCCGCTCTCCTAGGCTCTCAAATCAGCTGGATACAAAATCAACGAGGCCGTCGATTCGTGAGTTGCACCCCTCCCCGTCGTTGCTTTGCCAGGCCATTGAATCAGGCTCGCTCTTCCTTGCTTTGCATGAACATGGATCGTTGTCGCTGTGGGTGACTTGTTTTGTGGGGTTGGTTGCAGTGCTCGGTCGCTTTGGACATTCAATCAGAGAGTATGTCCGAGTGCTGCCCGATGGCACTGAAACTACTCGTTTGTTTTAGGGCGATTCCATGCTTTTTGCCCAACATCCGTCATCTCCTTGGCAGGACAGCATGAGCATTGCCCTTATTCCAGATACTTTTGGCTCTTCTTGTTCCTTGTCAGGTGTCCAAAACACACGCGCACCTCGGTTTATATTGGTATCCTGTGTTTCTGAGACTTGACACTGGACCGTACCCTTTCTCGGACCACAAGATACCATCCATCAATCTGGCTCTGTCCCCCTTAGACTTGCAATCATGGGATGGAAGAATGTCAAGAGTCACTTTACCTCGCGGGTCATGCCCAGCTTGTCCCGGTCCAAGAAACAAAGCAGCAGCAGCGACCATGATGCCGTCCCCGAAGAGTCCGTGAAGGAGGCGAAACCACGGTACTTGCATGCAGTCATCCACACAGCGAGTCTTGATTCACAGCCCAGTGGGCTGATACTGGCTCTGGTCCACAAGCGTGGCCCTCGGCGCATCTCTTGGATAATGCCCTTGGTGTCTTATCCCAAGGCGACTAACCTGTTGTTCCCTTAGGTACTTTGCTGCCGGCGGCGAGAGCAGGGGACCCTCGCCCTTGGAGATCAAACTTGAGGAGTTGTTTGAGTCATTACGGGGTATGCAACACAGCCGCCACCACTATTCAACACCAGCTAACGCCGTACAGGTGAATCGGATGGCAAGGACCAGTTGGATATCGAATCCACCATGGGGTACCTCGGCGAGAAGCTGGGTGTCAGTCTGGAGAATGCAGAGCTCTGCGTAGTCCACGAGCTTGTACAGGCGCCTTCCATCGGTACCATTACGAAGAAGGGTTACGTGGATGGCTGGAAGTCGACTGGGTATGTAGTGCCCTGTCCATGCATGCTACGGAGTACTCGCATCTGATTACGGAACCGACATGGTACGCTGGGCTGCTTGCTAACCGAGACATGTAGAGTCGGTGCGTCACACCAGGAGCATGCTGCCCACATCCGGAAACTCGTCTCAGAGCTGCCCACCAACGTCAACCTGTTTAAGCGCGTGTACAAGTATGCATTTGTTGCTGGTCGCGAGAACGACCAGAAGGCGCTCAGCTCGGAAAATGCATTGGTCTATTGGGGCCTGCTGTTCAACCCGCCGGGCATGGTTTGGAAGACGAACAACCACGACTGGCTAGAGCTTTGGAAGACGTTTCTCGCCGAGAAGTGGACCCGGTCCGTTAACAGGGATATGTGGAACATGACGCTCGAGTTCGCCCTCAAGTCCATGTCGGACGAGACTCTTGGCTTCTGGAACGAGGATGGCGCGTGGCCGAGCGTCATTGACGACTTTGTTGAGTGGTGCCGAGGGAGGGGCATCGGCAAGGTCGAGAGCATGGACGTGGACCAGTAGAGGTTGAATGTCGGTCACTAGAGCGAAGCCGAAGCCATTCCGAAGCGAAAAGAAGAAGACGCCAGGCGCAGGAGAGCAAGTAATTACATGACTAAGCGCCACGAGACGAAAGCCTCCAAGGCCGCCTTACTTATACCATGACCCAAGGGGTCAACAGGCGCATGGCTGCATTTGTAGAAGAGGCAAAGGCGTTGGCCAGCGGGTGGTGTGTAGCCACTGATGAAGGGACATGTCACGATAGACTTGTGGTACAAGAACAGCGAGCATTCATTCATCTTGGTCCCGCCTCACTTGACGTATGATACATGGTAGCAGAAGAGGCAGGCAGGTTGACCAAGGATGATACGGGATTTCCAGGCTCTATATATCTGATGCAGCGAATCGTCACTGCCGTCGGTAAGGGGCAGGATGCCATTCCCCCAAATGCTTTTGTACACGGCACATGTCTTTTGTGCCAATCCTCGAACCGTTGATTCCGAGGGACGCGTGGACCACCCTCACGTCACATCACGGCACGTCATATGCAGTCCTCCTTTTCTTCCACTATCATACAAGACGGTTTGGTCCTCTTCCCACGCAGCAGCTCAGGTGGTTGGGTTGGGTTGGTTGTTGGTGGTGTTTGCTCGCTCTGGGAGCCTAGGCCTCGCTGCCCTCAGTCTTCCACTTGGGGGGCCCGAAGCGGGCGAGGTTGTCGAGCTTGCCGTTGCCGAGCTTGACGTGGGCAGCGCGGATCATGCGGGGCTCGAGGCGGAGGGTGCTGCGGACGGTGTGGTGGACGGGGGCGGAGGAGTCGTAGCGCATGACAAAGTAGTGGCCGTGGGTGTGCTTCATCTCGTGGACGGAGACGGGCTTGGGCAGGGAGAAGACGCCCCAGTTGGCGAGGCCGCGGATGACGCCGCCGTTGCGGAGGACGAGGGAGCCGACAGTCTGGGCGATTCTGGGGAGGAGGTTAGTAGGAGTTGAGGCGTGGAAGGTTTTCGTCGTTGTCGTCGTGATGGGATGGGAAGACATACTCCTTCACCTCGCCGAGGCTGCCCGGACGGACCTAGCAGCAGTTAGCAGATGTAACACGATACACGGCAGATTGAAATGCATATGCGAACGGGCTGGGCGACGTACAATTGCAATGAGTTCGTAGAGCATCTTGGCGACGACATCTACGAGCAGGATGGAGATGCGAGGGTTCTAAGCGGACAGGTCGAGAGAGCACCTTGAAATTTGGACGGGCTTGCGACGTGATGGCCGGGGTTTAGCCGTGGTGGATATGGGAAAAGTGGTTACCCTGGAACACGGATTGACGCTTGACTGAGTACGTGTGGAGGAATCGCGAGTGCTACTAGATGATATAAAACAAACGACGACTACCGATAACGTATATATATAGCGAGTAAGCTAGATAAGCGAGTAAGCTATAAATCTTAACCTTTAAGATAATAAGTATAATAAAAATACTATAGACTATTTAATTAATTAAAACTATTTACTAGACTCTTCCCTAGATATCTTAATTACTTCTTAATAAGTCCTTATATTATACCCGGTCTTACCGTATATACTATAATACCAAATACCCGGTCTAACGGACCTCCCTCGACTATTACTTCGCGACGATTTAGCTACTACCTATATATTAACATCTATCTAATTAATTACTTACCTTCCTTCCTCTACTATTATTACCCCTCTATTCTATAGTCTAGTTCTTTTTACCCTCTAGCGC
>QUZG01000008.1:0-280708 GCA_003693545.1 Pseudonectria buxi | reverse complement strand
AACTTGGAGGCAACCACCATGAGCACAACTACTGTCATCCATTCGTCGATGCTCATTCATCCTGGACTATAGCATCAAAGATGACCTCTTCAGAGCCAACTTGGAGGCAACCACCATGGACACAACGACTGACAACCACAGACCGTGCCGCACTGATCATTGCCTTGCCATGGCCTTGGGATGGACAAAAGTTTTATATAAATATGGCCATGGAGGACCGACATTTGGAAGCAGAGACGAACAAGCACGGCAGCGAGAAGAACACAATCGCATCATCTTTTCGAGGCCTGTTTGCAGCTCTGCTCTCTTCATCCTCATTCCTCTCTTCAACTTCATCCAAAGACTACACTCCCAAGACATATCGAATCAAAATGTGCAGAATCATTCACTACCGCTTCTGCGTCAGGGCCTCCAACGCTCTGGCGATCCCCCCTCCTGATTACTTTCAGAAGTGCGAGATTCATCATGAGCTCGTCCGTGAAATTCGGGCTGGCAGGAGGTCAGCCCAAGGGGCACTCAAGAGGCACGACCAATGTAAGTACTGCTAGCGTATTGAGAATCACACTCCCATCTCGAGATCATGGCTGAATTGGAAACAGGCGCGCAGCATGAGGACGCCATGGTGCATCGGGGCAATCGAATGAACGACGGGACTTGCCTCCTTCAGGAGGACGAATCCAACACAATCATCATGAATCGTGCCGATCCCCGATACATGTGAGTCGACTCAAATGAGTCTCTTGAGTTGACCAGCGCTGACAAGAATGCCAGATTTTACAGACGATGCGATGGATCCTACCGTAACCTATTCGGGGATGTATACAAGCACGGACATGGTCGACAGTTTTGAACATCTGGAACATTTGAGCTGGAAGCCAGGCTGTTTTCTTGTGCTGTTTCAGTTTCCCATCTAAGTTTGATTTGCGTTTCCCACTTGGTGTTGCCTCTAGAAAGCCTTACGCAAATGTATCGAGTGTTTTCTGCTCTTATGATCTGTCTTCCAGACCTTGTCCGTTGAAAGCAGGCAGTCTTTGAGAGACCTGCTCCCAAGTCTCGCTACCATCTACAAGATTTCGCACAGCCTGAATGATGTCGTCCTCCGAGGATCTTATTTGTGAGGTGGAGTCACGTTCCCGTAGAGTCAAGGATCCGTCTTTGACAGTATCAAAATCGATCGTGATACCAAGAGGAGTTCCAACCTCATCGTTTCGGGCGTATCTCTTTCCAATTGAAGGTGAGGTGGCATCGACATTGCTAGGAATACGCAAGGATCGGAGACGAGTTGCAATCTTCTTGACCAGAGGCCGCAGCGTCGGATTGCTTGAGAGCGGAGCGACAAGCACCTTCGTGGGCGCTACCAAGATCGGGAGTGAAAGAATCTAAGGGAGTCAGTCTTTTTTGGTTGACAGCATTTTGGTGTCAAACCACTCACTCCTTTTGCAGGATCTTCTGGTCGGCACCAGTAAACCTGCTCCAGAAGGCTGTAAAGGATACGCCCAATGCCGAACGAAGGTTCAATCACATTGGGCGTATACTCACGCGTCTTCTCGATCTTTGTCACCTTTTTGATGGTGCAGAAATCACGAGAAAGCTCCACAGTAGTCTTGCCGTCGGCCATCTCCTCGGTAGAGACAGAGATGATAGCCTTTGCCTCCAATTCGGCGGCTAGATTTCCGAGTTCTTGTTGGTCCAGTGATGCAACGGCAGCTTCAACCTTTTGAGCATCTTTTTTGAACTGGGGGCCCAGCACCTTTTTGTTCAATGTTGCTTCCCACTCTTCTATCTCCACGGGTTCCGGCAGATCTTCCTTTACCACAAGCGGGACACCAGTAAACTTGGAGTGAACGGTGAGGTCGTATGCGCTTCGGTCAGCACAGCCAACGCACTCAATCCAGCCGTAGCTGGTCAGCAACTCAGCATCCCAGCAGTCGGAGGCATAATGAGCCATCTCGTTATCCAGGTGTTGCCGAAAGCGAACTTTGCTTGGATCTACACCAATTCTGATAAGAAAGATGTAGACACGAGCGAGAAAGTAGCCTAGAGTCTCATTATCCACGAGTTTAGTCTGAACTGCCTTGCCAATGGACTTGAGCGCAACGGTAGTTTTGCCAGCCAGCTGAGTTTCGCGGTCCAAGAGCGGCAGTTCCAAGAGCTCGACCTCGTGGAACCGTTCGTGAGATTTGCTGGTCTCCGGGTCTACGAAATGCTCGATCTCCGCCATGAGAAACTCCCTCACCCGAAGAAGACCAGAACGTGGGGATATTTCATTCCGATAGGACTTTCCGATTGCCGCAGACGCAAAAGGCATAGAGCCCTGTCCGTATTCGAGAAGTTTCTTGAAATTGAGGAACTGGCCCTGAGCCGTTTCGGGCCTCAGATACACTGGCGCCACAGCACTGGGGCCTATCGAGGACTTGAACATTAAGTTGAAGGGAACCGGTGGAAGAACTTGGCCGTTGCCTTCTTCGCCTTTGCGTTTGGGGTTGCGAATGTCATGTTGCTTGATGAGCTGGCCAAGCTCTGGTCCATCGTAGTTATCGATCTACAGGTCAAGAAAAACAGGTTAGTGACACTTACAGTCTAAGTCAATCCAGGATATGGAAGTACCTTTGCAAGAATCTCTTCGTATTCATTGACAGTGGCCTCGTCAAGCTTGTCCACCTTCTTTTTACCGCTCCTTTCCGCGCTCTTGTGCTCCTTTAGCCTCGCGTCGAGAACCGACTCGACAAGGTGATCAGCACGTAGATGCTCGCCGCTGGCTACATCCTTGCACATCCAGTCGGCAAACTTGTCAACATGGCCACTTGTCTTGAGGATTGCTTCAGGAGTGATGACAGTGCAGTCCAGCTCCATCATGTTTTCCTCGATGACGAAGTGGTTCCGCCATTCGTTGACGATGTTTGCCTGAAGTGCACAACCTGGCGGGCCATAGTCGTAGAGACCGCGACTATCAGGTTTGGGTTTATTCTTTTGATCGAGGTTTTTGTCTAGCTTGGAGTTTGAATCGAGCTTAGAAGACTCGCGGTAAATCTCGAACGACTCCGTGAAGAAGAACCGGCGCCGGAGCAGCGATTCGAATGCGGGGCGGCTGAAAGCCTCGCCAGTTTTATCCGTCATGTCTGGCATGATTGAGATGGTCCTCTAGGGGTATTTATTATCAATTTGCAATGGGAGACAACCCGAGGAAGAAAGTAGAGGACTTGTAGTAGGTAGGTAAGTGGGTGGGCGGGTAGAGGTAGACAGCCCTCCTTCCCTTGGTCAGGCGGGGAAAATGAGTCATTACAACTTCCATGTATTAAAAGGGTAGGTGTGAAAAGGTAAAATTGTTAACCCGGGCCGGTAACTTGTAGGTCAGACTTCTAGGTACCTGGCAAGGTAGGAGAGGAAGCAGTTGGTGGTTGTTGGACATAGTCAATAAGTTGACGATTGAAACAATGGTGCTGCAGGAGTAACAGTATTTAAGCTTATAATTAGTACGGACCCAACTTGCATAGTGCGTGTACTGATACATATACTAAGACTTTTCTCCATAATGAGTAGTGTCACGGATGGGTATCATCTACCTAGAAAAGTACAACATGACCACGCTATTTTAGTGAACGTAGTGGGTATCGTAATAGTGCGTGGCTGGCTGCGTGGGTAATGGACTGACGGAGCCTCAGTTTGAATTTGTTGACGTCGGTTTTCTATCTTGCTATTGTCTCTTTACCTACGATACCTTACCTAGTTACACCCTATCGTAATGTCTGTCCCTTGGATTGAGATAACGACGGATCAGACGGGCAGTCAAACAGTCAACAAATCTCGTACACCCGTAGGGATTTGTAGGGATATCCGACTTCTCCAACAACCTCGCCACTGATGTCGGCCCTCTCCTCGTCCTTGTCGGCGATGCCATGACCAAGCAATACCTCAGCGAGAGCACTTCCTTTCTCGACTACTTCATATTCGCCATGGCGCCCATTGGGCTCATAACGACCATTGTCTCCGTCATCCGTGTCCGTGGCCATCCGACGCTGCGCGCTTTCATCGGTAGGTCCCAGGAGGGCGATGGCACTGTCGAGGCCGAGCTGTGTACCTCCACAAGCCGAGATGTCTGTGATGTGAGCTTTTCAATAAAGGTGGAATCACTCGCGTGCTTGGACGGCCAAATATTCTCGAGATGGTCCATGTTCCGCCTTACAGCAGTACTACAGCGTTGGTCCCTGATCAGAACTCTGACAAGGCTGGGTTGTTTTTATTCCGTCATTATCTTGAAAGACACCAAAACTCGTCCAGACCTAGCTGGATCAAGGCTCAGCAATCCACGTTTGGCAGTAGTCGAAGCAAAAAGGCAGATGCTTCCTGAGCCCCCCCCCCGGCCAAATCTTTCCCTCAACGCCGGCACCAAAAAGCAGCCAGCTTGGGTCTGCTGGCTGATTGCTGCTCTTGGCTTCCTCTTCCAAAAGGGACTTCAACCAAACGTTTGAGTTTTATACTTATTTTGCCGTTGGAGCTGCCTTGGTCGGCTATATAATGCAGTTCATTGGCCTTCGTGGGATGAGTGCCTGGGTATCAATAGCACAACTGTCCATCACCGTCATCATGAGCATCTTGCGGGGACTTCTTCGAATCCAACGCCTTGGCCGCGACGACAATAAGCTGGGAGAGATGCCTGATCTGATTGCTGGCCATGAACTCGACTGGCTCGCCTTTGAGATTGTCCAGCAAGATTCAGGGAGAAGTGCTTCATGGCACGTCACTGGTCATTGCGAGAGTGAAGAGGTATCTCAAAAACACAGTTTGGGGCGGTTGATAGATTCACAGCGACTTCGACCGTCGTCAAAGGCTGAGAAGAATTCTTCCGATGGGTATGCTAGTGATCTCGGATGCTTCAAGTCTCCGATCTTGGCCAATGGAACTCATCCCGGGAGCGGCATCAACACCGATCTCATTTCCATCCGAATACGACTGGCTTGTTTGACGGGTTCCGATTCTATTATCCCTATGGACGAGTTTGAATCGCAGGCGTTGAGTGATAATAGCGTCAAAGTTCGTACTACAGCGAGAAAGCTATCGGCCGCCATCTGCCAAGCTTCACAAAGCCTTTTATCAAAGAGACTCTCCAGAGGTGGCATCATGCTTAGGCTGAAAGCCAGTTCCTTGTACCTTGGCAACGAAAAAGCGACAGGGACCGAGAAACTAGTTGAGATTATGCTCAAACCGCCAAACGATTCATCACAGACGAAATGGAGCACTGATACCGCGCGACTAGAGGCTATCATGGGGGTGTGGCTATGGTCACTGACTTGTGACACTCGACTGTTGACTCAAGACGAGACGGGGAATCAAAATTCCCTGGCTGAAACTGTCCAAGTGGCGAGGGTCACAGCGGCTGGTCTGGACAATGATACCTGGCATGCAACAACTAACAGGCAAGCAGACATGAGTCTTTGGATGGGGCCAGACGCAGTAACGCCATCCGAGACTACTCTATCCACGCAAGAAGGCGAGGACTACGACTTGAGTGACCTTTGGCAGGGCTCTGATGCTGGGGAGCATTGGACTGGAGCTCCCAGCAAGTTGCAGCAGCATCAGTCCAAGGAACGATTCCGTCGATTCTGCGGGTTGAATCTAGCATATGAACCGCCGAGACTCGAGCATACCTACCAGACAACTCCAAGCCCACAGCCGAATTCATCCTCAAAGCTAAGAGTTCAGTACATACTCACCGATCACTCGCTACTCGACGTGTGCGCCCAAGAGCTCTTCGTCGGATTGATGATGTCGTTGACAAAGTTCTTGACAGTTGGAGACGTTGGTTTCGTCGAGAGTTCTAGCAGCGTTCGACTGGATAACCCAGTAGTTGGTTGCTGCTTTTGCCAAGGCATTCGACGACAACGGCCTAGGGTCATATTCTGATGCCATGTGGTGCATTGTTCCCGCACTATGGGATCATATCCGTCCTGACCCCGTACAAAAGCTGTCAGCCCTCACAAAGGGCGCTGAAGTCTACCGCAAAGAAGGCCAGTGGACACGAGCGGATACTTTGATGCGCTGGACTTGTCAGAATTATTTTTCGTCATTACAAAAAGAAGGAGAGTCGCCCCAGGGGGCCAGCAGCGAGAACCTATTTGCAAAGGCTCTTCGTGCCACTGGAGAGCTATATCGCTGGTCACTTGCAGCCGGTTCTGATGCCACAAGACAATTTGGAGTAGACGGAATTTCTTGGATGTGCAAGACCTTTGACCCGATATCAGACGACCATGATGAGCAAGTGTGCAAAGATATTCTAGCCGACTATCGGGAAATCGCAAGGAGATTTAGTGACCATACGGTTCGTCTAGATCGGCCCCAAGAAGAGTCTCGGAAGTTACTCGTACAAGCGATTCAAGACGGCAAGCGGACAGACGCTTTGTACCATCTCTGCTTTGTTACTTCAGTCGATTTCGGAAGCGCGCAATTACAATCGGCGCTTCCCTTGGCCATCCGCAACGACTGGGGCGAGATGGTGGACGCCTTTCTGGAGATGAGGGCAAATCTAAACAGCCGGGACGAAGAGGGAAGAACTGCCGTTTCTTACTGTGCCGAGCTTGGCCATGAGACACATTTGAGACTACTCATAGACCTCTCGGTATTCCTGGATCTACCAGATAAACAGCAGCAGACACCACTCTTCTGGGCCATCCGATCGAAAAGAACAGAGCTTGTAAAGACGTTGCTCGAAAGTGGACAGGTCGACCCCAGCAGGGAAGACCACGATTTTCGCACTCCGCTCTGGTGGGCTATATCAACGGACCAGCAAGACATCTCACAGATGCTCATCGACACTGGCAAAGTCGATGTGAATGCCACGAACCGCCTCAAGAGCACGCCACTATTGGAGGCAACTTTGAAGGAACGGGAAGAACTCGTCCGTACGTTACTCGAACAAGACGGCATCCGGTCAACTATGTCGGTGGTGGCAGTTTGTCACCGCTGTGTGCTGCCGTCCAAGTTGGCAACAAAGCCATTGTCAAGATGCTCATCGACACTGACGAGGCCGACTATAAGTCGAAATATGATGAACGGACATTACTCCACTGGGCAGCAAGAGGCAGCCAAAAAGACATTGTCAAGATGCTACTCGATACAGGCGAGTTTGACGTAAACGTCAAAGATGGGTGGGGTGACCCGCCGCTCTGGGATGCCATGAAACAGAGACACGCGGGGATTATAGAGCTGCTACTCAGTACAGACGGTATCAACACTGAACCAGTAGAGAAGTCTGGGTACCTCACGCCGCTATTGTGGGCCGTCGAGGGAGGGTACGAGAACCTGGTCAGACTACTGCCCGACGTTGGGAAGGCAGACGTCAACGCAAAGGGACCTGGCGGCATCACGCCCTTTTGGTTCGTCGTGATGAGCCGAAACGATAGGATTATGCAGCTTCTGCTCGAGACGGGAGACGTCGACGTCAACGCAATGCACGGAGGGTATACGCCGCTCATGTGGGCTGCTACCATGAAGCGCGAGGCGACTGTCCGGTGGTTGCTCGATATGGAACAGGTCGACGTCAATGCGAGAGATAGCTTTGAGAATAAGACGGCTCTGCGCTTGGCAGAGGATATGAGGAACGATGGCATTGTCCAGATATTCGAGGAGAAAGCTGCAAGGTCTTGCTAGGACGCTTCTTTGGAACCAGGCCCTTTTCTCGACTCTGTATCTATATTAGGTAAATTGATATATACTGTGCACTAATTAACCAGGCCCTCACGGCGTAGTTTATGATATCGGTATTGCGTCTGACTATGCTTGTTTCAGTTCAAGTCGTCATCAAGCATCCTCCATTGTCCTTTGGTCTCCGTCCCCGTCTCGGCCTCGTCTGCTGACGTTGCCGTTGCCGGGACTGCCATGGCTGGTGATGCAGTTGCTGGGGTTATTTCCACTGCGGGGGCCGTCAACTCTGAAATCGTCTTGGCTGGTATCGTCGTCTTCATCGCGGGTGTTGCTCTGCCTAGCGAGTCCCCCATTCGCTCGTTGAGCTGGATAATGGTATTCTCGTAGATCCTGGCCGCGTCGAGGTGCATTCGGTCCTCGTCCTCGTCCAGATCCATCCCCCCCTCTTCATCGGTTTCCACCTCTTCGCCCCGTTGTTCGGCTTCATCTTCTTCATCCTCCCATTGCTGATCCCCACTCAGCACCTCAACCATCAATACTCGGCTCTGCTCTACCAGGCTTCGACATCGTACCATGTCCGTTGTCGTCATGCCTCCTCGCAACCCGTTCTCAAATCCGGGCAGCGTCTCATGGGTCTCCAGGTCTTGCCCGCACAGCAGGCTCGCGAAGCAGTGGTCGAGCTTCCGCAGGAGCCCAAACGATGCGTGAGGTGACGGCGGGAAAGACCGCACGTACTGAGTGAATTCGCTGGCCAGACGTAGCAAAAACGGTATCTGAAGCGAGGCTGGTTCATGCGTTAGCAGGGTAAAGATGCGACATAGATGAATCGTGGATCATGGACTTACGCGTGCCCGAGAGCCAAAGGACATCTACCACACTATCTAGATCACGGCACACCTCGCTGCAGGTCTTGTAGCCCACGACCGTGTCGCCTGGTTGAGGGCGGCCAAACTTCTTGACGTAGCGTCGCGAGATGTGTAGGAGCCGCTCCTCGGCGTAACGGCGGACCAGGCCCTCCTTATTCGAGCCTGGCTGCAGCGACTTGCTACGCGGGTGCGGGAGACCTGAAGATGAACGGGCCGACGAAGCCGTTGATAGCGCGGGAGACAACAGTCCGTTGGGCGGGATGAAGCCGCCGGGGCCGGGGCTGTAGTTCATGATGCGGTTGGTGATGATGGTTTGGGCGTGTAAGCTGGTTGGCTGGCTGCTGAGCTGACTGCTTGCTTCACTTGGTCACCGGTATAATTGAGCGTTGTTCAAGATTTTGAGGATTGATTGAGTGAAGTTCTCAAGCGTCACTTATAAGCGATACTCTCACATTCTCCCTTGGGCGCATACGGATGCGATGCCTGCTAAATAGGTCTGACGTAAGGTTTCGGAGAAACGATGGAGTCGGAGAAAGGTGTGGAGAGTTTACGGAGCGCTAGCTTTTGATGCGTATCATGTGATCTAGCCGCTATCGCTATCGCTATCGCTATCGCGCATGCGCCAAAGCTCCCTGGCCGAGCATCAAGCAATTTTTCCCTACTGAAGCCGTCGTCATAAACCAAACCCACGCATCTCTCCCTCGACGCCTCTCTCACGCACCTCACCGCACCAGCGCCTCGCACCGAACTATTCACAATGGCTCCCAAGCGCGTCATGATCGAGAAGGGCTCCCGCCGCGGCGCCCCCAAGGGTTACGTCGCTTCCACCTACGACGCCCTGACCGCGTCCGAGAACGCCGCCGTCGTCCGCAGCATCGCCGTCTTCGGAGTGAGTCGCGTCGCCATGCGCCTGAGATTGGAAAGGCGCAGTAGTCGACGATGATTCTAAACTAACCTTGCGATTGCAGGCCGCCGTTGCGTTTCTCTCCAGCTCTTGGGGCGAGATCCTCCTCCCTCCGTAAGTCATCTCCAAACCATGACCCATCCTGGCCTGCCATGACTAACCAGCAACCCGCAGTCAGTAATTAACGATACGTACGCGGATGCGAGTCTGGTCGAAATATGATTGGAAGCTGCAGACTAGCACCTCGAAGTGTCAAAGACAAAACCATAATACTTTTGTACATTAGATGAAACATTGGAACCGAGTGTGTACGTTACGGGGTCTATCCAATGTCCCACGAATATCGGATGCGGGAGGCATCATCAGCAGCAGCAGCAGCAGCAGCAGCAGCAGCAGCAGCAGCATCAGCAATAGCAGCAATAGCAGCAATAGCGTGCCGCCAAGAGAAGATTCGGCAGCGTGGAAGCCGGGGTAGACCGAAATGGCCACGGTCGAGCATGAATATCAATGCGTTCTAAGGGGTTTCACATTATGCTGACTACATTACCTCATCCTATTTGCCATGTTGGCAGGATTATTGATCAATGCATTCATGCCAAACTGTTCTGCGTGCCTGCCTGCCAGTTTCTTCCCTTCCATGACTTTGCCATGGTATGCAACTTCCAATATTTCTGACCAGAGCCGTCCTGTCCTCCCTCCCGCTACGTCACCTAGCAGCAAAGGGATGCATGCCATCGAATACCATACCTCGGAATATCTCCCTTGCTGCGAGTTTCATGATAACATTGCCATCGATATCTTACGCCGACCGTTCAATCCGTCCCTTTTCTTGGTGTTTCCAAGAATCGACATTGTCCTTCGGACACAGCATCACCATCGCCGTCGATGCAGCAACAGCAGGTTACAACGTATGTGCAATTGGGCATTTCAATGGCCTCTCAACCTCTATCCATGGACTGTGCCTCGATTCATTCGTCAGCTCCCGATGGCCGCGCTCGCCGTGCGCAGGTCGCCGGTGCCAGCCTAGCGAAGCTCGTCTCCAAGTTTGAGGTGCTCGATACCACGTCATCTACCCAGGGAAACAAGCATGTCAGGATTGACAGTTATTCGTCTCATAACATCAACAACGCTGAAAGAGATGTTTGGAGGGACTCCGGTTTCATCTCGCCAAAACAACAAACCTCCGCGTCCCGGCGATCCCTTCAGCCTCCTAGCCCAAATAAGTCAAACCCACCCAAGAGCGTGGGTTTTGGCGGCAGACAAAACTCAGTGGCCGAAAGAAGGCGTCTATTCGAAGAAGCTAATGGCGGTCGCCTAAGTCAGTTTCCATCAATATGCAGCTGCGAGAAGGCAGGCTTGTGCTAATGACCATGTAGTTATGCTTGCACCAGCGAGCACATCTTCCCATCCACCGTCTCCCACCAAGTTGGCTGCGACGCGAAGCTGGCAGACAGTTCCAACCATAATCTCTGTCCAAGAGGACAAACACAAAGATGACACCCCTTCGCCGCCTCCAGATCTATCCCCGTCTGATAGCTACCGTCGCGATCTGCTCAAGACACAATACCCCAGGCTCTCAGGGGAGAGCTATTCCAACAAACCACTGCTATCTTCAGAGCGATCCTCGGAGCTAGACCAAACTCCAGGACCTTCCTCGTATGACACGGCGCAACCATCTCCCCGTTGTGAGCGAGCAGCCAGGCGTTTCACTCTTGGCGGGGGCGGCTCTGTAAAGAGTGATAAAGATGGGCCATGGCTTTGCCCCAAGCATACTGCAGTAACGGGGAGCTCAACTGTCCCTGCCCTTGGCAAAAGTCATGCTTCGACCTATTCCCTCTCCACGACCAGGAGTAAGTCCATATTCGAAGGGATTACCGACGACCAACGACAGCCGACACCACCAATAAGTGGAAAGAGAACATCATGGCTCGAGAATGCCCTTAGAATAGGATCTACGCTCCTGACGCCAGATTCATCAAAGTCTAAACACCAGCAATCCTCACACTATCTTGCACTTCGGGAAACCGCCCAAGTCGCGCCAAAGTTGCCTCCTATTGACATTGGTTCCCGTCTCACCTTGGAGGAGAAGAAAGAGCCGCTCAGTTCCGGGGCCAAGATATCCGGTCTTCGAAATGGAGTTGACCTTCCAAAGAGCTACACGGGACCAGTGACGCAGTGGGAACGACGACAGCGCCGCGAATCAACGCCGGTTACGGTGATTCCAAGTGATGAGCCAGGTGATGAGCCCTTTCCATTACTTCAAAAGTGCGCGACAACCTCGGTGCTTGGTGGCTTCACGCCCAGCGGTAAGAAGTCTCAACATGACGGCAAAGGATATAACCATTGGCGCCAATCAAACCCCCCTCCTTCGGCTCGCTCCAAGAAGGAGTCTTCTCCGTTAAAGGACAAGATTGGTCTGTTTGAGGCATTTGGGCAGCCATCCTGTGATGGAAGCAGTAAGTGGGCATTTCCCAGGATGAAATCCTTTGGAGGCAGGGAGCGAAGCGTCACAACAAATCAAGACAAGGCCGTAAGCACATCAAAATCCAAGGGAGCTTGGCGTCGAATCTCAGCATCCTTGTCAAAGAGCTCACGGCAGTCGAACAGTCCGGATCCTGCAGTAATCTCTACCCATGGTGATCTCCCGGAGCATGGCATCACGGATGAAAAGAACCTCGATATTTGCGAAGTACGTCCCTTGGAGATTCCAGAAAAGAAACGAGGAGCCAAATCAGCGGACGAAGGTGTCAAGCCTCATAGGAGAAGCGTCGTTGCTTGGTCTCCTCCTTGGGGTCCGCCCTTTCTACCCAAAGTTCCGCATCTGAAATTCGCTTCTCGAGAAGGCCATGAAGCCCGGAAATACCAGTGGCCGCATCTGATGCACGAAAAGCTCCAGGATGAGCCTGTTGATTGCTCGTCCAAACATCGCCGTCACATTTCTCGCAGCAGCGGGCAATTCGTGACCAAGGCCTACTGCAACCTTGAGCAGCCCAGGCCGGTGCGTGCCAACGAGCTGAGGCGTCTCGTCAGTCTCTGCAAGGGGAAAGCTTCGCGACGACTCTCTAGCAGCGAGGACGGTTGAAGAGAGGAGGAGATACGAGGAGCCGGCACGCAGCACTGAAATCCAAGGTTTGGGTTGGATCAGCACATGGGTTGCTATCTTGAAGACAGCACTTCTCGTACAGTTCTACGTGGCATGGCAGTATCTCAATGGGAATCCGGCATACGGTTCCTTGTTCAAGGATAAATCGAGGCCCAACATGTTTTATAACAAGAATGTCACGACGCATGAAGGCACTATGCAGTTTATGAGAAGCCAATAAACGAGGTCTCTATTTCCTCGAAATGAAAGATTTGGATACTTTTCCGTCCATTGTGCG
The DNA here is from genome assembly GCA_003693545.1 of Pseudonectria buxi. Classification (NCBI taxonomy): domain Eukaryota; kingdom Fungi; phylum Ascomycota; class Sordariomycetes; order Hypocreales; family Nectriaceae; genus Pseudonectria; species Pseudonectria buxi. The sequence goes on along the minus strand of QUZG01000008.1, from coordinate 267,920 downwards.
CGTGAGCGCTACACCATGCGCTTCTACCATTACAATGCCCAAAACTAAACGAGTATATAGATGAGCTCCCTTTTGAATTCGCTGCAACCGAGAATGTCCTGAAATAGAGGAACAACAACATGAAGAAGAGTAAAAGGAAGCAGTCACGCATGCGCGACCGCTGAGCCGGTTCAGGCCCGGCAAAAAGAAGAGAATGCAGACCCCAAGCCATACAAGACGACAGATTTCGCCAGGTCCGTGGCGTGTCGCGTTGATTGACTGTACCAATGCCGATACGCGGTGTTGGGTTAATTTTTCTTTTTATATCTGATACGCCTTTTCAACTCCAAAACAAAAATAATGTCGAGCGGTCGCTAGACGAGGAAATCGTTGTTGCTCGCGGGCTTGTGCTCGTCGAGTCGTTCCTCGTGCTGTACCACGGTGCGGTCAACGCACACATGGCCGCCGTCGACCTCGGTCTCGGAGTGCATGCGGCCCATCTCTATGCCGGCGGGGACCATGCGATCGCGGGACGAGACGCCGGCCTCGCAGCGGGAGAGGATGGAGACCTGGGGCGTGGTGCCGGTGCGGTAGCTGGCGAAGCTGGCGGCCTTGAGGGGCACGCGGGAGCTGGCGAGGGCGTTGCCGTAGCGGCCGCTTGCGCCCGACGAGTCGTACGAGGGGTTCTTGGTGTTGGCCATGCGCTGGGCGGCCAGGGTGCCGAGGGGGAGGATGATGACGACGGATGTGAGCGTGAGGGAAGCTGATTCAAAGTTTTTGAACCGGCCCCATTCGAGTCCGCTAAAGACGACTGTACAGACGGGGAGTGAGCTTTAGTTGCAAAAGGGAAAGCGATGGAGGAGATAAAACGTACCGGGGACAATCATCAAGATGCCATTGGTCATGATGAGGACCTCCATTGGAGTCAGGTTCTTGTACGAGGGAAGGACGCCACGGTTGGAGACGAGATGGATGACGAGCTTGGCGTTGAAGATGGCGCAGAACCAGCAGATGGAGATGGCGTTGGCGGCCACCATGCCATAGATTACCCACCTGTAGTCCTCGGGCGGGTGAAGGTCCAGGACGGCCTTGTTCTGGATGACGGTAAAGGCGAGCCGCCAGCCAACCGTGAGCAGCGTGATGACTACCGACGTGAGGGAGACGATGTGCTTCCAGACGGTAGGCCACAGTGTGACCATGGTCCACGCCTGGTTCACCAGCGCTGCCTCGATGACAATAACCAAGAGAAAGGAAAAGGTATTGGCGGCGATGCTGACACCGTAGTCGCTCTGGGGCACACGGGCATAATCTCGGGCCCAGTAGGCGTAGAAGTCGTTGAAGGGAGAGGGAAAGTAGAGGCTTAGGAGCGCCATTCGTATCGTGCAAATGGTGAGGCCGATAATGTGCAAGAGGTTGGAGGGCCGACGGAATTTGGACGAGGGCGTCAGGATGAGAATCGCCAGCAGCATGATGAGTGATGCACCCAGCTGCGCGCCATAGTTGATGCAGACACTGGCTGTTTCATCATGAAAGGCATCTAGTAGGCTCAGCGGGACGTGAGCCTCCGTCTTTCCATCGGCGAGGAGGAAGGTGACGTTTTGCGTGAATGGATCAAAGCTGCCCATGCTGTCGGGGATGGTGTCAGGAAGAGAGAGGGTGGTTTCGGAGGTGGTGCCTGGATCAGGGAAAGCTGTCGAGGAGCAAGGAATGGAAACGACTATGTTGACGAGAAGCTTTTGCAGAATGCCAACGTGGACGAAGTCTGGGAGTTGAAGAGTCCAGATGCGGCGGCATGTTGAAGAGTTGGTTGACTGATCACATTGACTAGAGTTTGAGGGCGTTGGATGAATAGCAACAGCTCCATATTGTTGCCCGGCGGGCAACCGCTCTATGAATATAGCAGAGTTATGTACAAGTTTCGATGGAGTGTGTCTTGGCCGTTGATATTGTTCGCGGGTTTGGTGGCGTTGCGGCTTAGTATTGTTGACGCCTTGCCGGGTGATGGCTACGCCTCTTGCGCTGGAATGGCCGGGGGGGTTGGTTTGCTTTTGCTTGAGACTAATCAACTCCTCCATCTGACAGCTGCAGCTGGGCATCACGGCTGCCTAGATATGTCATCCTCAGCTCACATCCGCTTCGTCATCTTCAACAAGTCTCGATCGCGCCGACTAGTGCACATTAGTTTGAGCTCATCTGAGACGTCGTTTCCCAGAGGACTATCATGGTGCCAATCCCATCCCCTGGCCAATCTTGCGCACCAACGCCTTTTTGAGATACCATTCACGAGCCAGTGACCTAGTCATCTTGGCAAAGACGGCCGGGGAGATGCGTCCCCGCTCAACCGCCCGCCCGAGCATGAAGATTGCGTCTCCCAGCGCCTTTTCCTCGGCCACTAGTGTGTAGAGCTGATTGGAAACCACGGTGGGCGCCACAAGCAGCTCGTCCACGTCGGGAACAGGGTGGCTCCTCGAGCCTTCGATAACACCATCTGCTTTGCGAAGCGCATCATGTAAGATGTTGGAGTTTGAACTGAGCACATTTGACAGCTGTGTCAGTTGGCCCGCTTCGGCCTGAAGAGCTGGCATGACTGATATCATTGCCGTTCGCTGGGCCTGCAGACCTGCCATACTGGAGTCGTTCTGCTGCCGACTGCGCATCCGAATACCATGTAGGGTTTGAGCCAGCTGTCGCAACAGAGCATCCTTTTCGGGATTGGGCGGTATGGGGGGTGCAACGACCGAGTTGTTGTGCATGGTGAGCTCTAGGGGTTCGTCCAGCAGATCCGGAGGGGGCGGGGGCTTTGCTTGGGGTTGCGGTGGCGGTGGTGCTTGTTGGCTCCATGCCGGAGGCTGATCCGACATTTGCCATGGTCTTTGCTGGGCGAACTGAGAGTGTTGCGCCTCGTTGTAGTATTGGTTCTGCGGGATCCTTGACGGCTGAGGGGGTGGCATATGATTCATCTGAGGGGGCACCGGGACATTATATGGTCTATGGTCCCTTGGCACTCCATTCCCGCCTTGCGGCGGTAACGGAGGCGCTGAATCATAACGTGATGCGCGACGAGTATCTGGAGGCGACCTTCCAGGAAGCGGAGGTAACGGAGGGCCAGTTGTGTTGGGACTGGAGTGGCCAGGCGTCGTAGTCTGGTACGGCTTCGGGGGCGGAGGAGGTGGACGGTTTTGTTCGGCGGGTGAGGCGCTTGGGCCGGCGGTTCGCGGAGCCATGCTCGGAGGTAGAGGCGGAACTGGAGGTGGATTTGAGGCCGGCTGAGGGCCCGAGTGCGGCGGGGGAGTTGGTCGGGCCTGTTGTCGCGCGATGACGGGAGGCTCTTTGGCAAAGATGTCTGTAAGGATGGCTAGAAAGTCTTGGATGTTGGATTTCTAGCATGGTCAGTTGAGCAAGAGGACGCGGAGCTATTCGCAATAGGGCGCAACTTACGTCCCAGAACTCGGCCCATCCAACAAGATACGGATGATAGACCTGACCCTGGGGATCAACATGCTGACCCGGGCGTATCATCATGGTCTCGGTGGGCACGACGTAGACCAAGGGCGGCTCGCGTGGATAGGCATGGGGAACCCAGATGGACACGGGGAATCGGTATGTGGTGCCTCGGAAGTTGACAGGGACAGTTCCGGAGAGGAGGAGGAGCAAGGCATTGGCGCCATTGGGGAAAGCTGGTGAGAGCGAATAGCTGGTTAGGACATTGACGTGTGGTTGGAGAGTAGAGCAGGGCCGTCAAGCGTACTGTAGACATCGGTGCGCGGCGCAAGAGTCGAGTAGCGCGCAAGGGCTTGGGCGACATCGTTGTAGGCGCGGTTCACATCGTGATACTCCTGCGAAAGGCAGACGAGGCGAGGTTAGCTCGGCAGCAAGCGGCGCGATGGGATGGGATGGGATGGGATCGGGAGATGGGGAACCAACGCTGGTGAGGACACTGTAGAGCCAGTTCAGAACGTGCTGCTGGACAGGCATGGCGATGAAGAGGTCTGCAGCGAGGCAGAAAGCAAAGGCAGAAGGCTCGAGATGCGCCGAGTGCCGTGGAGACGCGAGGAGGCGGCCGTTGTTGTCTGGTGTTGCATCGAGTCTGGGTCTGGAGTCATGAGTCTGGAGTCTGGAGGCTTGGCAGCCTGGGAGCAGCTACGTAATGCCAGTCAGTCACTGTCGCCGGGGTTGGCGGGGGCGGATACGACCCACTGGACAGCTTCTACACTTACATCCTCAAACGATATGTTCAAATACTTGGTTGATCAATTTGAGCATGGGAATGAGAATGATGGAACTGAATCCTTAATAGAGTGGTTTACGCCAGGTCAATCTCTTGCTCCAGGACAAGGTGCTTACGGCGTCGCCAAGTCGCCTGTCCGCCAAGTCCACTTATGTAGTGGCATCCACTGATAGACACAGCAACCAACAGCAAAACAGAATTACGGTCTTCAACAATACGCGCCCGTAATACATCAAGCAAATAAATCAATAAATGGGATATTCAATTTATCATTCTCAAACTCTCGACTTGTCTTTTCAACTGGCCATACCGAGGACTTGTAAAGACACCTTGATGACTCGTACCTACGTACCCTAGAGCTATAAGGCTGAGAGCCTCAGGGCGATAGTCGGTATTACAGTGCAGCCAGTAGGATACCCGAGTGGCTGATGCTGAAGAATAGACATTCGCCGCTCAGCTGCATACTTTTCATCCCGGCCAAAGACGGAATCTGCGTTTGAATTGTCAACGTCATGAGAAATGCCATAGACTCATCATGCTTCCTGTCCATGATGGTGACTGCGGTATTGCATTACCAATCCTTATCCCTCTCCCGCTTGCTCAACTCTCCCCAATGTTCCCTCTCGTCCGATCCGGCCGATCCCGGACCGCCTTGAGCCACCTGCGACTCCGGACCTCCGTGCCTCTACTTTGGCCGCCGATAAAATCTTCGCCTCATTTCCTCCAACTAGGCTCTTGTCGCCGTTCTATCCGTGCCCTTTCCCTTTCCGCCGGGTTTTGATTGTTAAACGTCTTCCCCGCAAAATATCCACCTTGTTGACTTGCCATTTGGTGACTATCCGTCCGTCCATGCACTCATTGTCCAGAGGTTCCACCCTTTCTCAACTCAACCCATTCAACTCACTCAACTCGCGCAACTCAACTCAATTCATTTCGAGTCCAACTCAATCCCGTCTCAACCTCAACCACAACTACTGCTTCTCACCTTGACATTACACCGATTGGAAATCTTCAGTCATGTTGCCGCCCTTGCCTGCCCTCGCGGACTATGGCCTCTCTCCAACCCACGGCTTTCTCCCAGACGTCCTTCCGCTCACCCGCCTGCCCGACCCCTACTACAACAAGTGGGAAGCTGTCGCTGCAAACCTCCAGGCTCTGATCCTCAGTCGCCGTCTTCGCGGCGTCATCGATCGTTTGCCAGTCCTTTCCACCATTGGCCTGGAGCACGATGCCGAGTGGCGTCGCGCATACTCGCTGCTTGGCTTCATGGCCCACGGCTACATCTGGAGCGGCGATGCGCCCGCCGACCGATTGCCGCCGCCCATCTCGGTGCCGTTGCTCGAGATATCCAGCCGGCTTGAGCTGCCACCAGTTGCCACATATGCCGCAGTCTGCCTGTGGAACTTTAAGCCGCTCTTCATGGACGAGGACATTGACAACCTCGAGAACCTCGCAACGCTCAACACCTTTACCGGCGCGCTCGACGAGTCGTGGTTTTACCTCGTCTCGGTCGCCATTGAGGCCCGAGGCGCTCCCATCATCGCCCTCATGCTCACAGCCATTGCCGCCGCTCGCCATGACGATGCCGGCACCGTCACCCGTTGTCTGCGCACCTTTGCCGAGCGCATGACGGATCTCACCACTCTTCTCCAGCGCTTGTACGAGGGCTGTGACCCGCACATCTTCTACAACCGCATCCGGCCGTTCCTCGCCGGCAGTAAGAACATGGCCGAAGCAGGCCTTCCCTACGGAGTCATATACGAGGACGGCTCCGGCAACGAGACGTACCACCAGTACGCCGGTGGCAGCAACGCCCAGAGCAGTCTGATCCAGTTCTTTGACATTGTCCTCGGCATCCAGCACCGGCCGACCGGCGAGTCCCGCGACGCCACATCCGACTCGGAGCGCGGCCGCACGGCGCCCCGGCACAACTTCATCATGGAGATGCGCCGCTACATGCCGGGCCCCCACGCCCGCTTCCTCAACGACGTGTCGGCCGTCGCCAACATCCGCGACTTTGTCCAGGACCACCCGGAGCACACGCAGCTGCACATTGCCTACGACGCCTGCCTGGCCATGCTGAGCGCGTTCCGCGACAAGCACATTGCCATTGTCACGCGCTACATCATCAACCCCTCCCGCCAGGTCCGCGCCCGGAGCCGCTCCCGCAGTCCCGAGGTCACCCGCCAGCGCAACAACCTGGCCGTCGCCTCGCGCAAGAACCAGGACAACCAAAAGGGCACCGGAGGCACCGCCCTCATCCCCTTCCTAAAGCAGGCCCGCGACGAGACGGGCGAGCCCGCCGTCGAGGAGTGGACGCGCCGCTTCATGAAGCGGCAGATCAAGACCGAGGGACGCGGCGACTTCTTCCTTGGGAAGCCGGGACATGGCGCCCCGGTGGAAACAGAGGATGTCGAGGTCAAGGGCTTGGCCGGCTCTTGGACCATGGATGACGATGTTGGTGGTATTTGCCTATACTGAAGGGGGGGTTATATAGAATGCTACTCTAACCCATGGGACTCTACCCATGGGGGGCAACTGCACTACCCCTGCCCGAGAACGTTTCTTTCATTTAACCTTTTGCCCCCTTCTTTTCTTCTTTCTTTTTTCTGTTTGCGTACCCACGACGTCGGGGGTACTTACGAATACTGCATGGTCACGCCATAGAATTCATAGATGGTTTCCCAGGGAGTTCAACATCACTCAAAATCGGGTGGGAGTTTTTTTTTTTTTTGCGTACACGAGTACCATCGGATCTATTTCGCGCGGGTATGTACCAGCGCCGGGATAAGTATCAAATACAAGAAAATAAAAGTAACACGTACCGTTCCAGACATGCATCTTCATCCCAACTACCATTGCGTGACCGAGTTATGTGGCCACATGTGCCAACAGAGCCGCTCACTTCCCGATCCAGCGCGGGAGCTCATGTATCGAGGAATGCCCCCATGACCACTTTAGTTGGTGGGCAGGCACTGCGAGTAGTATGGGTTCTGGACGACACACTTGCTGCCCTGGGCACAGGGGAGTGCTCCTTTGGGGCTGTTGCACTGGCCGTAGACGGCGACAACGGAACCAGTAGCAGCGGGAGACTTGGCACTCGACGTGGAAGAGGCGGGGCATTCCTCCTCGTCACCCTCCTCTTCCTCTTCGTCATCCTCTTTGGGGACAGAGGGGACAGAGGGCTTGGTGGGGGCAGGGGCAGGGGCAGGGGTCTTGGTGGACGAAACAGCGGCGGCCGTCTTCTTGTCAGAGCCGCCGCCGTTAAAGGCCGGGAAGCTGGAGTCGTCGTTGCGGACACAGCCACTAATGTCGGTCAGAGCCTTGGGGCACTGGACCTGCTCAAAGTCAAAGGTCGGGTTGTCGGCGTTCTTGAACCAGTCAAAGCGCCAGTAGCAGCCGTCCTTGAGCAGCTCGGGGAAGCTGTCGCACTCGCTGCGGGAAGAGATGCCGCCGTACTGGGCACCACCCAGGCCCTTGCCACCAAACTGGCGGCTGCAGCCGTCAAAGATGCCGACACCACCGCCAGGGATCATGAGATCGAAGTGGTTGCTGCCGAGATCACCTCCAGTGTTGGTCGACTGGACCACCATGGTCTTACCCGAGGCGGGACCGGAGTTGAAGGTGAGCCTGAAAAGATGAGAGTAAGTAAAAGGGCTCTAGACATGACAAACATGGAATCACCTACTTGTAGCAAGCGCAGCACCAGCTCGACTCGGAACCTCCCTCAAGCTTGGTAGCGGCAAAGCCGTAGGCGAGGTTGTCGTTGACAGCCCAAGGCGAGTTGTTGGTGCAAGCAAACGCGCTGCCCCCGTTGCAGCCGCTCGGAGCATCGGCATTGGAGAGGGGGTTGTCGTTTTTGTCGCACGTCAGCGAGGGAGCGTTGACAGCAGCCTTGCCGCTCCAGGCGCAAGACGGCTTGCAGCAATCCCAGTACCTCGTAGACTTTCCAGATCCAGAGGCACCACGCACAACGGCGGGGCCGGCGGCGGCAAGAAGAAGAAGGGCAGGGGAAGAATAACGCATGTTGATGGTGAAGAATAGGTAGACTGTGGTAAAGCTCAAGGAATGACTGAGAGTGAAAGAACCTAAGGACTGAAGAATGATTTGGTTGATGGATGAGGTGTAAGCGTCTTCATCTTTATACTTGACGCACACTGACACTAGTGGCATCGTGAAAAGGAGATCTTGACTTCAAGAATCCTGACCTTGATGATCCAAGCCTCCAAAATCCAGAAGTGTGGTTCGTTCGGCAAGCAAGAGTGGGTTGACGGCATCACGAGCCGAGAGGCATCTAAGTGAAGCTTACTTGCTTCCATCGCGCGGTGGAAGCACCGGATGATCCAAACGAGATGGCCCATCCACCGGTCAAAGATTCCTCCACAAATGAGGCATCGCAACGCTCTTCTAGGGTTCTAGGACAGTCGGGATATAAGCCGGGAGGCGTCTCTTGAGAGAATAACCAAGGCGGCAAGCGTGGTTTCAGAGTCAGTTGTGGAGAACCGAGGGCCTGGGATGACAGCCGTCAAGACCAGGGACTGCCGTCTTGTCACTCTGTAAAGGCCAGTCGGTACGCGGCCAGTCCTGTGATTACACATCTTCTGCTGTGTCTATTACATATGACCGATGCGTATGATCTGGGTTGCGCTGCGAACCGTCGATCAGGGGCTCCGTTGTTTCTCCTCCTCGATCACTAGATCGGAGCATGGAGTAGGACCGGGAGACGCTATAGTCAGAGGCTATAGCAGCTGCTATAGCCATCAGCAGGCTCATGCACTTGCTAGAACCGCTTGACAACCGCATTGCCTCCTGTCTGTATCCTTAAGGACGATTGTATTTCCCTTAGCAGACAAGTAAGCCAGGCTAACCCCACCAAGTAGAGAGCTTGCGAACCGTGCCATGGAAGGATCTGAGCCTGGTATTAATGGATTTCGAATTAAGGCTCAGGAGCTGGATACAGCAATAAAAGCAATTTAAACACTCCCTTGTCGGTAAGGTGATTTAGGCGGGATTGCAGGTGAGATCCAGGTGAGGTAAGATGCAGATAGACTACCACAGGTCAGAGTTGCGATCTTGATGCCTCAGGCCTCAGGCCTCAGGCCTCAGGGCATCAAGATATTCAGCCACACCAGCAATCCCATCCGCCACAATTACACATTATTCAGCGATGTGGCTCAGCCTGCGATTCCAGAGGCGCTCTGCGGGAGACACTAAGCCACTAAGGGACTAGCCCCCTCTTTGTCTCTGGTCGCGTTGTTGGCGCCTCAGAGCTTTAGGATTTTGGGGACTTCATCAGCAATCAACAAATTCATCTCCAAACAACCTCCATTCCCTTTGCGCGCATTCTCCGGCATCTCTCCACCCTCGCTGCAAGGAGATATTGGTCTGCGGAGGCTGACGCCAGATGCTCACGGGGTGCACCAGGCGCCAGGTCCACTACTGACCGCCCTGCTATTTCGCATCGCCACCCATCTTTCTTCGAAGCCTTTGAGGCAACTGCCCGCTTCGACAAGTCGCCAGCTACTACGGAAGACAATCCGGGTGTGCTCATCGCAAGATCTACTTTAGAACGATTTCGATCCACGTCCACTGGGACAGATTCCGACTTTGATAGACACCATGGCCGACTACGAGGACGAGTCCGACTACGAGAACTACGGCGAGGAGGACGAGGGCATCACCCCTGAGGATTGCTGGACCGTCATCTCATCCTTCTTCGAGTCCAAGGGTCTCGTATCGCAACAGACCGACTCGTTCGACGAGTTTACGCAAACGACCATCCAGGATCTTGTCAATGAGTACTCTACCATTACTCTCGATCAGCCCAACCCGCCTTCGCCTCCAGGACAGACGATTGCCCTGCGCCGATATGAGATCAAGTTCGGAAGCGTCATGGTCTCGCGACCGACAATCAGCGAGACCGACGGCACTGTCACCTCTCTGCTCCCTTATGAGTGCCGAGACCGTAACTTGACCTATGCCAGTCCCTTGTACATCAAGATCACCAAGAAGGTCTCCGTTGCCGTCGAGAAGGAGGTACCCCTCCACGAGATGGATGATAACCAGCGTGCCGAGTATGCCAAGACTGGCGAGAACCCAACTAAGCTCATTTGGGAGCTTGAAGAGAGCGGAGAGGACGACAATGCGGGCAAGGAGGATGACTGGAAAGACATGGTCTTTGTCGGCAAGCTGCCCATCATGGTCAAGTCCAAGATTTGCCATCTGAGTCGCGAGCATGACGAAAGTCTTTTCCTCGTCAACGAATGCCCCTATGATCAAGGAGGTTACTTCGTTATCAACGGCAGTGAAAAAGTCCTTATTGCCCAGGAGAGATCTGCCGCCAATATTGTTCAAGTGTTTAAGAAGGCTCAGCCCAGCCCTTTCACTTACACGGCTGAGATCCGAAGTGCCCTTGAGAAGGGTTCCCGGCTCATCTCTAGTTTGATGATGAAGCTACATGGCAAGGGCGACTCGGCACGTGGTGGCTTTGGCCAGACCATCTCCACCTCTCTACCCTTTGTCAAGTCGGATCTTCCCGTCGCCATCGTCTTCCGAGCTCTGGGTGTCGTTTCAGACGAGGACATTCTCAACCACATCTGCTATGATCGCAACGACAGCCAGATGTTGGAGATGCTTCGCCCGTGTATCGAGGAGGCCTTCTGTGTCCAGGATCGAGAGGTTGCCCTTGATTTCATCGGAAAGCGTGGAAACCGTGACCAGGCTGGTCTTGGCCGCGAGAAGCGTGTGCGAGTAGCCAAGGACATTCTTCAAAAGGAGACTTTGCCGCATATCTCGCAGTCCGAAGGCAGTGAGACCAGAAAGGCCTTTTTCCTGGGCTACATGGTCCACAAGCTCCTTCAGTGCGCTCTGGGCAGACGTGAGCCTGATGACCGTGATCACTTTGGAAAGAAGCGTCTGGATCTTGCTGGTCCCCTTCTTGCCAAGCTGTTCCGTGGCATTGTTCGTCGGATGAACACTGAGCTTTCCAACTACCTGAAGCGATGCGTTGAGGGTAACCGTCACTTCAACCTGGCTGTCGGAATCAAGCCGGGCACCTTGTCCAACGGATTGAAGTACTCTCTTGCTACCGGTAACTGGGGAGATCAGAAGAAGGCCGCCAGCTCCACGGCTGGTGTCTCTCAGGTGTTGAACAGATACACATTCTCCTCTACCTTGTCGCATTTGCGACGAACCAACACTCCCATCGGACGAGATGGCAAGCTGGCCAAGCCGCGCCAGTTGCACAACACTCACTGGGGCTTGGTGTGCCCGGCTGAGACGCCCGAAGGACAGGCTTGCGGTCTGGTCAAGAACTTGTCACTGATGTGTTATGTCAGTGTCGGCTCTCCATCCGAACCCTTGATTGAATTCATGATCAACCGAGGTATGGAGGTCGTTGAGGAGTACGAGCCGCTGAGATACCCCCATGCCACAAAGATCTTTGTCAACGGAACGTGGGTGGGTGTTCATCAAGACCCCAAGCACTTGGTTGGCCAGGTTCTAGACACTCGTCGAAAGTCGTACTTGCAATACGAGGTGTCGCTTGTGCGAGATATCCGAGACCGAGAGTTCAAGGTCTTTTCGGATGCTGGTCGTGTCATGAGACCGGTGTTTACGGTGCAGCAGGAGGACGACCTCGACACAGGAATCGCCAAGGGATCGCTGGTGCTGACCAAGGAACTCGTCAACAGACTTGCCAAGGAACAGGCTGATCCGCCAGACGACCCCTCGGAGAAGATTGGCTGGGAGGGCCTGATTCGTGCGGGTGCCATTGAGTATCTCGATGCGGAAGAGGAGGAGACGTCCATGATTTGCATGACGCCAGAAGACCTGGATCTATATCGTCTGCAGAAGGCTGGTATTGCCATAGACGACGACATGGGCGATGATATGAACCGCAGACTGAAGACGAAGACCAACCCGACGACTCACATGTATACCCACTGCGAGATTCATCCCAGTATGATTCTAGGCATCTGCGCCAGCATCATTCCCTTCCCCGATCACAACCAGGTAAGTTGTATCACTTCTGAAACACCAGAAAGGGTTTGTTGACTGACAACTCAATTAGTCACCTCGTAATACCTACCAATCGGCCATGGGTAAGCAAGCCATGGGCTTCTTCCTAACCAACTACTCTCGGCGCATGGACACAATGGCCAATATTCTCTACTATCCCCAAAAGCCGCTGGCAACGACGCGGTCAATGGAGTTCCTCAAGTTCCGTGAACTGCCGGCCGGACAAAACGCCATTGTGGCAATCGCTTGCTACTCCGGTTACAACCAGGAAGATTCCGTCATTATGAACCAGAGCAGTATCGATCGTGGCCTGTTCCGCAGTCTGTTCTTCCGAGCCTACTCGGACCAGGAGAAGAAGGTGGGCCTAAACTACACGGAAGTGTTTGAGAAGCCCTTCCAGCAGAGCACTCTTCGCATGAAGCACGGAACGTACGACAAGCTCGACGAGGATGGTATCGTGGCACCTGGAGTGCGTGTGTCGGGTGAGGATATCATTATCGGCAAGACGGCGCCAATCGATCCTGAGACACAGGACCTTGGCACTCGCACCACCATCCACCAGAGACGAGACATTTCAACGCCACTGCGAAGCACTGAAAACGGTATCATCGATCAAGTGGTGGTGACGGTCAACGCCGACAACGTCAAATACGTCAAGGTGCGAGTGAGGACGACCAAGATCCCGCAGATTGGTGACAAGTTTGCTTCCCGTCACGGACAAAAGGGCACTATTGGTGTCACGTACCGTCAGGAAGACATGCCGTTTACTCGTGAGGGTGTGACGCCCGATATTATCATCAACCCCCACGCCATTCCCTCTCGAATGACAATTGCGCATTTGATTGAGTGTCTGCTGAGTAAGGTATCGACGCTCGAGGGCATGGAGGGTGACGCGACGCCTTTTACCGACGTCACTGTCGACTCGGTGTCTGATCTGCTGCGAAAGCACGGTTACCAGTCACGAGGATTCGAGATCATGTACAACGGCCACACAGGTCGCAAGCTGCGTTCACAGGTCTTCTTTGGACCGACATACTACCAGCGTCTGCGTCACATGGTGGACGACAAGATCCACGCGCGAGCGCGAGGTCCGGTGCAGATCATGACGCGACAGCCCGTCGAAGGTCGTGCGCGAGACGGTGGTCTGCGATTCGGAGAGATGGAACGTGATTGTATGATTGCGCACGGAGCAGCAGCTTTCCTCAAGGAGCGACTGTTTGAGGTGTCTGACGCTTTCCGAGTCCACGTCTGCGAGATTTGTGGACTCATGACGCCCATTGCGTAAGTTTGCCCCCAGTATCTTGGACCGAATGCAGGACTTTGAGGCTAACAAACGAATAGCAACCTTTCCAAGCAGTCATTCGAGTGCCGACCTTGTAAGAACAAGACCAAGATTGCGCAGATCCACATCCCATACGCAGCCAAGTTGCTTTTCCAGGAGCTGCAGTCGATGAACATTGCGGCAAGGATGTTTACGAGCCGCTCTGGTGTTTCGGTTCGGTAGACGCATTCTTAAAAGAGGAGCGGCAGTTACGGGGAAGGGTGCACACCACAGTGAGCGGCGAGGACGGCATTGTGGACGAGAGTGAACTTTGTTATAATTTAGGTCAAAGGCTGGGGGCGGGAGGCGGAACCGGGCATGTACAAAACAGCATGACAGTTGGAGTAGGATAGCAGAATCACAATATGCATTCAAGACAGGAAGTTGAGCTGCCAATCTTGGTCGTTGTTTATTTGTTACAGTATTGTACAGGGTGTCTATGCCTCTATGTATACATGGGAATCGAATGGTTGAGACATTGCCAACAGGACTACCTATAGGTGATCGAGTGGCTATCGGTTCGGTTGATCCTTTTCGGCGGCGGCTATCGAGTCGTGCACCGACTGCTCGCGCTTGAACTCGGCCTCGAGCTGCTTCTGCACGTCAAAGTCGAGCTGTCTCTCGCGCTTGACGCGCTGCTGCTCCATGTCGCGGACGACGCCCTCGTGCATGGCCTGTCCCAGTCATCAGTCAGTATGTTGCCATTTTCCCACAGCTAATGCGAGGGGAAGAAGCCAGGTTCTAGCCGCCTTTGCTGGCCCCCGCGCCAAAGGAAGAGAGAGCAGACGGACCGTTTTCTCGAGCTTTTGCTGGAAGTGCACCATGGCGACGGTGCCGATGGCGAAGAGCGACGTTGCGCCGAGGGTGAGTTTGGAGGCGCTGGACATGGCGGGGAGAGCGGATCGTGGGCAAGAGGATGGGAAAGAGTGCGGTTGCGATTCGGGGAGGTCAATTGGCGCCAAGGTGCGAGAATGGTTGGTGGTGATGTAGTTGGAGTTGGAGTTTTGGTGGTGGGCATGAGACGAAAGAATGTCGAGCCACCCAATGATGCATGGATCCATCATGGCCCTCCACTCCAGTCCATGGATGGGAAAAAGGCCAGCCGCCGCGGCGCCAGTGAGGCCCAATTAGCGGAGCCAACAGCGCCTGCTCTAGCGCCTCGGCGGCTGTGCTACAGCGCCTGAAGGCCCTGGAAGGTAGGCGCTGGGCCGCCCGCCGTGGGCTGTACTGGAGGTACCTGGTACTGGCGGCGCTGGGCAGCTGCTGGTGGGTGCTGCGCAAGACGTAATCCCGACTCCCATCGAGATCCATCCGAAGCTCTCTCTCCATCAACCATCTCCAAGTCCCTACGTACACGCTGCTCCATCGCCATCGCTCTTTTTCCTCGACAAACCACATCTCCGCTTTTGCCTCTTTGCACAAGACATTCCGTCCACCATGGTGCGTCCCGCGGGCCTTTGCCATTGAGCTGAGCTGAGCTGAGCTGAGCTGAGCTATGCTATGCTACGCCATGCCTCGCTCTATCCGCACCAACGACCTCATCTCTAACATGCCGCTCTCTCACAGTCCGCCCAGAACTCGGCCGGTATCCAGACCCTGCTCGATGTATGTTTGTCTCGTCGCCTGCCCTCCCGCCCGCATGGCTAGCTGACATGTCCACTCGTAGGCTGAGCGAGAAGCCTCCAAGATTGTCCAGAAGGGTAAGCTATCTTCGCCTCTCAACCCCCCCCATCTCTAGCTTTTATACTGACTACCTGTTTCCTCACAGCCCGAGAGTGTGAGTCTTTCCATGGCCCTTCGATCCCCGATGCGATAAGGAACCCACCCCGTTGATACCCCCCATCCAGACCGCACCAAGCGCGTCAGAGAGGCCCGCGATGAGGCCAAGAGCGAGATAGCCCAGTACAAGGCCAACAAGGAGGACGAGTTCAAGAAGTTTGAGGCCGAGGTACCAACCAACCAACCACCCCCGCGGCGCAACCGCAATCCCCACGCCACAGCCGCTGACATGGTGATTTTGTTCAAAACGTACAGCACAGCAAGGGCAACCAGGCCGCCGAGGACGAGGCGAACAAGGAGGCCGAAAAGGAGATTGTCACCATCAACGAGGCCGGCAAGAAGGGCCAGGCCGACGTCGTCAAGAACCTGCTCAGCGGTGTCTTTGACGTCAAGCCCGTGGCCCCCTCGGCCGACGACGCCTAGGCGAAACACGGCACCCCCCGAATGACGACGGCTGAGACAAATCATGGGAGGAGACTGCGGGGGTGGGCTTTTAGATAAAGACGAGGCACGTCCCGGGAGCCCGGCCGCGATTCAGCATTTTGGGAGTTTTATGGACGGGAACGGCTGCAGCAAACGAACAAAGGGCGGTAACGTCAAGACGTGAGAGGCTTAATGCGTGCCATGACGGGGGCCTCGGTCCCATGCCGTCGCAGACGAAAGACGCTTCTGTGCTGTTTACATTATTCGCTTTTACTGGACAAACTCGACTAGAGTACTCAACATATCCCTCGTGTCCTGGTTCTCCTCCGTAGTGTCCATTGCGTCCAGCTGCTCCCTCAGCGTCTTGCCAATCACCTGCAACGTCTCGTCCCGGTCGGCGAGCAGCTGCCTGATGCGTTTCCTCGCCCCCGTATCCTCGGCCACGAGCCATGCCAGCACGACGTCGACTGTCTGTAGAGTAAAGAGGCCGGCGTCGATGCGCCGCGAAAGAGCCTCGAGCTCGGCCACCTCGTCGCCCGCTGCCTCGTTCTGCGCTTCGGCCCGCCTGACGCGCCCGTCGTACTCGCGCCGCAGACGCACCAGCTGGGCAATCTTGCCATAGTCCTTTTCGACAAACTTGGCCAGCGTGCGGATGCGCTCGGCCGAGTTGGCGGGGAGGAGGCGCAGCATCGAGGCGAAGAGGGCGAGGAGGTGCTCCGTCAGACGGAGGTCGTTGGACTTCATAAACAGGGTAAAGAGCGTCTTGAGGCCGCCGGCCTCGACCACCTTTTGGCAAACCGGCGTGGCCGTGTCGCCGGCTGCGGCGTGGTCCAGCAGACGCAGTGCCGGCGGCTTGCACTTCTTGCCCTCCTTGAGCATAATCAGGCACAGCTCCACGCCCTCGGCCTCGAGCAGCTTGACCTTTCCGTCGGGCTCGTCAGCCAGACAGGTCAGTGCCTCGAACAGGTTCTCCATGTATTCCTCCTCCTCGCCGCCCTTGTCCGGGTCGCGCCGGCGGTACGGCGCCACGAGCTGCAGCAGAGCGTCGACGGCGTCGAGGCGCGCCAGGTGGGCCCGGTTTCCCGATGATGCCTGGGCGAGAATGGCGAGGATCTCGGCGGCATACTGCTTGTTTTGCGTGACGGGGTCCTCCTTGCGCTGGATGCGCTGCAGGAGCCACTGTAGGAGTTTGTCGTCCTGTCCGACCCGCTCGGCGGCGGAGGCGCGGGAGCACAGGTTCTCGAGGATACCGAGGGCGTGGTAGATTCCGCTGCGGTCCGACTCGTCGTCTTCGTTGAGGCGGGAGAAGTTGGAGACGAGTAGGCCTAGTAGGTCGGCTTCGAGCAGAGCATCCACCAAGCCGTTCCACTGATCGTCATCGGCGGCGACATCCTCGTCCGTCAGCTCGCCCATGACCTCTATTGCGTCAATGGCAATATCCGTGTTCTCGTGAGCTAATAGACTGACGAGACTGCCCACGCAGCCGGTCTTGACAAAGTCGGGGTACAGCTCTGGGTGCTCGGAGAGCACGGAGAGGCCCTTGATATCGCCGTCGAGGTCGGCTTCGCTGCCGATAAACTTTTGGGGATTGTCTTCGAACTTGGCGCGGAGCTCGGCGTTTTTGGTGATGCGCTTCTCAAAGTTGAGAGCCGTCTTGCGCAGCCAGGCTGCATCGATCTTGTCGGGGACGGCTCCGGCGTCGGCGCCGTCGACGTAATCCAGGACTTCGGATTCTTTCTTGGAGATGCCTCCGCCAAAGAAGCGGCCCTCTTCGTCGTCGGGAGGCAGTTCAGGGCCAAAGTCGGCCTCTTCGTCGTTTTCCGGAGGCATATCGGGTCCAGCCTCGACATCGTCGTCTAGAGGATCGTTTTCGACCTGGGCATGGCGGTTGGAGCCATTGGCGCTGAGCTTTGCTGACTTGTAGATTTCGTCTAGAGTGCAACGAAGCTGACGTTAGCTGGCGTACGCCGAGGAGCAAGACGGGAGTCACCGAGGAGGAGGATGGACATACTTGGATCCCGGATAGGGTCGAGTTTGCGCTTGGCCGTGACGCCAGAATCCTGCAGCGTCCTTGGTGAGCGGCAATGGTTGGGATGCTGGAACGTCTACAAACGTACCTTGAAGATGTCGTCAACGCTGGCCATGATGGGCTCAGCAAGGCAACAGCAATCGGACAATACAATGGGAATTTTGTCTAGTACGATGTCTCAGCCTGGGAGATGCCAGGATTGGTAGGCGAATCAACACAATAGAGAGATCCCGCTGTGGTTCTTGAATCAAGTCAACAACGTTGACCAGCCAGCATGCATGCGACGCGACAGCAAAGTCGCCATGAGAATAGATATCGGTACGTACCGGCAGCGGCAAGCAGGCTTCAGAGCTAAGCCGAATGCAGAGGTACATCTTGGTTGCTGCATGCCCCGGTAGTAGGATTGCATATGGCTGCCGAGTTTTGTGCTGACTGACTTGTGCATCTGTCCATTTATGTAAGCACGGGCCGTTGGCACCTTGACCGTTTGAGTCCCCCCGCCAAATGCAAATGCAAATGCAANNTGCAAATGCAAATGCAAATGGCAACCTCCGTGGGATTCCTGGATTTGGGAAGGCACGGACCGGCCCCTCCACAGCACGCTCCAACGAGTTAGAAGTGAGGTACCCGTTCTCCTTTAACGCCGCCGACGCCGCCTCCAGCCGCCTGCAGACCCCCTACAAGTCCCCTACAGGCTCCAGGCCAGGGCATTGAAGGAAGGAGCGCACGGTGCACGCTTCGGTACATACCACGCACGAACCAATGCGCAGGCAAGCGTGCGGGCAAAGAGCAGGCAGAGAGCAGGCAGGTACGAATTTCTAATGGGCTTCGCGCAGTCCGGCGGCGCCACAGCGGTACGCTTTTCACTCAATCACATGCAGATGCGCGTGCTATACAGCCAGGTACCGGCCTGGCACTCAAAAGGTACGTGGCCGGTGCAGCCATGTGCGCTGTAACTGCAAGTGGCTGCAGCGTGTACAGTGGTGTACATCCCTGTGCCATGCTTGCCATGGAGGCTGGCTCCCCTGAGAATGTCCACTACTTTCCCCAGTGGTACTTGCAGGCCGTGGCATCTCTACTTGCACTGCATGGCCATCCATTCCCATCACTTACATGTACCGAGTATCACTGGGAATGGGTATCATGACCATTGTATGTATGCATGGCTCGCGCAGGAAGGCCGAAGACGCAGGTAGCGGTAGCAGCCAAATCCTCCTCTTGGCCTCAAGTGGTTACATTGCCGTCCCGGAGAGGCGGCTCGTTTCTGATTTAGGTGCTGCGTCTCTTCTCTGCCATCCGAAACGTTTCTTCTCTCCTTCTTCTTCCTTCTCTCGCGTCTTCTGCAAAGTGTTTCGTCATGTGCTTGATGGAGTGCCAAGTGTGAATATCCTATCCATCTATCGGCCTCTGATAGCCATATCTCTTGTCTTGTCGTCCCGTCCTTGTCACATTTGGCCTCTGGTTTTCTCCTATTTCCACATCTGCAACAGTATCGGCTACCCGTGCACCACGTACTGCTAAAGTACCGCCAAGTACCCTCCGCCATTGGCCGTTGGCTTCTGCGTGTCTTCTTGTCTCTCGGGCTCTCCATCTTGTCCGCGCGCTGGAGCTGCTGCCAACCTCGACTGGGGTCAAGTCGAGCCATCCATTAATTACCCACCACGACTCGACTGCTAAATTACTAGACCCAGGGAAAGGGGGGAATTGCTGCTTCGAGCGAGCAGTCAACTCGCTTCCCCTGGCGACAACGGATGATGCCTAGAGGTCATTTCTTCTCCGACCGGTCTCTGTCTCTGTCTCTGTCTCTGTCTCGACCTGCCTCCGCTTCCGCCTCGGCCTCGGCCTCGACCTCCACCTCGGCCTCCTCCACCACCGTCTCTCACCATCCTCACTCTTCTTCCTCTTCTGCGGCGCCAACCACCGTCAATTCAGCCTCTTCTCCCTTCGCTTCTAGCGCCATCCCCGCCGTGCCCATATTGGCTTCGCTTCCAGCCTGGGATCCCTCCGCCTCCTCCTCCTCCTCCTCCTCTTCTTACTACGGATACACGCCGACCTATCCACATCCAAATCCACATCCACATCCACATTCACATCCACAGCGACGACCCTCTTCGCCTAGATCTAGAGTCAGACCAGGCCGACCATCATCACCAGACCCCGGCTTTGGATCTCCTCCCGCCCCGGCGCGCCTGCCCCGAACCTCCTCTCTCCTCCCGCCGCCGTTGATTGCGCCCTCTGCCAACACATTTCAATCCTCGCAAGACTCTCCTCTCCATACTCCGCGCGCTTTCCTGCATTCGCCCTCGCCCCCTCCTGCGTCCAATGCGTCTTTGAATCGTCCCCAAACCCCTCCGCGACGACCTTCGTCTCCTCAAAGCGCTGCCGACATCTCCTGGTACTCGAACCCTCGGAACTCGCCCCCTAGCTCCAGCCGCGCCTCTGTTGCTGCTCGTCCATCGCCATCCCGGTTTAGTGGTCGCGCCAGCATCGATGCCAGCTCGTTTCTTAACTTCAACTTCAACTCGTCGTCCTCGTCGAAGAGATCTCCCCGAAAACTACAAAAGACCCAGCGCCCCAGATTCTCGTCTATAATCTCGAGGCGACAATCCCATACCCCCTCCTCGTCCATTGAATCCAACCGAGCACCCAGTACCCTCCCGCCAATCGCCTCAATTTCGCCATTGGAGTCTAATATCCCCACCGAGTACGCGGATTTTAGGCAAGGAGGGACTGGCCCTGGTTCGACAAGTACCGCCCGCCAGGAGAGTCAGTCCCTGATTGCAAAAGGCCCAACCGTCTGGGAAGACGACCAACACCGACCGCCGTCTGCCGTCTTCTTCCACGCCGATATGCCCTACGATCGTCCCCCTCAAGCCTACGTGCCTCTGGGCCACTCCCTAAGTCGGTCTGGGAAAACCAGTGCCGACAAGGCTCGCAGCGCCAAGCCCCCGTCGCAGAAAGCAATGCTGTCACGCGCCTTGCAAAAGGCCAATACCGCTGTACAACTCGACAATGCGCAAAATTTTGAAGGTGCAAGAGAGGCTTACGCAGAGGCTTGCGACCTGCTTCAGCAAGTTCTCCATCGGACTTCGGCGGACGAGGATAAGCGCAAGCTTGAAGCAATTGTAAGACTCCACTCGAACATGCATTCTCCATGCATCTGCTAACTCTGGTGGACGCAGCAACGGACATACACCAGCCGTATCGACGAGCTCGACCAGATGACGCCATGGCAAGAGGAAGATGACACTAAGGGTCTTCCTCCTCGTCCCGAGAGCGAAATTAGACCACCTGAGCCAATGCTTAGACTTGATACGGGGCAGGACCGTGGCGAAGATGTATTTGTCGAAACGGCAACTATGCTAAGGGTGATTCAAGACGATAGTTATAGTCCCCATCACGATCGAGAGACTCTCTCGCCACCGGAAGCGTCCCGGCGGAGAGACAGCTGGGATGATAGAGCCAGGCAAATACCGCTGTCGTTGGCGCCAGAGCCTGGGCTCCTTCAGTCCTCTTTCTCGCGCTCCCCGGTTCGCCTACGCACACCCGATCACCTACTTGTACAAAGACCTGAAGACCTACCATATATGCCGGCGCCTCTGTCGCCTCGACGACCACCATCTCCCCCCAAGCCCCAGGAGAGGCCTGACCTGGATGAACCTGTTCGCTCGGACTTCTCTTTGGCTGCACCACCTCCTCCCTTTGAGATCAAGAGACGCTCGAATCATGCTCGCGACGACAGCCTCAACTCCTGGTTGGACCCGATCGACGAGTCTGGTGGCTCAACGTCCTCTTCTGTCCACTCTCGCACCTCATCTTTGGGATATCGGCGGAAGCATATCCGGCCCGTAAGTGGCGACACCGAGGCAGAGTTCGACACTGCGCTTGATGCCGCTATTGAGGCAGCATACGATGATGGTTACGAGCCCATGGATGAAGAGCGATTCATGGCAGATGAAATGGATGAACCTGAGGAGGAACTGGTTACTAACACTATGCGCAAAGTTGAGCTGGCGCGCCAGCGTGTGCGCCAGACTGAACAAGAAGCCCAAGAAATGGAGTCGGCGCTGGCGCAGGGGATTCAGCCTCTGGCCAGCCCAGGCATGCCTTATTTCTATAACGAGGACTCGTCTGACGAGGAAGAACGGTTGTTGGATGAGATGACGCGAGATATAGCCCTCACCCAGCTTGCTCTAGAGCAGAAGCAAACCCAGCCATTGCCTCACGAACCCGAAGCGAGCGACACCACCCCTCACACCTGGCACAGCTCATCCGGCTCCAATCCTCCCGCGAGCGCAACCTCACTCAGCACAGTCACAGAGATGCCACCGCCGCCGCTGCCGCTGGCCAATCTATCCAAGTCACTGCCTGCCCCTCCCCCGACGCAGGCTTTGCCCGCCATACCGCAACAGCAAGCCACTTCGTCTGCACCAAGTGTTCGCAACCGCCGTCTCTCTGGACAGAATCCCAGGCAGCTCAAGATTGAGACGGCAAAGCTAGGGATTCATATGCCACAACATCCTGAAGGTCCAACTCACATCAAGTCGGACACGTTGACAACTACAAATGGGCACGAATCGGACGCTGCAGCTATTTCAGGTTCGCGATCAACCAGTGGCAATCAAGCTACGCTTGAACCGACCGTCTTTGATGGTATTGATATGCGTTCCATGACAGCGTCGCCGTTTGACCGCGCAGGCTTGGCAGACGCAGAAGACCATTCGGCAGCACGTTCCATGTCGCCCACAACCAGGCAGTTGAGGAAGAACTTCTCCTCTTCCAGCCTAAGAAGCATGAAGAGCCGCAACATGTCAGTTTCCAACGTCGACGAAAACTCGGACCTATCACCCTCCACGCCCTCTAGCAACCCCTACGGCGCGTTGCGCACGCCAGCGATACCAGCACTCCCGACTCCTCTCACAGCTGCTTTCCGAGATAAGCTAGATACGTCTGTAGGAATGTATCTTTTCGACGATGCCTTCCATTCACCACTTTCGCCCGGCTCTCCTAATTCGGTTATTCCCGACGCACCAGTGCCTCTGGAGCCATGTCCGAGCGATCTGATGTTGCGGCCGTTCTGGTTGATGCGATGCCTCTATCAGACGCTGGCGCATCCACGTGGAGGCTATCTGAGCACGAAGCTCTTCGTTCCCAGGGATGTTTGGAGAGTCAGGGGCGTCAAGCTGAGGAACATTGAAGACAAGGTGGCCAACTGCGATTTCCTAACGGCTGCGCTGCTCAAGATTGCCAAGGTAGACACTTGTGACGCAGATGCCGTTCTCGAGGAGATGCAGTCGCTAGAAGGCATCTTAGAACAGGTGCAGACTGCACTGACACGGAAGCTTGGAAACGAGGTGGGCGTGCAAGGGTCAAGCGCCTTCTTCAAAGACGCAGCGGCGAGCGCGGAGGGCGACTCCTCGTCAAACGTCCCGCGATCCACCAGCGTCTCAGGCAAGGCGGCGTTTTCGTGGCGCCGGCTACGATCCAAGAACTCGGCCATGGGGCTGGGAGGAGCGTACACCAGCCACGTCAAGGGCAGCGATGCGCACAAGGAGATGCTGAGCATTCCCAGTCTGCCCATGACTATAAACCCCACGAGTCGCCCAGCGAAGCGCGACTTGGTGCAGGCTCACTTTACGGGGCCCAACGCAATGTACATGAGCTCGCTCGCCCGCCTGTTTGACGCGGCTCAGGCCATAGGTGAGTGCCAGATCTCAGTAGAGTCATCTCGGACCCAGCTAACAGGTTGTGTTTTGCAGATCAAATAGCACGACAGGTTGAAGACCCCGGTCTTCGGCATGCGGACAAGACGCAGGTCGGTTTGGAGCTATGCACGCGTCACGCGGCCGAGTTCTTTGGCTTCTACGTGTGCCGCTTTGTGCTTTCTGACCTGGGGCTTTTGCTGGACAAGTTTATCAAGCGGGGAAGCGAATGGGTTCTTACATGATGAGTGCGCGCATGAAGCCTGTTGCTTGCTGGGCAGAGCAACCGCCAGGCAAACGACCATGACGATGACGATGAGCTGTGGAAGCGACAAGACGGTGTGCCAAGTCACATGCCATGTACTTTAAAGTCGATCGATACCCAAGTGAATCTTTGTTTCTTCTTTCGAGGAAAACGACTAGGTTGCCCCTCTGCAGGATGCTGAAGAAGTGATTCACGATGTCTACTCCCATGAAGACAGTGAGTGACTCATGGAGTTCGCCAGCACCAGCTGGCATCAGCTGGCGGCAAGAAGCAAATTCTTCCTTGTAGGAAGGTAGGTAGACAGCTGACCACAACCTGTCACCTTCTTGAAGAAGTTTCCCTCTCACACCTCTCAAACTTGGCACAAACACCACAGTCAAAGATGCACACCGCACCGGAACCACTCTCGGCGCAGCAGCATCCTGCAACCCTCCCCAAGCTTTCCGACGAGCTTCTCCTTTCAATCACAGAGTGGGCTGCTCGAGTTCCTGACTCGGATGAGGCATTGCCAGGTCCACAGCTGAAGTACGAAAGGGAGGTGCTTTGGGCCCTCGCCTTGACATGTCGTCGGCTTAGCAATATTGCGGTTCCATTCTTCTATCGCACCTTGGCCATCGGTCACGACAATGAGAATTCAGCGGCAGAGCCAAAACTCAGAGCGCTCCATCGCACGCTGAAACAAAACAAGTCGTTTGGACGGCATTGTCGCGAGTTGACGTTTGGAAATCGGATTCCCGCGGCTCTTATTGATGAATGCAGCGACATCATCGAGTGCCTGACTAACGTTAGACACCTGGTTGTAGTTGGACATACAATCTGGTCTCCAGGGATGAAACCGGTTGCTTCTTGGTCCATTATCCGCGACTGTTTGGAACTCATGCCTGGCATCAATCATCTTGAGCTAGTCTGGCACAACTTATATCTCAGGTTCACGCAAAAGCCATCGAATCTGCCCATGTTCAAGACACTCGATATCCCCGTTCTTTTTGAGGGTGGTCAAGATCCTGAATTAGAGGTGAGTGACGATACTGTAAATAACCGGCTTCGGGTTTCTGGATGATACTGCCTTTTTATTTTGTGGCATATCTGTATTGGTTTTACAGTTCGGGTTTCTGACCACGATTGTAGAGCCCAGGAACAATTCCTTCGACTGTTGTTAGCACAAGAGGGCCTCGGTACCCAGACCTCCACGTTGCAGACCCAATCCGTTATCTGGAGTGGGCGAGTAACCTCGACGAGTTTATTTACAAGATCATTCACCCGCCGGGATTCCTCCCTCCGCCTCAATTCACGTTCCGAGCCATCCTTCTACCCCACAAAGATACCCTTGTCAAGCTATGCCTTGTCTACCTGCCTGGCCCTGACAAAGATGGACTGATAGACATATCCGACTTCTCAGCTCTGAAGAGCCTGACCCTCTCGCGGTGGCTGATGGCTGATTACTTGGAGTCGCCCGAAGAAGACGCAGACTTGCTTCTTGCGCCCAATCTGCAGCATTTCCTGTGGACGTTTGAGCAGGACATACACGACGGGGATGACTTGGACAGCTTTGGCGAAGACGCGCGTGACTGGCTGACGACTTTTTCAAAGACGGCGGCTGCCAGGAATGCCGCACTCAGGGAGATCGAAATCAGATATACGCCGACAACTCGATCGCGGGGGAATCTCGAAGCGAGGTACCCGTGGGATCTCATTGACAAGGCCAAAGCCGAAGTCCAACCACTTGGTATCAACATCAGCTACAACCCGCCTCATATATCCAGGGAAGGATGGACACGGTGGTACTTGACCTGGCGCGAAACTTATATGAACTTGCACAGAGAAGATTGACAAGACCTCAAAGTAGAGTACGGACCTGCTTGCGGCGTTTTGAGTCTTGTAAATGGATTCTGGGGTGGTCTATTGTGTCTTGTTGGGTCACACCGGCCTGCGCGTCGAAGGGCAGGTATTGAGCAAAGGTTTTATCGCATCAGCTCTACACCCACCTTGCTAAACAAAACATGTTGTTTTCTGCTGTACCCTTAGTTCTGGTCCTCCGCTTCACTCAGTTGTGACTGTATCTTTTTGATGGATGGATTACCGCGTAGTTCTGGATTGGCGGCCAGAACATTGCTTAGCTGCTGATCAAGTATGGCCATATCCACCTCGACATTCACACTCCTTTGATCTATGTATTTGAAGTTGATGACCTTGTTTCGGAGAGCCAGCTCGAAGAACTGGCGCTCAAAGCAAGTTGATAAGACGTGATGGATGTGTTGGGCACCCGAGTTGTCCGCTAGCCTGCGGACAGCACCTTCGAGATACGCCCGGTCACTCTCAAAAGTCACATCGTCGGGAACACCGTTTGCCCAGCCAGGAATGTTGGCAATGAATAGGGGATGGTGTATGGCTGCAGGGGCTGGGACAGATCTGGCCGTGTCCCAGTCTATCACACTACGTGACGAGATTAGACAACTTGCTGGAGCAGTCTTGTTAGAAACTCACCCTGAGAGTCCTGTCTTGTTTACGATGACGTTGTATGAGTTCAGATCGCCATGTCGGATCGCCCATTCATTGCCGCCCATGGATGGAACAAGGTATTCAATCTTGCTTCGGCGATGGAGAAAGGATAGGGGATCTCCCCAGCCAGATCCAGGTCTCAGGGAGCGACTGAAGGCTAGGTCAACTTCGTGGTAGAGCCAGTCTTTGTAACTGACGCGATGATCTGTCAGGAAAGGTCAGTCAAAGACAGAACACGGCTCACGTCGTAAGCGTAGCCGCACCAATATCTGTAGGAGGACAAGTCCATAGACCAACAAGAAACGATGCCAGACCGTCCAAGATCTGATGTCGTCTTTCCGTAGACAACTTGGTCGAGTCCCATGATTCAATATGCTCTCCCTCCAGATATTCAAGAACGGTAAACCGCTGGGATTCGTAAATGAGTTGAGAAACTTGAAGGTCCGGACGCAAGTTTGCTATGTGTCTTAGCATAGGTGCCGCATTCTTGTCAAGCTCGGCAACAAAGTCATCAGTAGGTAACCGGAGACTGTAATCTTTGCCATTGGAGCATCTCAGCCGGTAAGACTTCATGTGCCAATCCAGCCGTAGCCGGGGAATTGTTTACAACTTCGACATTGAGTGCCGAGGAAAACTCGACGATGGCCTCATCAAGGGATGGCATCACTACCTGTTGTCTGGGCCGCGATGGGCCAAAAAGGAAACCCGTTGATGGGCAAAAGGAATGATCGCTGCAGGATTCGAACCTGCGCCTAATAATAGACTGCGAAAGAGGATGAATCCAACCTGGGGTTGAATGTGCCTGAACACAGCGCCTTAGACCGCTCGGCCAAACGACCTTCGGATTTTGATGGAGTTTTGCCGTTGCAATCCGCCAATACGACCCTGCGCCACAGGGCGGAGCCACTTTCTCTTGCAGTACGTACCGACAACGCCAACGTCCATCCATCAATCCATTCATTCATCCAGACCTCGAAGCTGTTGCAACCAATTTTCTAGACGCTTTCCCAGCGCCTTTGAATTCCCAATCCCGCTGGTGCTCAGCCAAATGCACCACCCCGCGACTTCTCGATGAGCTTGGCATGGAGCGCTGGGCGAGCCTGGGCCCGGCAATGCCTCGCGCAGCCACCACGGCCTTGGGCCCAGAAGCAGGGTTGCGCCTGGATATCGACATTGACATCGACATCGTCATGGAGGAGGAGGACGACGACAACGACGGGAAATGACGACGCTACAACTTCTACTCTCCTTCTCGCCAGACCAAACAATTCTTCTCATTCCTCTCTCCCCTCTCGGCAACGCCGCCACTACGCATCCTCCAAACCATCACCCGCCGAACTCGAAACCCGCATCGCCGCCATTCCCATCGAGCGCTACCGCAACTTTTGCATCGTTGCGCACATTGATCATGGAAAGAGTACGCTCAGCGATCGTCTGCTCGAGCATACGGGAACCATCTCCGCCAGCGACTCCAACAAGCAGATTCTTGTACGTAGACTTTCTCTCCCTCCCCTTCCTCCTGTTGGCCATGCCGTGCTCATGCGCATGTAAACCTCCAGGACAAGCTCGATGTCGAGCGCGAACGCGGCATCACCGTCAAGGCGCAAACCTGTACCATGCTCTACAAGCACAAGGGCCTCGACTACCTCATCCACCTCGTCGACACGCCCGGCCACGTCGACTTCCGCGCCGAAGTCACCCGCTCCTACGCCAGCTGCGGCGGTGCCCTGCTGCTCGTCGACTCGACGCAGGGCATCCAGGCCCAGACAGTCTCCAACTTCCACCTCGCCTTTGCCCAGGACCTCGCCCTGATCCCCGTAATCAACAAAATCGACATGCCCGCCGCCGATGTGCCCCGTGTTCTCGACCAGATTGGAAACAGCTTCGAGCTCGAGCCCGAGAGCGCCATCATGCTCAGCGCAAAGACGGGCAAGGGTGTGCCTGCTGTTCTGCCCGCTGTCATTGATCGTATCCCACCGCCCGTTGGCGACACCAAGAAGCCGCTCAAGATGCTCCTCGTTGACTCGTGGTACGACAACTTCCGCGGCGTCGTGCTGCTCGTGCGTGTCTTTGACGGCCTCATCCGCGCCGGTGATAACGTCGTCTCCCTTGGCACCGGCATGAAATACACCGTTGGCCAGGTCGGCATTCAGTACCCTGATGCTTGGCCCCAAAAAGTGCTCCGCGCAGGCCAAGTCGGCTATGTCTACTTTAACCCGGGCATGAAGAAGATTCAAGATGCCAAGCTCGGTGACACCTTTACCCATGTCAGCACCGAAGACCAGGTCGAGCTCTACCCGGGCTTTGAGGAGCCCAAGCCCATGGTCTTTGTGGCTGCCTTCCCTACGGACCAGAGCGACTACACCCGCCTCGCCGACAGCATAACCCAGCTCGTCCTCAACGACCGCAGCGTCACCCTCCAGAAGGATTTCTCCGAGGCCCTCGGCGCCGGCTGGCGTCTAGGTTTCCTCGGCAGTCTGCACTGCTCCGTCTTTCAGGACCGTCTGCGCCAGGAGCATGGCCGCGATGTCATCATTACCGAGCCCACTGTGCCCACCAAGATTATCTGGCCCAACGGCCGAGAGGAGGTTGTCCAGAACCCTGCTCTGTTCCCGGACCCGAGCCACCCGCACATCCGCGGGTCTCAGATCTTTGAGCCGTAAGTCTCCAACTGTCGGATGTTGAATAGACATTCTGTCTCTTGGGTTCTCATCTCTAACTGTTTTACAGATTCGTCAAGGCCACCATCATCTTTCCCGAGGAATATCTGGGCCGCGTGATTGAGCTATGCGAGGCTAACCGAGGCGAACAAAAGAGCCTCGAGTTCTTCCATACCACGCAGGTCATTCTAGTGTATGATATTCCCGCAGCGCAGCTGGTCGACGACCTCTTTGGAAAGCTCAAGAGCGCTACGTACGTACACCTGGTTTATTCCGCCGTCTTTCCCTGTTCGCGAGCAGCTTGGCTAATATGACACTTTATCTACAGCAAGGGATATGCCACTCTAGACTACGAAGACTCGGGCTGGCGTCTGAGCAATCTCGTCAAGCTCCAGCTTCTTGTCAACAAGCAGCCCGTTGATGCCATTTGCAGAGTCGTGCACTCATCCCAAGTGGACCGTCTAGGTCGCCACTGGGCTACCAAATTTAAGCAACACGTGGACCGACAGATGTTTGGTACGTTTTCACATTCCAGCCTTGTTTCGAATTCTCTTCTCAAGCTCTATGCTTGTTGTACTTTGATCGCTCATCTGCTAACCCTGGCTCCAGAGGTCATTATCCAAGCCGTAGTTGGAAACCGTATCGTGGCCCGAGAAACCATCAAGCCCTTCCGCAAGGACGTACTTGCAAAGCTTCATGCCGCTGATGTATCGAGACGGCGGAAGCTTTTGGAGAAGCAAAAGGAGGGAAGAAAGAGGCTGAGGGCCGTGGGCAACGTCATCATAGACCAATCTGCCTTCCAGAGCTTCTTGTCCAAGTAATGTATATCTAGTATAGATTTTTTGTAAAACATGGGCATGGCTTGTACAGTATAGATGAAGAAAAGGTGCTTGAACAAAAAGTTGGTAACGTGGCGAAATAGAACAGATACCCCGACTCAGGCTTCTCCCTCCCGGCCGACATGGCTCTTCTCCGCCTTTGTGTCTTTCAAGTCTTCTGTAGTTTGTAGCCCTGGATCTTCTTCTGGCAGATCAGCACCCATCTCGACGGGATCGCGCCGGGACAAGCCCATGCCACCCTCGATGGTGCCGTCATCCTGCTTCAACTCAAGACCCGCGCCGCCGCCGGGACGCTCGGCAAAGGAAAAGACGCGATAGTCGGCGTTGAAGAACCACCAGCCCACGACGGCCTCGCGCAGGAAGCCAGAGTGGGAGACGACAAAGACGTACTTTTCCGGCCGGCTCTCCAGACCCTCGACGGCCGCTCTGCCGCGGGCGAGCACGTCTTCCCGTCTATATGCGTAGCGACGACCTGCGGGAGATGTCTTGTCGGGCCACACGGAATCGACGGAGCTAAAGTCGACGCCGGGGAAATCCCCCTTGAGCGACTCTACGGAGCTTCCCGTGTCGCAGGGCTTGGATGAGTTTTCTTGTATGAGTGAGCACAACGCGGGGCACAGTATGGACTCATATAAAAGAGGACTTACCCTGCCAGTCGGCATTGGCCTCCATCCTGACGCCGCCCTCGACGAGCCAGTCCAGCGCCAGCTCTGCCGTCTGCAGCGTGCGCCGCATGGGACTCACAATGATGACGACGTCGTCGGGCGAGTCGACGAGCTCGCCGTACTCTCTGCGAAGCTTGCTCCGCAGCGGCATGCACTGCACGATGCCATCTTCCGTCAGCTCGGGGTCGTGGATGTGGTGTCTGAGTAGAGAACTGTGTTAGCCAACAGCTGTGAAGTTGAGGGTTTACGTCGAGGGGAACTTATAATCGACGTTGTGCAGAGCCTGCGCGTGGCGGATGAGGATAATCGTGGGAGACATTGTAGGGATCTTGATGGGATACGGGATGGTTTTGATGATTGCTGATGTTGCGTGTAGAGTGAGAAGCTTGGTTGAGGATGAGGCCAGTAGACGCAGTGGAGCTCTAGAGAGCGCTTACTCCTGAGTCATGATGTCCTGGTAGTTGCCCAATTGGGTCTTGCAGCCAAGGTAGCAACGACACCTTTGGGATTACTTGTAGGATGTGCTGGACCTTGTGTATTCAGTCAAAAGCCTCTTTTTTGTAAATCTTGCTTATAAAAACAACATGTCCTTCTCTTGTGCTGGCTGAAACGGGAATACTCTGGATCAATGCCGATACAACCAACCGGACAATTTATCAATGACAGTCACATAAACGTTGCTCTCTGCCTTGAAGCAGTCCTCTATTTACAGATGTTAAGCTCAAAGGCTAGGCGACGAAGATAACCTTAGAACTCGTGATCTCCAACGTCAGTGTCGCGCTTACACCCGCCAAAGCTGCCTCGTGAATGATGTACATCTCGCTGCGAGGTAGTTTAACGGCTGCGGCTTCTCTACTCGTCGAGCTCAGTTATCACCAGCTATCATTTGCAGAGTTGAGGTCTTGGCGTGCCGAGCTGCCTGTTTATGGCGCATTTGCTGTCAGGCTGTTCGCCGTGTCTTTGGCCAGCGAGTCATCATGTTGCTCGTATAGGCCATGGAGGACTGCTGGTCTTGACGAGAGCCTTCATCGCGAGATGAATATCTATCAGGCGCTCAGCGGCATGGTACTGAAATTCCGCCGCTGGTATCTTCGAGCTTGTCCGGTCCATGTCCGCATCGTCCAATTGGTCTGCTAGGCGCTGTTCCCAAAGAATTGTGTGATTTTCTGGCTTCCCTTGGTGCTCGACTTGGTAGGACTCCTTGTCCTATTGCGCGTGGCACTAATCTTGCCAGTATCGAGCCGCTTCTTCGGCTGCTCCAGCACAACATCGGCCTTGCGCTTTGCGTCACCCGAGCGCAGTGCATACCCGGCTTCGTGCATGTCCAGTTCCTCCTTGACGTCAGGACTCGTAGTGTTGCTTCCAGCCGTCTTGGTTGCTGGTGTCTCTGGCGCTTCCGGCTCATCCGCCTCCTCCTTGATCTCGGGATTTTTGCCGCCGGCAGCCTTTTCTTTTGGAACTTCGCAAGACTTCTCAGCAGGCTCGCCCTCGGTATCATCACTCATAGTCTTGCTGCCTTCTTCCTTTCCTTTGGGCGATTTTGATGCATTGGCGAAGAAATTGGCAATATTCGACTTGTTCTCCTTACTGTCCAGTGGGATGATGAACGATGGGGAATTATTGCCTACTTTTCCCACATCTTTGGACACGGGATAGACCTCGAGAGTGCCTTCAAACGGCTTCAACAACCCTTGCAGTTCTTGCGACCACTCGTGCCGAGCCGGGTCCAGCCACGTCCTGAGACTCTCTGAACCGGGCTCGAGAATCACGGGCATGCGGTCGTGCAGAAACTTGAGCTGTTTATTGGAATCTGTGGTGATGACAGTGTACGTGTAGAGCTTCTCCTCTGAACCTATTGCCATCACCGTCAGCTTGGCTTTCTTCTTCAACTCAATTGTCGACTCACCTTCATACTGGACGCAGTCCCACAATCCCGCAAAACACATGAGATGGCCATCCGACCTCTTAACGAAATGGGGTAGTTTTCCTTTTGGGCCCGTCTTGAGCCACTCAAAGAAGCCCTGCGCAATGACAATGCAGCGCTTGCGAGTCTTCATGCTCGCCCACATGCCGCCGGGCGTGCTGAGCGAGTCGTCGCGGCAGTTGATGGTCCTCATGAGGGAGCCATAGTCTGGGTTTCGCTTGGTCCAAAAGGGAATCAGACCCCATTTCATCGACTGCATCTTGTACTTGACCGCTCCGCCATCGTCGCCGGCCTCTTGTCCTTTGTCGTGGGGCCCAGCGCCTCGGTCCGGCGTGTCTGCACGATAGACGACTCCGTGGTATCCAGGGGCAAAGTTGAAGCTGCTCCGAGGCGCGCCGTCGCCCTCGTCATTGGGAGCGTCGTCTACCGACATGCCATCATCCTCGAGCATCTGTCGGATCTGGGACGGCCTCTAATACGTCATCGTTAATAGGGACAATGCTTCGTATACGGCCAGCGATGCACCTACCAAAGCCAGAGCATATCGACCACACATGATGCCAGTTCTGGATGTGTAAGACAGCTTCGAATACTCAAGTAGGTGATGCCATCAACAATAATGCGTGGTTGCCTAGATTCAGCAATGACGACGTCTTGGACGCGAGTCGCACTTGGGCTCGCGCGAACGATTACACGGTGTCACGTGCCCCCATTAACCGCAAGGTGACGTTATTCATCGTTGTGAGACATTTCAAGAATAGAAGAGACGTCAGATTGAAAGCCTCATTTGGTATCTCTGCAAAACTATTCCTCTGAACAAGCCTTTTCGTACACGTAACCGCTCTCCTCGTGACTTATGCCTTTCTTCTCGGCTTGCGCTTGAGCGTCGTCTCAGAGGCCCAGGCGTCCTCAAACAACGTGGGCTTCTGTGAGAGCTGCCCTGGGCGAATACCCAACCGGCGTACAACCTGGAATGCACCAGTACCAATCGACATGGTCTGGCCCATGATGATGCATTCACTGACACCCTCAATCTGATCCGTCTTCATGCCCGCCGCCGCTTCGAACAAATGGTCGGGCGTCTTCTCGAATGAGGCGAGCTGTAGTACACTGTCACGCATCTTGGACAGACCGAAACGAGTGATACCCAAAACATCTCCCTTGTATGTCATGACATCTGCCAGGAGCTGCATGTGACGCGGATCAATGGCCATGCCCGACATGACTTCGCCAATCTCGTCGGCAATGGTGGTTCTCGCGGCCTCGATTCCAAGCACGTCTCGGCATTCCATAACGTTGTTGCTTCGTGCCTTGGTGCCAATGACTCCTTCTGTCGTCATGCAGGCTCGGAGACCGTATCCTTCCACCAGAACTCTGTGCGTATTCTCCTCAGATGTCTCGATAATGGCACGCGTCGCGTCGGGGTATCCAGAGATGGGCACTGTTGGCAACACACGTCGGAGGAAGTTGGCTCTCAGTAGCAAGTCGCCACTCTCCTCTGCTGTGCCCTTGCTGCGCGCCGCTCTCTTCGCGGCCGCGTCAGGAACATCCCGCACGCGCACAATGATGCGGTCGGCCTCTATTGACAGGTCGTCGCGCTGGACCTTGAGCTTCCGCTGCTTGCAGATGGCCTCGGCGATATCATATGTGCCAATGCCCAAATGCATGTCCGAAAGGGCCTGTGCGTCAATCTGGAGGACAATGTTTCCCTCGGTGCTGCGCCACTCATCTTCAACATAGTCCAAGACATCAGAGACAAACGTCTTCTCAATACGTCCCTTGACAACTCTGGCTGCCTCAATCTGTTGATTGTTGAGCAGCGGGCAGGCGATGATGGGAGTGCTAATGGCCTTGGAGGCATTGATAATCTCCTTGATTCGAGGTACACCCTGGGTGATACTCATACCGGCGACACCAGCAAAATGGAAAGTCTTTAGGGTCATCTGGGTTCCTGGCTCACCAATGGAGTGCGCACCGACGGCGCCGACGGCATGGCCGGGCTCCACATGCGCCTTCTTGTACTTCTCGAGGCAAAGCTTCAGGAAGAGCTTGAGGGTAGAGAGCGAGATCTTGGCTGTGCGGTCTGCGTGGTCCTGCGCATTCGGGTTCGTCATCACATCGCCTTCAAAGCCAGCAAGCTTTCGCACTCGCTCAAGGTTCTTCGCCATTTCCTCAATCACATCCTCAATGACCTTGAGGAAATTTCTTGCACCTTCGTGCTCGTCAATGCCGTAGTCGGTGGTGTCATAGTATTCAAGCAGTTCGTTGTTTGCGAGACCACGCCTGATGAAACGCTTCCGCTCCTTGTCGAGCACCGAGTCACGGTAAGCCCTGACCTCGTCTGGCTTCAACGAAGGTTCATCGTTATCCCAAGTCATGGCTTCCGCATGGGTCCAGGTACGCTTGAAGTTCACAGGCGCGGCCGAGGCCTCCATGTCGACGGGGTCAAGCTTGTCTGCGCCAAACTGGAATTGCACAATGCCACCTCCTGATGTCCGCACAGTATCGTCGTATTGAGTTGAAAGATCCTCCAGCGACTTCATCAGTCTTCGAGACATGTAGCCAGTCTCTGCAGTTTTGACAGCCGTATCGACCAGACCTTCACGACCAGACATGGCGTGGAAAATAAACTCGGTGGGGAAGAGGCCGGTGTAGAAACTGTTCTTGACGAAACCCTTGGACGGGGGCTGTCGGGCGTTCTTGTGAAAGTGTGGCAGAGTTCTGTCCTGGAAGCCATCCGCCACACGCGCACCTCCAATAATTTGCTGACCGACTAGGGCAATCATCTGAGCCACGTTAATGTCGGAACCCTTGGAACCGGACCTGGCCATGATCAAGGGTGCGTTGTTTCGGCTGAGGTTGTCGACACAGTAGGTACCAGCTTGCTGTCGGACCTTGCTGAGAATACCCGAGATGGAGTTCTCCAGAGTTTGCTCCAAGTTACAACCTGGCGCCTTTTCAAGCTTTCCTGCCTTGAACGTCTCAATGAGATCGTCGGACATTTGGTATGCGGACGAGACAAGCTGCTCCTTCTTCTGGTTCAGCTTTTCCTCAGGGAAGACATCACCAATGCCGATGGAGAAGCCCTTGTTGCCGAGGGCGCGGGCACACAGCTTCGCCAGCCGGGTCATGGCCACGACTGCATAGTCTGGGCCAAAATCACGAAGAATGACATAAAAGATGGAGTCCTTTTTACCATCACCGACCGTGCTCTTGTCCATGACACCGCACATGACCTCTGAGTTGCGGACCACCAGGAAGCGATCATTGATGTCCATATCAGGAGTCACGCCAGCCACGGCCTTGAAGTTTCGGCATTTCGCGTCAAGGTTAACCTTGACAGGCGACTCTTTGTTGGGCCGCATCAGAATACTAAACAGCTGCTTTCCCGTCCAAAGGGCCTGAGGGGCAACAACGGCTGGCGGAGGGATGTCCACATGCGTTTTGCCGTCCATCATATGCATGCACAAGTATGTGAAGGTCTTTCGGTCAAAGAACCGATCCTTACTACTCAAAAGGTATGCAGCAGTAATAAAGTCCTGTGTCGCGGCAATAATCGGTTCTCCGTTCTTTGGCGTGGCCAGGTTGTGCTTGATACCCATCAGGTTGATGGCCTCGGCTCGGGCTTCTTCCGTTTGCGGGACGTGAAGGTTCATCTCATCTCCGTCGAAATCTGCGTTGTACGGGCCGCACACACACTCGTTGAGTCGGAAGGTTCTCCAGGGACGGATCTTGGCAAGATGGCTCATGATACTGAGCTTGTGAAGAGACGGCTGTCGGTTGAAAAGAACAACATCATCGTCTTCGAGGTGACGCTCGACAACATCGCCAAAGTTGAGGTCCCGTGCGACATAGTCCCTGTTACCGAACTTCAACGAAATCTTGTAGCCTCCTTCGTCTTTCTTGATGACTTGTTGTGCGCCAGGCCACACCTCCGGGCCATTCTTGACACACTGTCGTAGCTTTTCGATGTTGTGTCTTTGGACCCTCTCGGGGTAGGTGAGGTTCTTGGCCACGAGGATTGGGACAGCGACCTGGTCAATGCCCAGGTTGGGATCGGGGGAGATGACAGTTCGGCCAGAAAAGTCAACACGCTTTCCGGACAGGTTACCACGGAAGCGACCTTGCTTGCCCTTGAGACGTTGGCAGAAACCTCTGGTAGGCTTGCCAAATCCAGGCTGCTGTAGACCAGGCACATCACTGTTGACGTACATGGCGATCTGAGTCTGGAGGTATTCCCATTGCTCCATAATGGTCTGGACTGGTGAACCCTTTTGGAGCGCTGAACGGATCATACCGCTGACCCAGACAATGTCGGCCAGCTTGGTCGTAATGTCATCTTCGTTACTGGCGTTATCCTGCGCCACTGAAGGTCTGATACAGACAGGAGGGGCCGGAAGGAATTGCCAGATGAACATTTCTGGTCGGCCTTCGGTGGGGTCGAGACCAAGAAGTTCACAGTCGGTAGGAGTAATCATTTTGAAAAGGTTCAAAACCCTCAATGGGTTGAGATCCTCCATAGCCTTGCGCAAGTGCTTTTCGAGGTCGGGGTTCTCGCGTTTCGCATGGATGAAGGAGTTGTCAAACTTGACCTTGCTCTCCGGGGGAACCTTTTTGATTGCTGTGGATTTGTTGTAGAAGGAGAACTTGTCGTGGGCCAGCTTGAGAACGCCAACTTTACGGATCTGACCGTTGAGAGAGCCGCAGAAGGGGCATGTCCGCATTTTGCGGCATTGTTCGTTGATCCTCTTGCAGATCTGGGTCCGGCGAAGGTTGTCCAAAAAGGGGCGTCTCAGCTCCTTGAGATACTGCCGTCGATCAGGCTCCTCGAGCAGTACGCGACCGCAATCCTGTTGTTACTCCGTCAGCAGTTGCGTCGGGGTGCCACCGTGAGTCACCAAGGCGTCTTCTTACCTTGCAGATTTCTTGCAGGATCGACATGATGAAGCGCAGGTATCCGACGTGAAAGGCCGGTAGCGGAAGCCGGACGTGGCCAAAGTGGCCATTGCAGTTCTGGAGGGATTCTAGGCAGGTCGCGCATTTTCCTTGTTTGCTCGAAGTACCGAGGCGGGAGTCGAGAGGGCCATGGCGATAGGGAGCACGGTTATTTTCGATGTCGTAGAGCAGTCGATCCGAGACTTCGAGGACAGCCTGATTGGCAATGTCTTGGTTGGACCTAAGAGAAACAAGCGCAATTAGTGTCTGCAAGCGCTGGCAAAGAGACTCTGGAGAGCAGGGCGTCTTACTGGATGCCAAACTTGATACCCCGGAAGCGCTTGGGCAGCTTGTCTACAAGCTGTTGCTTAACGGGGTTCTCGGTCGCGCCGGAGGTAGCCATTGCTACGATGTGGCGGGAGTGCAATTATAACAAGCACAAGCCTCGTAGGGTCGCAGTGTAGAAGGGAAGAGTTGGATGGTGGGATGTGTCGAGCTCAAGTCGGGAGGCTCAAGGGCGATCGCGGGGGGGGCCGGGATCACAAGAGAGTGGAGGCTCGGGATGGCTGGGCAATCAGCGCAACGGACATGGTCATGAAGGCTTGTCGAGATGGAACCGCCGCGAGGCTGGAAATTGACGAACAGGGCCTCGAGCGAAGCAGCGAGGCGAGAGTCTGCAACTATTGTTGGAAGTGTAGATTGGTGTTGGTGTCGCAAAAAATTCCATGCCCGTTACGTTTAGGCGCGAAAGCGGGGAGCCTCGTGCCCCACCATTTCACCGGCTCGCTGAGCGATGATTCATACGGCATACCGAGGCATGCGAAATCCCATGCTTTGCATTTGAACCCATGAATGCTGCCATGCACGCTGCAGCTCAGTATCACCAGGACCAATACGGAGTAGCATGGTGCGCCACGATTCGTGCGATCTTCTGGTGTGCTTCTAGTAGCAGACGCGGTTCATAACACACGAATCCTGACTCTTCTCGTAATCCTTTAGTGTAGATGCACGGATCAGACTTGATACTTTATACTTGATATCGATGTTATCTATCCAGGTGTGTAGGTAAGTAAGCAGATGGTCTAGAACCCAATGTTTGTCATGAAACCCTCCTTCCAGAGAACATATTTCCACTTGGCTTTTACGCTCCAAACTAATGCTCTCTCTGTTTGTTCTTTGACCGGTTCGACAGAAGCTGGGACAAGATGAAATGGTTCACATCTTCGTCAGCCCAGTAGCTCATATGCGACGCAATCGTGTTCATCGGGTTGAAGTCCAAGACGCTTCTGTTGTTGTGTTAGCCACTCATTTCATCAAGCAGACAAAGCGGCTTGTTGGGACTTACTCTTGTATGCTATAGTCAACCCGACCGTTATGGTTCAAAGCCCGTACCTTGCCTTCTTCGGTACGAAGTTTTCGTCCCCTACGCTCTTGCTCTGGAGTCTTTCCCGTCTCACCGCTTTGGCCAAGTTCGTCTCGTGTTTGCTGAAACTTTGAGAATAGTGTCTCCAGTTCTTCATCGATGAGTGTTGCACTATCGTCGTTCATGCCGGATCCGCCTCCAAGCGATGAATTAGCAAGCCGTTTCTTCCGTTCATCTGCTTTGTCTCCGCTTTTTGAGATATCCGGAACTGTGCCATCTGCAGGAGTGTTCCCCATGGCTTGCTGTTCGCTCGCATTCATTCGTGCCACCTCATCGCTGGTAAATCCCAAGCTGCGATTCAACAGATTCGTTGCAATGCCGGCACTTAGGCTTGACCACAGGCCACTCACACTTTGCCCTACCGCTGCTCCGATGCCAGTCAATCCTTGTGGAGCGACATTGCCGAAAATCCCTTTTTTGGTATAGGGGAGTAGCTGTGGCTTAAGGCTTGACATTGAGGGTGAGATCAGAGGCTCAAGGCGATAACTGATGGGGTCAGAAGGGTGAAAGATGTTGAATAGCTGTCCGACCTTTGGCGACGATACCGACACTGGAAGTCCAGTGACTGATGAGATTTGCTCAACGTCAGGATTCAATGGCTCGGCCAGAAAGGGATCTTCAATCTCATTCGGGCTAAGTGGATTATTTGAAAGCAATTTCCGGGACGAGCTTCTGGCAGCAATAGTTCTGGAAGGAAGGTCAGATTCGATTCAATAGTGTAAAGAGGCGAGGGCCCTGTTCTTACCGGCCTTCAAGCATCTGGAACAGTCCGACTGGTGATCCCAGACAATAGAAATCATCCACATCAAATTCAAACTTGAGTTCTCGTGATTTCGGCGGAGCCATTGGGGATTCCTGGTGCGGCCAGAATCGCAGTGAAGGTTTCGACTCGTCCAGGCTGACCTGCTCTCTTTGTCGACACAGGATCTCAAAAAGGATGGCGGATCCTAGCGAGTGGCCTATGAGATGGACTTTGCCCTTGAACTCCGGGTTTCTCTCCTTGAACAATTTCTGGATTCGGTTGCTTTCTTTGAGAACAATGCTCGAGATCTGTTTGCGGTACGAGCTTTGATACAGGAGAACATCCAAAGCCAAATCCGAAATTAAGGAGCGAGCAAACGCCATTCCTTCAATGGTGATGTCTTCTAATGCAGGATCTTTTTGGAAAGTCAGTTGATGCTACGGCTTCTAGGCAGGTGAGCAGGCAAACTTACAATCATCTGATTCCCCCGACATATCTCCCAGATCGTGCTCTCCGCTTTTGTCACGCTTCTTTGGGAAATCCAAAAGATGGCGCCAGCACACGGGGAGGACTTGTACACGACTGTTTCCTGGACCATCACCAAATTCTGAGTTGAGGGCCTTTAGATCGGCTGAGCTGGCATAGACGGATTTGATGGTCTTTCGGAGAATATTGACATCGTGAACAAAGTTGATGCTGTCCATTCTGCAGATAATTGTTAGAATAGACCACTGAGCTTTGCCTTTGACGGGCTTACCGTAAGCTCATGAGTTGGCCAATGCCGTGAACCACCAGCACAAGATGTTCAATCTCTCGGCCTTGCGTTTCGCCTGCCTGTGCATTGTAGTCGTCCTGTATCGCTTGTTCTTCACGTTTGCGGATTTTCTCCTCTGTTTCCTCTTTGTTTCTTCCATCGTTTTCGATAAGAGAAGAAAGTTGCCGTTCTAGTCGTAACCGTCGTGAATCGACCTCTGTTTTGATGGGCGTCTCATCCTGAGAAGAGCGGGTGGTGGGCGGCGCAGATCTCCGCTTCAGCATCCTTTGTTGTCTCTCGTCCAAGGTGAGAGGATCTTCGCCGTCAACTGGTGGGACTGTGTCTCCCTTGTTGTCCTTTTCCTTTTCTTTTTCCTTCTCTTTGTCTTTGCTGAGGCTGGGTTCCGAATATCCACGAGTCAATTTAATCCCACTCATGTAGCCACCGCCTGCAAATCGTTCGTACATGGACGAGGTAACCCATGAGAGCATCCCTTCGGATGAAAGCCAAGCGGTATTGGCGTCCTGGAAAGTGACAACGCTGTTCATGTAAGTACCGAAAAGTCGATACGATTGGGGCTGAGCAGGAGTCTGAGACGTGCTTGTGGAAGTGCTGGGTTGATCTTGAGTAGTCGTAGTAGATTGAGCATCTGCAACAGCCTTGATGTCTTCATGAGACGCCTTTGGGGTAACCTTTTTCGATCCAGACTGGCTTCGGTCTCTAGCTGCACAAAGTGTCAGTCGCCGTTGCGAAGTAGAGTTGGGCCCGACTCACCTGGGCGCAGCCATGGCTTCATTTTTAAATAACCCTACGCAGGAAGTTAGAACAAAGAGTGCAGTACAAGTGTATGGCTAAATACTCACCTCCTCAAGCTGAGCGGCAAGGTTCTCTTCGCATGGACGGAGACTTCCTCCATCTTGGTAAAACCATGTGCCCCGACGTACTGATACGTGTCAGTAATGGTTACACCTTTCTGCGCTCGAGGCGTTTAGTTCTGACAAACCTTCGTATATCGGCCCTAGCCAGTACACGGGTGATAGCTCTCGCGTCTCAATATCGACGTCAAACAAGAAATCCTCGTTGACAGGCACACGTGAGGCGGTAGGTGCTGCAGTCGAGTCGGACCCTTCTGCCTTGCGCTTTCGTGTCCTTGAATGCCTATCCGTGGCGCTGCGGGATCGTTCTACCTCTGTAGCCTCGAGCAGTGCTTGATATTCATTTTCGATT
This sequence comes from Pseudonectria buxi, assembly GCA_003693545.1. Taxonomy (NCBI): domain Eukaryota; kingdom Fungi; phylum Ascomycota; class Sordariomycetes; order Hypocreales; family Nectriaceae; genus Pseudonectria; species Pseudonectria buxi. Next base: position 226,507 of record QUZG01000008.1, on the reverse strand, counting down.
GCGCATGAATCAGGAACTGAAAAGGCAGAAAACTTTTTTGGCTGCGCCGCCGGCTTGGCGGGCTGAGATACTACCGTCTTTGGCTTGACAAGTTGAGGTTTCCGCTTTATGACCTATCGGCTTGGTTAGCCCAGGTACTCGACCCTGAGGACTGGGAGCTCTCACATCTACAGCATGGAACCACTGGACATTCAACGGTGGACAATCGGGAGGATAGGTTTTGAAGCTCTGGCCGTACAGATGGGTAGTACTATGATCATCGGGCTTGGCGTTGGCAGGAGGGGCGGCCGGGCGATCTCCAGCCTGCTTGTTGATCTGCGTCGGGGTCACGCTGCGGCTGCTGGCCCAGGGGTTGATGGACTCATAGGCGGATGAAAAGTAGGACTTTTCGGCCTTCTTTTCCGTCGTCTTGTCCGTCGTCTTGTCCGTCTTCTTATCGTCGGTCTCTGAAGCCATACTCGTGGTGAAAGCGCGGGGCCATGTAGTGCGAGAGCCAGTGAGCAGAGAGCGGTGAAGGAGTCTAAGATGTGCCGAGGAGGCCACAGACGAGAGGGATTTGGGGCGTGACAGAGCCAACTTGAAACAGGCTCTCTGGGGATGCCAGAGCAAGACCAGATGAGCAGCAAGCTCGCCGAGCCGGACCGGAGAGAGATGGAGGTGGGTGCAGCGGGTGAGCTGGCGGGTCTGAGTAATGGGGATTGGTGCCCTACGCGCCTCGAGGAACAAGGTGCATGTGCAGACTGGGGGTGGCGCTATTGGTTGTTGCGGAGGGTTCAGTAAATGGTTGTTTCAAGGAGAGGGCACATGATGAGGCGATGCTGTAGGTCTTCGTGTTCATGTGAAAATGGTGTTTTGCCAGCTAGAGTCGAATGGGATGGGACGAGATAACGCTGGCGCTCGCTGTCCATACAAGCCAGACTTGGGTGGCAGTGACGCCATCAGCCAACGTGCGTCAGCCACAGGTACCCGAAGCATGGATGGCATGGGCCGCCTTGATTCCCCTGCCCCGCCACAACCCTGTTCTAGCGGGCTGATAAACGTGAGATGCGACATCCGATATCCAACATCCAACTGCACTCAGCATCGTAAATTATTTCTTTTTCCGTTTTCTTTTTTCCTGTATTCCATCCGTCACTGAAACGCTTCTCAATCTGCTCAAAAGAGATGCGATAACCCAACAGTGCGCCCTCATTAACCACACAGACTATACAGAGAGTGTGCCAGCCTCGAGCATGGCAGTCCAGGGACCATTCTGCTGCTGCTGGGCAACATCTGCTGCGGTTCGTCCCTGGCTGTCTTTGAGGCCACGGATGTCCTCAGCTGCTGTAACACGGAGACGTCCAACCTCCATTGCCTCGGCAAGCTGTCGAGCCTGCTCTGGGAAGACATTGTCCGGCACAGTGGAGCAGAGCCAGAGAAGCAGCCAGGTAGAGTCCTCCTGGGACTTTTCAATAGCAAGATGAAGTCCACTCTTTTCATCGGATAGAGGATCTTGATACCGGACGAAAGCTCCCATGTCCTCAACCTCTTCGCTGGCGTCGCGGAGTAATTCGACGATGCCCATTACATCGCCTTCAGAGCACATGGTGTGGAATGCTCGAGTGCGCCGGGCTTCGGGGTTGGCTTCAAGGTAAGCCTCTTCCGTGATGGAGGGCAGGATGTCGAGACCCTCCTGGACGCCGCCCTCGTTGAAGTATCGCACCGGAATGGAAGCGCCAGCAGGAGTGGGCAGGAAATGGTTTGTAGTAGAGGGGCCAGCCTCGTTGACAGCCAGCTGTGCGTCACAGCTAGGACACTTGAGAGAGATGGCTACCTCTGCCGCCTGGTCCATGAGACATTGCCTAGACATCGATGGCTCAGCAAGGCAACTCCAAAAGATAAAGGAGGCGAGACTGAAAAGACTAGTCACTTACCAGTGGTAGTGGCATCCACAGCGAAGCTCAAGGTCGTCGGGGACTGTTTCGGAGGCGCCATCCTCATCGTCGTGATCCACCTGCAAGGTGAGAGGCTCTTCGCAGACTTTGCAAAGCGACATGGTGGGGGATGGATGGATGGATGGATGGATGGATGGGTGAGTTGCTCGTTTAGAATGGTGCCTAAAACCCTGCCAAGATGAATCAGAGACCAGTTGCAAGTGAGATGATTGAGATGCCTACGGATGATACGTAAGCGCATACGCAGCTGGATGTGGTATTTGAGTCTGTCTTGGAATGAATTGCAAAGCTTTACGCGAGTGCCTGTGGCTTGGCCATGGATGGAACCTACGTAACGGTGAAGATGAGCCACTTTAGGCGGCAGAATAGGCTTCTCCGGGCATCTCAGTTCCATGGGTGGGCGGTGGGGGGCTCTACAGTGCGCTCAAGCAGCCAAGCCCCCTGTAGCCACAGGCCATTACATCACCCGCAGGCATCTTACAGCGCAGCTCAGTTGGGTTCAAGTAAGCTCGGCTGCCCGCCATCTCCCATCTGGGCTCTCATCTCTCGTCCCCGCCCCCGCCGATGGAGCACTAGCCACCTCAGCTCTGGCTGCCAACCCCACCTCGAGACCGACTCCCAACTCCTTTCCATTGCATTGCTTGCATTGCCCAACTCTTGCATCTTCCGCATCTCGACTCCCGTCGCAACTCTTCTCCCCGGCCTCGACGTGCGGCCCTTGCCCGACCCAGTCCCATATCGCCAGTGCCTTTTGCGCCATTGCGCCCTCCTTTCCCCTCGCCCTCTCGCCTTGCGCGCGGCCTCTCACGCCATGAACGTGTTGAAGCTCCAGAGGTCGGCTCCCTCGGCACCTCGCGCGATTCCAAAGCTGACAGTCCGCGCAATCACAGGAAGTTTCCTCAATTTCCCCAGAATGAAATCTTCTCCCTGTCCGATGCCTTCCAGCGTCTAGACGTTGACGACAAGGGCTACCTCGACGAAGCCACGGCCATCAAGGCCACGCAGCAGAGCGAGAACCAGCCGTATGACGTCGTTCGCCAAGCGCTCAAGGAGGTTGAGCTTGACTCGTCAAGGCGCGTTGAGCTTGAGGACTATGTTTCGGTAAGAAGGACGACTGCCCGCTGCGTCGCGTCTTGCTGTTGCTGTCAGCACGAAGCTGACCTGTCTGGCATCTAGCTCGTTTCCAAGCTCCGTGACTCCTCCCCCGCCCAGAAGCGCATGTCTACCGGCCCAGCTCCCTCGGCTGGTGCTGGCGTCGTCGCCCAGCGCACTGGCGGTGGCGGCCATGCCTCCAAGAGCAGTGTGAGTGGCAGGATCCAGGTTCAGGGCTCCAATGCCAACATTACGCACACCATCAACGAGGATGAGCGAACCGAGTTTACCCGCCACATCAATGCCGTCCTCGCAGGCGACCCCGAGATTGGCAACCGTCTCCCCTTCCCCACCGATACTTTTGAGATGTTTGACGAGTGCAAGGATGGCCTCGTCCTCGCCAAGCTCATCAACGATAGTGTTCCCGACACCATTGACGAGCGAGTCTTAAACTTGCCCAAGAAGGGTAAGAAGCTCAACGCTTTCCAGATGACCGAGAACAACAACATTGTCATTGAGTCCTCCAAGGGTATCGGATGTTCCGTCGTCAACATTGGCTCGGGTGACATCATCGAGGTTCGCGAGCACCTGATTCTTGGTCTTATTTGGCAGGTGATTCGTCGTGGTCTCCTTGGAAAGATTGATATCAAGCTGCATCCCGAGCTGTACCGTCTCTTGGATGAGGATGAGACCCTGGAACAGTTCCTGCGTCTGCCCCCTGAGCAGATTCTGCTTCGCTGGTTCAACTACCACCTCAAGGCCGCCAACTGGTCTCGAAGGTTTGATCATCCGCGCTCCGTACTTTTTATCTATTGACTGACCGCTGGCAACAGAGTAAACAACTTTTCTAGCGATGTCAAGGACGGCGAGAACTACTCCGTCTTGCTGGCACAGATTGGCCACGAGTACGGCTGCACGCGGGCCCCTCTGCAACAGCAGGACCTGCTCGAAAGGGCCGAGGCCGTCCTCCAAGAGGCTGACAAGCTGGACTGCCGAAAGTTCCTGTCTCCGACGTCATTGGTCGCGGGTAACCCCAAGCTCAACCTGGCTTTTGTCGCCAACCTTTTCAACAACCACCCGGCTCTCGACCCCATTACCGAGGAGGAGAAGCTCGAGGTGGACGACTTTGACGCCGAGGGTGAGCGCGAGGCTCGCGTCTTCACCCTTTGGCTCAACAGCTTGGACGTTCAGCCTGCTGTGCAATCTTTCTTTGATGATCTGCGAGATGGCAGCGTTCTGCTCCAGGCCTACGACAAGGTCATCCAGGGTTCTGTCAACTGGCGCCATGCCAACAAGCGCCCCGCCCACGGTGGCGAGATGTCACGATTCAAGGCTGTGGAGAATACCAATTACGCCATTGAGCTGGGCAAGCAAAACGGTTTCTCTCTTGTAGGAATCCAGGGAGCCGACATCACCGATGGGCAGCGTACTTTGACTCTGGGCCTGGTTTGGCAGCTCATGCGCCGGGACATCACCGTGACCCTGTCTTCGCTGGCCCAGAAGCTGGGTAAGCGAGAGATTACGGATAGCGAAATGGTCAGATGGGCCAACGACATGGTCAAGAAGGGCGGAAGAAACTCGGCGATTCGGTCGTTCAAGGACCCGGCCATTGGCACGGGTGTCTTCCTCCTGGATGTCCTCAACGGAATCAAGAGCAGCTACGTCGACTACGACCTGGTTACGCCTGGCCAGACCGATGACGATGCTTACATGAACGCCAAGCTGAGCATCAGCATTGCTCGCAAGCTCGGCGCCACCATCTGGCTTGTACCCGAGGACATTTGCCAAGTCAGAAGCCGCCTTGTCACCACCTTTATTGGTAAGTCGTGTCTCTTGGATTGTTTTTGGATCCATTCTAACTTGAGATGTAGGTTCTTTGATGGCGACTCACGAGAAGATGTAGATGGACTACGGTTCCTCTTGAGAATGACGGTGTTTTGCAGAGCGATAGTTGGGAATAGGAATAAACCCTTTTTTACTCAAAAGAAAGCAGATGCCGGGCTGCATCTGTGATTGCACTCTACGCTGCTGGCTGAATGAATTAAAAGTGACATTATACGCCGACCAAGAATATTCTATACGTGAACAACGATGGATGGCCTAGAGAATCAAATAGAGACTACACAGCAGGCTCGGGGCTGCAAATATGCCCAACCAGAACATTGTGTTTCCCAATGCCTTGCGACCCCTGAGCCACTTGGTCCTGCTAAGCCGTACAAGCTGCCATGATGGTTAGCACGCCTGTTGCGGAAAAGTGTATGAGAAGTGTTGACGACTTACCGGCAGTTGGCACATTTGGAGGACGAGGAGATAGCCCCTCAGTTTCTTGAACAGGCACCACATGACGAGCTCGTGGACGCATGCGGAGAGGAAAAAGGTCATGAGGGTGGCCGTGTGCTTGTTGACCTTGAGGGTAGAGATGGAGCTGTGGTAGACATGTCGCAGCAAGAAGATGTGGACGGGGCGGTTCCAGTCGCGCGCAAACTGGTCCCATGAGACTTGTGGGAGGGGCGGTTGTTAGACCGGAAGCAAGAGATGTTTGGTTGATGAACTTACCACTGTTCCACCAGGCGTCGTAGAAGCTTCGGTCGGCAAAGTAGGTGAGCTCGGCGAGGATGTTGAGAATGGTTTCCCAGATGAGGTACCAGACGAGCTAATGAGTGTGAGTAGCTGTGGACTTGGATGTGGACAATGTGGGATCATACCAGATATTCCAACATGAAGGGAAACATGAGGTCGCTTAGGAGCCAGGGGAAATGCTGGAAGCGCTCGCCAAGGGGCATGCCGGATTCCTTCATCTCGACCGTCTTCATCACAAGAGGATCTAGCATACGGCATCAGTAACGTGGAAAAAGGGGGGGGGAGCCAAAGGAGTCGACGGTCACGTACAGATGGAGTATTGCGAAATCTGGACCATGACAAATAAGACGCCAACCATGGCCACCGACTTCTCGGCGACATAGGACCAGCTGATTGAGTCGGACCGCGGGTACTCGAGCTCATACACGAGCGTGGGCAGCGGGATCCATTTGTAGTGGTTCATAAAGGTCAAGTTATTCGGGTACGCCTTGCTGACCTCACCGGCGGTGCCCTTGAGCTCATCGGCGAGGGCATCAATCTCCCACTCCATGACACGCTCAAAGACGGCGATTTGCTGCTCGTCGAGGGGCTTCCCGGACGCAATGGCGCGCGAGATGCGGTCTAGATCGGTGCCCTCGTCTCCATCTGCCGGCAAGCCGCCGCCGCTGTAGCTGGGAGAACGACGGCGCTGCTCGGCCGAGGGCGGCTCGCGCAGGTGGTGGGTGGAAATGGCGGAGACGGGGGGGTCGGTGGACGAGGGCCCGTCGGCCGGGTCGACGAGGTCGAGCTGGGCGAGCTTTGCGGCAAAGGCGTCGCGGCGGAGGCGGACGGTGGAGAGGTGGCCGTTGTAAAAGGCGTACGAGTGCTGCTTCATGAGCATGACGAGGCCGTGCAGGACGAAGAAGACGGTGTGCGTCCAGGGCCAGTCGCGCCACAGGGTGAGGCCGATGACGCCGGCGATGAAGGCGGATTGCCAGATCTGTGAGTGGCGGTCAGGATCATGGCTTTGTTTCCTTTCATGTCATGTTCGGGTTGGCTCACGTTTTGGACAATCCAGCCTGTACGGTCCCAGTTGAGGTAGCCGTAGAGGACGAGTTTCTGGATGATCCAGCTTACTCCTGTAAGACCGCACATGATGCCGTCGGAGAGAAGCAAAACGAATACTACATGTATCATCAGCAAGACAGATTCCCAAGACAAAAATGCATCCAGCACGTACCGTCCCGGCTAAACATGGTCCTCATAATGTCGCTCGTCCCCAACGGGTTCCCATACGTCCGCCAGTTGTCGGCCGAGATCTTGAGCACCGACAGAGCGATGCCGAGCCAGAAGAGAGTATAAAAGCCGTGAAAGGGGCTGTTGACGGCCAGATGGTTGTGGCGGTCAAATGTCGAAAACTGCCGTGTAAAGACGAGGTCGGCAAACTTGGGACGTCGCCGGCCCTGGTTGGCCCGGCCCTCTGGCGTGGCATCGCGGGCCCGCGCCTCGAGGAGCTGGCGCAGGCTCTTGTCGTCGTCGGACACGACGTAGACGCCCGAGTCGCGGCGGGAGCGGGAGCGGGAGCGCGGCGGAATGACAATGGTTGAAGCGGCAGCGGCGCTAACGTCGGAAGCGTCGCGGTGATGCCGGTGGCGGAGCTGTTGTTGCTGGTCCTGGGGCTTCTGTTCCTGCGGGAGAGATGAAGGTGTAAGCCGCCGGCGAAGCACGCGGGCATCGGCGAGGACGGGGCGGACGGTCTCGTCGTAGTCCTCTTCGCTGGGAGTTTCGGAGCCCGGACCGGACTTCCGGCCTAGACGGTCGGCCGTCATGCCCACGGCGCGGAGGGCTTCGGCGAGTGATCGGGGGGGAGGCGGAGGCGGGGTTGTTTCAGGGCCGGGCCCAGTGCCAGGGTCATGATGATGTATTGTAGCCATGAGAGGCTTGGGTAGGTATGATTGAATGCGGGGACGCTTGCTTGTGAGATTGGATGGAATAGCTACTCCCTATAGATAGATAGCTTGTGTATGGTATGCCGGTGCGATGAAAGAAACGTCAGGGCTCTGTGGTATGTACGTCCCGGTTGCTGTTTTACGTGAGGTTGGATAAAGACTAATAGCAGCTCGATGAGAATGACAAGCTCGGGGGACTGAAAGAATAAATAGAATGACACGAGAAGTATTTGAGTAAGCGGGACGTCAGCGAGCGTGGAAGCGGCTCATAGGCTTCCCGGGCGGCGGCTCTTATTAGCCAGGTTGGATCTCGGCGCACTCATGGCAGCTCATATGACGGGCTTGGACATCCGAGCAAGCCGCCAGCTCGGGGGTCGGCACTTTGCAACAGGGATGGGGAAAGAATTGGGCACCATGATGATGATGCAACTCTGGGGCAGTTGGTCTATGTACATGGTCATGGCATGGCATGGCATGGCATCCTGGACATTCTTCATTGCCCGGTCCAACGACAAGTGATGGCTGACTGAAGCACAACACGCTGGGCTGGGCTTGGCTGAAACCACTGGACAGCACATTGACGGGACCAACCTAGACTAGAGAATGACGGCCTTGTCGCAACTTGGCGTGCGCCACTGGTTGCTCGTGTCGGCCAGCGGAAGCATCGGAGAGCGAGGCCGCGGGAGTCCGATGAGGGTCCGAAAAGACCGCCGCGATTATGCATCCACGAATTGGGCACGCCCTCCTTGGTAATCAACCCATGATTCTGCTGTCGATACGAAAAACGATCTGTTCAATTACAATCCTGTTTCTTTGATCAATATCGCCGGGTTAGGCTGGGTTCCATGGAAGCGTGTTGGCCTGGGGATGGAGGAACAATAAGGTAAGTAGGGCTGAGGCGTTGTAAGATGACGTTGTGGGCTAGCTGCCGGGCATGGGCATTCTGACTTGTCGAAGAGTAGCCCACGCAAGTCAGCACAAGCAGAATGTCGATGCTTCTGAATTTTCCTTGAGCAAGGAGAGCTTCTTCAATCAATCAATCAATCCCCATTGCTCTTGTTAGACACGTAGTCTCGAAGAATTGCACGTACTGTACAGTAGTTGACTTATACACACGGTCGGAGCCGGATTTGGATTCGGACTCGGACTCGATTCGGCAGTGGTCAAGGCGCAAACATTTTTACCATTATGTCAGCATTTCTCCATCCGCCTCGGGTCAAAACTCTACCGCTCAATTCGCCTACGTGACCTCGTCCAACTTCCAAGCTATCACCAGTCTGGATCGCGCCATCTTCTGCCAGCACCGCCACATCTCTTCACAACGTCTTGTCGGGAACTGCTCCATCGGTTCTCCTCCCCTGCGCTCCTCTCCTCTCCTCGCTCTCGGCCATTGCCTTGCCCATCATGTCTCGCGGTGGACAGACCCTCTACGTGACCGGCTTTAGCCACGGCACCCGCGCTCGCGACCTCGCCTACGAGTTCGAACGGTATGTCAACCTCGTCCACGTCCACGTCCTCGCTTTCGTCCTCGCCCACGCCCTCTCGCCCTCGCCCTCGTCCTCGTCCTCGTCCTCGCTCTCGTCCTCCTCGTCGTCCTCCTCGTTTCCGTTCTCGTATGCGCCCGCGTCCGCGCTTGCGCCCCCGTCTGCCTCCGCGATCGCGTTCCCGGCGAGAGACCTCTTCGAGCACCTCGATCCCCGGGCTTGATAGCCTCACCGTCGTCGTCCTCCTCGTCCTCGCCCCCGTCGTCGTTGTCGCACGCTCCCTCCTCCTCCTTGCTCCCCTTTCTTGGCCCCCGTCCCGCCCATCGATGTATCCGCTCGTTCGCTTCGCAAGCCGCTCTGCGTTCCAGTCGTTGTCCTAGCTCTCAAAAGAAGCATTGGCAGGAGAGCACTCATGACCACGTCATGAATCAAAAAGGGGGCCCCATTGGTGTCGCGTAGCATGGTGCTGCAGCTGTTGCAGATGCTGACATTGTCGTCTCTAGTTATGGACGTTTGGTGCGCTGTGATATCCCTGCGCCTCGATCTACCTCTAGCCGACTGTAAGTCCAACTTGTTTGATCAAGTCTAGTCTCTTTCATCCGTGCTCACACGACATGTTGCTAGCTTCGCCTTTGTTGAGTACGAGGACCGCCGCGATGCCGATGATGCGTACCATGAGATGCATAACAAGCGCATTGGTCGCGATGACATTCTGAAGATTGAGGTAAGCCTTGCCCAGAGCCATGCAGGAGTTGCACAAGCGCTAACGGAGACGACAGTGGGCTCGCACTCCTCCTTCTGCCTCTTGGCGTTTCGAGTCTGGACGGGACCGTGATCGCCGTGGTGGTGCCCGCTCTCCCCGCCGTGGTCGCTCGCCGTCTCCTCGCCGTAGCACGCGCGAGTACTCGCCGCGCAAGGATGAACGCCGGGACCGTGATAGGGACTACGACCGCGACAGCCGCCGTGACCGCGACCGCTCTCGCAGCCCCGACCCTCGGTAAGTGGACATGGCCTCCGGACCTTGGGTTGACGAGTTTGCTAATCGTGCTTGTTCAGTGACCGTGAGCGTGACTCCAAGGATGAGCGCGACGACCGCGACCGCCGGGAGAACGGCACCAACGGTGACGACCGCAAGCGTAAGTGCCTTTTGGTTTGACTGTGCTCGCGAGAGGTGCTAACACCGAGTAGCGATCCTGGACAGCCCTCCCCCGCCCCCTCCTGCTCACGACGATCTTGACATCGCTGAGTAAATGTATTCCTCACCTGATGCTGCGGGAAGGGTCCTAGCCTGGACCCGGGCAGCGCTCGAAAAAGTTCCTGCTTGATTGCTCAGGGATGGTTGTCGTTGTTTGTTTAGTTCCCTCTTTGCTTGACATGCACTTTTCTAGCACCGTTTTCAAAAATTGGTTCAAACCGGAGTATCGTGGCGGCGTAGAATGATGACGGGAGCCACCCGGAACCACAGCGTGTGCTCTGTTTCCAGCGAGACGGATGGGATCTGGCGGGAAGTGTTTGTTCTATAGGAAGGTACAAACTCGTGTACAGTTAACTAGTCTAGACAATTCACTTGTAAACATGAAGACGGAACGGCCTGGTGATGACGAGTCATTCTTACAAGGCACTGGGGGTGCCATGGGTCCAGGTCAAATGCACCCTTGGAATGAGGGGGAAATGCCCTGATATTACGTATCTGTTACCGAAGCATCGGGTGCCAACTTGGCAATGGACCTGGGCTGCATCTCGAGAGCGTCGTGTGATCAGATGTCTTGACATGAGTCTACTGTGCATATCCTTCTCAGCAATCAGATGCCTCTTGTTTGGCTTTTTGCATGCAGGGAGAAGCAGCTCATGCGGCGCTGTACAGTAGCTTTGCAGCCATGCAGATGGGACAAAGTCACTTGGCTTCTCCGAGTCACAAGTTTACAGAAATGGAGGTACTCGGCAACTTGGTGCCTGATGCTACAGTACAGCAGTATCTTGGCCAACGTGGTACTAGATAGACCTAGTCCAGAAAGGGTCTTGTTCTCAGTCAGGTTCCAGCCTCACCACCAGCACCAGCACCAGCACCAGCACCAGCCTCAGCTCCAGCCGCAGCTGCCCCCCAGATTCCAAAAAGGGCTGCGCGACGGCTTAGCTCCGATCGAATCACAGACGCCGGGAGCAGCAATCTTGTTGTGTTGGGGGGAGACCGGGAGAGCCCCTGGGCAGAGTGAGGCTTATTTCGATGCGCAGATATAATCACGAGGTGGATGGCAGGGACGTGTCTTGTGCATCTCCGGTTACTTTGGCTTGCAACTTGGTCGGCTTCATCAGCACCTGTGAATCGTGATACCGTCTCCAGCTCCAAGCCTGGTACCGTACCCCATACTGTACTCCGTACTCCATCGCGAACCCCACTAAGTTACCCACCACCGCTACGTCGAGTCGAGGTACCTACCCCTGTCCGCTTTGGCTTTGGCTTTTGGCTTTGGCTTGTTCTTTTGGCCTGTCTTTGGCTTGTCTTTGACTGGGGCTTGGGCTTGGCCAGCTGCCTTCCGAGGGAATCCCGGGACCTGCCCTCGCGCGGCCCCGAAGTCATCCGCATCTCCGGCACGTCACACGCGCCGACTCTTTCTTGGTCCATCTCCACTCCGTCTCTTCCTTCCCCCTCCCCTCCTCCTCCTCCGTCCTCCGTCCGCCGTGTTTCGTCCCGACCTCGATCCCTCTCGACTTCTGCTCCTCGACCGTCGATGAATGCGTCTTCCCTCGAGCCTTCCGTCTACGTAGCGAGCGGCCCGTCGCCCGTCTCTCCGCTCGCCCTTTTTCCCTCCTCCTCCTCCTCCTCCTCTTCGCAACTCCACCTCTAGACGTCATATCGATCCCCAGCCGACGGTCTGTCGTGGCCGCCCGTCTTCTGTATTCTCTCAGCATGCCATCGTCCTCCTCCGAGCCGAAACGACGTCCCGACCTTTCATAGAATCTCCGCAGCCTTTTACGCTCCCTCTCCACTCTCGACTCGAGCTCCTTTCCCTCAATCGAAGCAAACCCTGGCCAATTTCGCGGCGTGGATCCCTCCCTCAGCGTTCGCACCGGCCAGGACCCTTTGCCCGTTGACTTGTCAACCCATTTGCGTTTCAATTGAGTCTCGACAAACTTTGCGATCAACCCCTACGTCACCATGTCGACGGTATGTTGATCCCCTCGCCCCCTTGTCCTGGTTCTGTTGAAGCTGATCAATCCTCGCACCAGTCCGAGTCCAAGATGGTGACCTCGCCGCCTCTACCCGAGGGTCGCTTTCTCCAATTCCGCGAAACAATCTCCCAGCCCGTCATTGCCGCCTTTTGCGCTGGCGGCATCGCCGGCGCCGTCTCCCGGACCGTCGTCTCCCCTCTCGAGCGCCTCAAGATCCTCATGCAGATCCAGAGCGTAGGTCGCGATGCCTACAAGCTTTCCGTTGCACAGGCTCTCGGCAAGATGTGGAGGGAAGAGGGCTGGCGAGGCTTCATGCGCGGCAATGGCACCAACTGCATTCGGATCGTCCCTTACTCGGCCGTCCAGTTCAGCAGCTACAACTTCTACAAGCGGGTACGTCTTGCGCGATTGGAATACCAACACCAACCAGGTTTGGCTGACATTGTCCACAGAGTTTGTTCGAGTCATATCCGGGCGCTGATCTCGCCCCCCTCATGCGCCTGGTCTGTGGTGGTCTCGCCGGCATCACCTCCGTCTTTCTAACCTACCCCCTCGATATTGTACGAACCCGTCTGTCGATCCAGTCGGCCAGCTTTGCGGAGCTTGGACACCGCAAGGATAAGCTGCCGGGCATGTGGGGTACTCTGACGGACATGTACAAGACCGAGGGTGGCTTCTTGGCCCTCTATCGCGGCATCATTCCTACCGTCGCTGGTGTAGCGCCCTACGTGAGTATTCCCACCTCCATGACCATCTTCCTCATGGCTTACATCTTTCAATAATAGGTTGGACTCAACTTCATGGTCTACGAGTCGGTTCGAAAGTATCTGACCCTAGAAGGCGAACAAAATCCCGGCGCTGGCCGAAAGCTACTTGCTGGTGCCGTATCTGGCGCCGTCGCCCAAACCTGCACTTATCCCTTGTATGTAACATCACATGCCAGGTCTTGGATCGTTACAAGAGGCTAACTCGATATCCAGTGATGTTCTTCGCCGTCGGTTCCAGATCAACACCATGTCCGGTATGGGCTACCAGTACAAGGGTATTGGCGACGCCATCCGAGTCATCGTTGCCCAGGAAGGAGTTCGCGGTCTCTACAAGGGCATCGTCCCGAACCTGCTAAAGGTTGCTCCCAGTATGGCGTCAAGTTGGCTCAGCTTTGAGATGACGCGTGACTTCTTGGTCGAGCTGAGACCGGACGCCGAGCCCCAAGCCCTATGACATGTGCGCGTTTCGACAAAGGGGTTGTCCTAGACAAGAAGAAGATGAAGAGAAAGAGAAAGAACAGGGTATACAGTGGATACAGGCCTATTGGGGTGACTTGGTATAAAGAAGGAAACAGCACCACCTCTCAGATATGGATTGATTGGTGACAGACTAGAACTGTAGAGAACTGCCGGCACTGGAGGCAACAAGCAGGACGGCGAGATACCAGCCGTCCAAGGGCGAAAGAGTTGGGCCCTAGCACGAATGATTTGGCAATGGACCAAAAGCGTTCAATATTTCCTTTGTCATTTTATAAAAGACATGTTGTATACTACACTCGATTGGCGTGTTGGCTGGTATCATTCAGAATCTCTGTGCTTTACTCCGTACTCCGTACAGTGGATGTCGATCCCGGTGAGCTCGGTGGGACCAGACCAAGATCCTCTAGCCCCACGTGGCTCAAGACCTGTGGCTGGGTCACCGACATTCAGCCGGACTTTCCAATCACGGGCAAGCTCCATCACCTGCAGAAACCCTAACTGCCCTCGCTGACCGCCCTTCAATCTGTGGTTCGTGGGTGCGGCAAGCCCCACCCGCCGCGAAAGCCCTCTCAATTTGTCGACGAAAAAAATAATCCCCCAAGCCTTGCTCGCCGTCGCAACACCATCAATAACCCACCGTCAAACTAACCGACAGGGACAACCGCCGCCATGGGTACGTGAAGTTTGAATCAACGCAGCCTCTGTATGCGAGTGGAAGGCGAGCAGCGCGGGAACTTGGCACACATTCAGAGAAGACGGGAAAGCATTGGGCATCGTGTCTGGAAAATGGCACGATCCCCTCTGCTATGCCCTCTTCTCGCGGTCCTCGTTCCCGCCTGCTCGTCCTTCTGCGACCACACGGCACCATCTTGGTCATACAAGACAGCGTTGCACGTTTTTGAGCATACCGAACCACATGGCTGACGATGGTTTCAACTTACAGGTATCGATCTGGACCGCCACCACGTGAAGAGCACTCACCGCAAGGCTCCCAAGAGTGACAATGTCTACCTCAAGCTCTTGGTGAAGCTCTACCGCTTCCTGGCCCGTACGTTACGCTCCCAACCCCCCTCTCCAAGTCCTTCTCAGGAAAAAGCAGCGGCCGAATCGAACGAGGGAAAATTTTGGCATCGATGCAATTGAGAAGGATGCGGAGGCATGATTGATGGATGAAGAGACAGGGTGTGCTAACCGGACCACGCTCTAGGCCGAACCGACTCCAACTTCAACAAGGTCATTCTTCGACGTCTGTTTATGTCCAAGATCAACCGCCCTCCCGTCTCCCTGTCCCGCATCGTGGCCAACACCACCAAGGAGGAGAAGCGCACCATTGTCATTGTCGGCACCGTCACCGATGACAACCGCCTGCTGCAGTTCCCCAAGCTGACCGTCGCTGCCCTGCGATTCACCGCCACTGCCCGCGCCCGCGTCATCGCTGCCGGCGGTGAGGCCATCACCCTCGACCAGCTTGCTCTCCGTGCCCCCACCGGTGCCAACACCCTGACCCTCCGTGGACCCAAGAACGCCCGTGAGGCCTTCAAGCACTTCGGCTTCGGTCCCCACAGCAACAAGGTACGTCTCACCGATGCCGGGCCGCGGTCCGCCGCAGCTAGCACACGCGCTGACCCCCTCCGCAGAAGCCCTACGTCGAGTCCAAGGGCCGCAAGTTCGAGCGTGCCCGTGGTCGCAGACGCTCGCGTGGTTTCAAGGTCTAAGGGAGAGGATGACGAAAATGGTTGGCCTCTTAAGGAGTTCCGGCCAGTTTATGTGGCAATTGATGCCGACATTCGGCTTGCAAATGGGTCTTGCATGGAATTGGCGTGGCTAAGGGATCCCAAAATTCTACAATCAAAGTTCTTGCGCATTGCTGCCGCCACGGTTAGAGCCCACGTGAATGAGGAGAGCCATGTCTCCAGTGTCCCAGTGTCGTGATGCGTGTGAATTGTCTCCAAGTCTACGTCTATCCCCATTTTGAGTAATGTACATGCGACGGTCCATCAGATGCTCCATCTTGCTCATTCCACCATATCCGGCTCCAGAACGACATGTGGTTTCCTCCGCAGCGCCACAAAATAGGCCTCTTTGCTTTCCTAGTCGGCATTAGCATCAGATCGGCGTTGAACATCAGAGCCGCTTTGAACTCACCTTTCTCGACGACTCGGGCTTCTCCCGGTACACCTTTGAAAACAGCATCCGCAGCTTCTTCTCCAACAGCTTGTCCTCGCCGCCCTGGTAAAACTTGCACACAAAGTGGCCGCCCCCCTTGAGCGTGTCGCTGGCAAACTGCAAGGCCGCGGCGCAGAGGTCCTATACCAATGTCAGCCGCAGTATGAAGAGGGGGGGGGAATGCAAACGACTCGCCATGCTGCCGGCGTGGTCGCGGAAGTTGTTGCCGCTCGTATTCATCAGCCTGTGATAGGGATTGCTCAGCGTGTTTACGTTGAAGCCGGTGGTTTGCTCCCAGGGTGCTGACATGTCACTTAGGACGATCTAAAGGGGAGCAGGTCAGCATTGCCTTTGTCCGTCGGGCTGGGAATGGTGCTCACATCTACCAGACGTCCTTTTCTCGCAGGCTCGGCGCTCTTGTCGGCCGCGTGTCTCTCCATGTCGATGTAGCTCTGCCGCTCGGCCTCGCCGTCTTCCGCCAGCTCCGTCTCCGCCGCCGCCGCCTCGTCACCTACCGGCTCCGGCTCGGTCTCGTCCTCGGGCTTTTCCGGCGCGGGGACCGAGGGCCGCTGCCGGTGCGACTCGGTAATGTAGTTCTTGACCATGGCCTGCACGGACGGCGAGAGGAAGTCGCCCTGGAAGGTGGCGACGCCGCGGGGTGGTTGCGCGGGGATGAGGTCGATGCCGATGACGCGCCCATGGGGACGAGTGCGCTCGAGAGCAACCTGGGATGCTTCTGGTGAGACTTCATCTCGTCTTTGGTGAGGAGGAACAAACGCACTTGAGACCAGCTCCCGGGGGCGTATCCCTTTCCAACTCTCTTCGTTAGCCTACTCCTCAATGCTGAGACAAACGTGGGCCGAGACGTACCAGGTCAACGACGGTCTGTCCGCCAGACCTAAAGATTCGAAACTTGGCATCAATCTACACAAGAGCCATCAAATCAACCCTTGCATCTTTCTCACGGTTACCTCTCCTTACCTCTAGCAGCTTAAACGCCGCCCGGCTCTTGAGCCCCTGCACCTTTGCGTCGCGCGCAAACGCATCGCGGCCCTGCCGTTGCTTCCATCGCGAGTTGGACGACGACGACCAGCGCGGCAGAGCGCATGGCGAAAACGTCGGCGGCGCAGCGCGGGTGAGGAGCGGAAGAGCGATGCGGGTGAGTCGTCGGGACATGATGGCCATGAGGGAAAATGGAGAGAAGAACAAAAATACAGAGGGTTATGGGGGGTTATTATACAAGACGAAAAGAGTGGGAAGAGAATCACGGCCTAGTTGGTATTATACATGATGGGTGTTGCTTGTTATGATGAGGTTGGTCTTCAACGTCGAGAGCTTGAGCTAAGCTTTCAAGTAAAGAGTGGGTAGTCAAGCTTCATGCAAGGGAAAACATCGGGTAGCCAATCTTCAACTTGACCATCTTGAATAAGACATGAGCTTCATCATTTGAATTGACGGATCAAACATTGCAAGATGGAACAAAAGTGCAATTACACCAATCTCCAGCAACTCCGGTTCCCAAACGCCTGACCATGCCGCATTGTAAAGACTCGCCAAAACACATGTACAACACTACAAGATGCTAACCCTACACTCATTGCAAGAAACTCGCACCAACGCCTCGCCTGTCTCTCTTGAGTGGTGAAAAAGTGGTGCCTCCAAATGCGCTCGCTATACCTCCGGGGAGAGGCTTGATTCTACGAGCGCCGTTCAGTGGCACCTTGGGAGGTCTCGGGGCTGCGCTCTCGCCGTCTTCGTCGTCAAAGATGGTCTTGTTGGCGGCCAGCAGCTTGCGCTTCTTCTTCTTGCCGTCGTCAAACGCACTCTTGCTGGCAGCGAGACCCGGACGAGACTCGATTGCTTTGGCCTTGGCCTCCAGCTCCTTTCTCGCCTGGTGTGCCGCATTCTCCTGCTGACGGGCCGCCTCTGGTTCCTCCGAGACCATCTCAAGCTTGCTGCTTGCCGGGGCCGGAACGTTCTTCTTGGACACGGGCGCCTCGTTGAGCGCCTTCTTCGGACGACCTCTCGGTCTCCCTGGCTTCTTCTTCTGTTCCACCGGAATTTCAACGGCGGGCTCCTCGGCCTCTAGGGACTCGTCGATGGGAGCCAAGACTTCGGCCTCACTCTGCTGCTGCTGCTCCTCTTCCTCAACCTC
The DNA here is from genome assembly GCA_003693545.1 of Pseudonectria buxi. Lineage (NCBI taxonomy): Eukaryota > Fungi > Ascomycota > Sordariomycetes > Hypocreales > Nectriaceae > Pseudonectria > Pseudonectria buxi. The sequence goes on along the minus strand of QUZG01000008.1, from coordinate 208,750 downwards.
GTCTTCTTCTTCCTCTTCCTCCTCAATAGTCAATTCGGCAGCTGCTGTAGACGTAGTCTTTGCCGTGGGAGAAGCAATCTCAATAGAGTCGTCGGAGATGTCTTTCGTCTTGTTGAGGAAAGGTGTGATGGAAAATGTCGACTTTGCTCCTACAGCCGCCCGCTCGGCCGCCCGCTTCTTAGTCAGGCGCCTTTGGGCAGCCTCATCCAGGCCAGGGGTTCCGATGCTGACGTCTTCGAAGCTCATGTCGTTGACGCGACGCTTTCGCCCTGGTTGCGCCTTGATAGACACTGCCTTGGCAGCCTTGGCGTTTCCTGTCCGAGCAGCCTTCTTCGCACTCTCTAGCTCTGCGCGGCAGCTCTCGAGCTCTGCGTTGGCCTCCTTCAGCTCCGTCTGCACGCTCTTGACCTTGGACTTCATTGTGCCAAGGCGCTCTTCTAGCCTCTCGCTCTCGGCTTGAGCTTCTCGGAGCTCGCGACCCATCTCCTTTTCCGACTTTTGCCATTCCTTCTTCTCCGTTGAGTGCTCCTTCTCAGCTTCCAGAAACTTGGATTTCCACTCGCTGTCGGCTTCTGCCTGTCGGTTACGCTGCTTTTGTCGCCTCTCATTCTCCAGCTCCGTCTCGATCGAGTCCAGTCGAAGTTGGAGGTCGTGCTTCTCGGCGACAACGGCTTGGTAGTTGGCGAGCTGGGACTTGAGATGGTCCATCTCGGGCTGGATGCGATCCAGTTTCCGCTCGAGAGCGAACTTTTCCTGGAGTGTCTTGTTGGAGTCTTGGATGGAGGCGTTCACCGACTCCAACTCGGTCTTGAGATTGGCCAATTCGTTGGCCTGGCTTTTCGAGCGTGCCTCTTGCTGCTTGGTCGTCTTCCTGGCCTCTTCCAACTGAGTCCGGACCTCGTCGCCTTGCTTTTCGAGGTGCTTGAGGCGCACATCTCTTTGAGTCAGTCGGTCCTTGAGAGTGGCATTTTCGTCCCTGAGCGCCAAGAGGCGCAGCTTGATTCGGCGGGCTTCTTCATCACGGTTGATGAGATCGATTTCGTGCACGTCGCCCATGTGCTTCATTTCCAGTTCATTGATTTGCGCTACGCGCTATGCGACTTGGTTAGCTTCTTCCTTGTCTGACATTATCAACCATGGCGTCTGACCGCTCTTGTTCTTACCTTGGCTGGTTTGACGCCCATGATGGTCTGGCCTGCTGGAAGCAGTGGTGGACAACGCGTGCTGCCCGATGCTGGATGAATGTGTTCCAAAACGCGTGCGCTGCCGCTCAGAGTATACCTCGCGACAGAGTATAGAGCCCGGGGATTGCAAAGGTCGAAGCTTTCACGAACGATGTTAGGGTGTGGATAGCCCCAGAATCTTAGCTGACGGTGTTATGCTACAAAGTAAACATGTTGCTCAATCTGGCTTAGCGTTTGGCTGGTGGGATGAGAATCTTCACGTGATGCGCTGGATGACGTCCACCCCGCTGTACGGTACGTACCGCCTTCGGCTTAGGTAAGGTTTTAGTTTGGAGCTTCCAGAGCTCACTTCAGAGGCCACCTCAGCTTCATGCTGGTTGTAGGAACACGAGCTCCAAGCAACCTCCGGCAACGACAATCAACAGGCCAATTGGCCATTTCTTTTTGCGCTTTACCCCTTGAACCAAGAGCCCTGGAGATCGTATCTACGTAGCCGCCACGATGCGCTTCTTTTCGTCTCTCTGTTCCCTCCTCGCGCTCGCCTCGACTGCCGCGGCCGCTAAGAAGACACCAGCCGAACGATTCAACGACTTCCGCACCAAGACTCAGAACTCGTCGCCGCTCAAGCTCAACGATGTCTCGTACCGGTCGATGACGGCCTCGCCGCGCGACTACTCGGTCGCCGTTCTCCTGACGGCCATGGACGCGAGATTCGGATGCCAGATGTGCCGAGAGTTCCAGCCCGAGTGGGATCTTCTCGGCAAGAGTTGGGCCAAGGGCGACAAGGCCGCCAAGTCGCGTGTCTTCTTTAGTACCTTGGACTTTTCTCAAGGAAGGGAGGTCTTCATGTCGGTACGTGGTGGCTTGCAGCAGAAGGCGACATTATGAGAAGAGGCTCTAACGCTCCATCCAACTATAGCTTGGCCTTCAAACCGCCCCGGTCCTACTCTTCTTCCCGCCTACCCAGGGTCCTCACGCCGCCGAGAGCCCCGACCCTCTTCGATTCGATTTCACCAATGGGTCAGTCCAGTCGCCGACTTGAAATCGCCAAGGGGAGGCTTGCTAACAGTAAATAGACCTGCCGCTGCCGAACAAGTCCATGCATGGATCTCGCGCCACCTGCCCGAAGGTCCTCGACCACCCGTGAAGCGGCCGATTAACTGGATGCGCTGGATCACAACCATTACCGTTGTTCTCGGCCTCGGCACCGTCATGGTCACGGCCTCGCCTTACGTGATGCCCATCCTGCAGAACCGGAATATCTGGGCGTCGATTAGCCTGATTGCCATCCTTTTGTTCACCAGCGGACACATGTTCAACCACATTCGCCATGTGCCCTACGTTGCCGGCGACGGCAAGGGCGGAATCAGCTACTTTGCAGGAGGCTTCCAGTCTCAATTTGGCCTGGAGACGCAAATCATTGCTGCTCTCTGTAAGCAACATTTCCAATTGTGAATCCCACATGGCTAACGTGAAAACAGATGGTGTGCTGTCGTTCTGTGCCATTACCCTGGCGGTTAAGGTCCCTAGGATTTCCAACAGCAAGTCGCAGCAGGTTGCCGTGATTCTTTGGGGAGCTATCCTCTTCTTCTTCTACAGCTTCCTGCTGAGCGTCTTCCGCGTCAAGAATTCAGGATACCCCTTTTCTCTGCCGCCTTTTATGTAAAGAAGGTGCGTGACTAGCGGGGGCTCTTCCGAGAGGACCGGGAGATTTATCAAGAATATCGTTTCCTTCAGAGACTTGACAATAGAACGGGACAACGGTGCCTGTAGATGAGGGCCTCGAAATGAGGTGCCATAGGGCCACGCCGCATAAAGAGGAACAAAATAAGTGTACAGTACTGCAAGCATTTGAGCGGAATAAAACAGAGCCGTTGCGGCATAGGTCATTCAAAAACATGTTTGCCCACGTGAAGCGTCTCAACCATGACTATTCGTTTTACGAGAGACTATTACCACTTCTACTCTTCATCTCACGAGCGACTACTCACCTGATCGTAAGCCGGTCCGCTTATACAACAGCCCTGTGGACTCGAACAACAACATTGCCGAAAGGGGAAATCTGGGGTAAAGGGCCCGTTCCCGAAGGGGAAGATGGAAAATCACAACAACTCACGCCGCGCCCCGGAAGCTACAGTATTGCCATTAAGAGCGCAAATACAGAAAAGAGGCCTCTAGTGCCAGGAAGGTCTTGGAAGAGTCCTCCAATCACGCAGCGAGCCAACGGAGCCGCCAGCCGCAGCCGTTTTGGAGCTTCGGGAGGAGGCTCGCGGGGATTCCGGGCAGGATCGGCGACTTGATCACCATTCATCACGCAGATGGAGGTCATGTGCATGGTTTCAAAGGGATAGGGCCAGGTGCTTGGGCAACTCTGCCTAGTCCGAGGTTGTCTGTAGTCTTTGCTCTCCCCATCTCCCCCAGTTGGCAACGGCGCTATATCACCACACCCCTATAACTCGTCTTGGCTATACCATCACTCTGCCGTCATCTGGAGAATCCGGGGTGGATAGCACCGCAAATCTACGTGTCGCATACACAGGTCAGAGGTCCCCGTCGGCCCGTCGAGCCTCTTTTCTTGCTACCTTGGAGCCGGGACGAGGAGTCGCCACAGTAAGCTTTACTTGGAGGTTTGACAATCTATCCAGTTGTCCTCTGCGGTGCTGAGAATCGAGTATTGGATGACGACACGTTGGTGGCAGTTGACGATGGACGTTGCGGAGGGTGATATCCCGGGCACACAAGACGGCAGACGGGCCTTGATTCCTATGTGTCGAGAAGAGGACGAGCAGACAGTCCTACAAGGCCTCTCCTGGAGTTTCTCAGCAGAGAGCGAGGAGAGAGATGTGCGTATATATAAAGAAGACGTCGTCTATCGTCAGGATATCGGAACAGCAACTCCTCCACAGTCAACACCATCACCACCAGCAACAGAAACATCTTGATCGTCCGCCATGAAGCTCCTCTCCGCAGTCACCCTCGCAGCCACGGCCGCCGCCATCCCCACGGCCTCGAACCAGCCTCGCCAGGTCTCGACGGCGGCGTGCTCGTCGGCCGTCAGGCTCGACGCAAAGACCAACGTGTGGGAAAAGTACACGCTGCACGCCAACAGCTTCTACCGCGCAGAGGTCCAGGCCGCCGCCGCCAAGTTGAGCGGTGCTACACGTCAGAAGGCGCTCAAGGTTGCCGACATTGGCACCTTTTTGTGGCTGTGAGCTGTCTCTCGATAGATGCTCGTCTGTAAATGTTGGGCTGACTTGTCTTGTAGGGACAACATTGCCAATATCCAGCGTCTTGAGCCCGCCCTCAAGAACGTGCCTTGCAATGAGATCTTTGGCCTCGTCATCTACGATCTCCCTGGCCGTGACTGCGCCGCCAAGGCATCCAACGGCGAGCTCAAGGTTGGCGAGCTCAACCGCTACAAGGCCGAGTTCATCGACAGTAAGTCCCCCCTATCCCAAGCCTTCAAAGCCTCCGTCTCTAACCCGCGGCCCTGCAGAGATTGTCCCCATCATCAAGGCCCACCCCAACACGGCCTTTGCCCTCGTCATTGAGCCCGACTCGCTCCCCAACCTCGTGACCAACAAGAACCTGGCCACCTGCCAGGCGTCGGCCCAGGGCTACCGCGAGGGCGTCGCCTACGCCATCAAGCAGCTCAACCTGCCCAACGTCGTCATGTACCTCGACGCCGGCCACGGCGGCTGGCTCGGCTGGAACGAGAACCTCCAGCCCGGCGCCCAGGAGCTCGCCAACGCGTACCGGGCCGGCGGCAGCCCGTCGCAGCTCCGCGGCATCGCGACCAACGTGGCCGGCTGGAACCAGTGGGACGCGGAGCCGGGCGAGTTTGCCAACCACAAGGACGCGCAGTACAACGGGGCGCAGAATGAGAAGAAGTACGTCTCGCTGCTGGGCGGCGCGCTCGAGGCGGCGGGCATGCCGGGCTACGCCATTGTCGACACGGGCCGCAGCGGCAAGCCCGGCGGCCGCATCGAATGGGGCGACTGGTGCAACGTCGTCGACGCCGGCTTCGGCCGCCGGCCCACGGCCGACACGGGCTCCGACGCGCCCCGCGCCGACGCCTTTGTCTGGGTCAAGCCCGGCGGCGAGAGCGACGGCACCAGCGACCCCTCGGCAACCCGCTACGACTCCTTCTGCGGCAAGCCCGATGCCTTCAAGCCCTCGCCCGAGGCGGGCCAGTGGAACCAGGCCTACTTTGAGCTGCTCCTCAAGAACGCCAACCCTGCGCTCTAAGTTGTCGTGCCGCTGCTGTGGTGAGTCGTCAGGGTAGGATGGGGTTTGTTGGAGGTTGCAGCGTTGGCAAGTGGGTTGTGAGAAGGATTCTTGTACGTAGGCAAAGTGTCATGAACATTCAGCTTCATGAGATGCGCGGTATGTAGTGTACATGGGCAAACAGTCGTATATATCATGGCATATGAGCATCATCCATCCCATCAAAAGACAAAGTCAGTGGCAGTCTACCTATACCTACTTACCTCCCTAGTCGTTGGTAGTAAAGCTGCCATAGCCTCGGCTCACATCACGCCAAAAGACAGGGGGCCGACAACGAGCACACGACACGACACAAGGGAATGGTTCACCAGCAATGTCATGAAAACCCGTGGTAGCTTTTGAAACTCGAGTTCTTTATTGGAGAACAAAAAGGATGATGCCCGGTGCCTTTTTAGGGGCTGCCTATTCAGCCAGCAAATGCGTCATGCCCTCGTCAAGATTTGATTTGCTTTCCCCCCCCTTTCCTTCGCATCAATAAAGACCAAACGAGGAAGCCAGCCATTTGACGCCCCACCAATGATCTACCTTCTTCCGCGCGCCTCGTTCGTCGCAGTCGTCGCCACATCCGTTTTTAAGCGGAGAGCGTTTATGCCCTCGACATGACACCCCAAGCACGGATGATGTTGTCGGTGTAACCGGCGAACAGGGTCTGGCCGTCGGCGGACCAGGCAAGGCTGACACACTCGGGCTCCCGGCTCTTCTTGCTGTTGCCGGCGGCGGGGAACTCGGGCTTGAGCTCGTCGACCTTGGACTTCTTCTCGAGGTCGAAGATGGTGATGCTGGAGGCGGTGGCAGCGCAGAGCCAGTATCGGTTGGGGGAGAAGACGAGAGCGTGGATCTCATCGCCGGCGTTGAGGGAGTAGAGGTGCTTGGACTCGTTGAGGTCCCAGAGCATGGTGGTACCGTCCTTGCCGCCGGAGGCGCACAGAGAGCCGTCGGGGGAGATGGTGACGGTGTTGATGTAGCCGGTGTGGCCGATGTGGTCGGTCTGCAGCTTGCAGGTGGAGAGCTCCCAAACCTATATCGTTGAATTTTCCCAGTCAGAATGCAGTCCTTTGCCAAAAGAAAACGGTTGTGCACTGGGATCGAGCCATCAAAGCGGAAAAGAGGGTTCCATAATCAGGGCAATGGTGAATAGTGGTCTCATGACCTGCGTAAACAGGTTCTGAAGTAGCAAATACTTGGTTGCAAAACATCATGTAGGAAGGTGGTACAAGATGGACATCGATCTGTGCGAAAGCAAGGAGAAAAAACATACCTTGACGAGCTTGTCCCAGCCGCCGGAGACGATGACGGGGTTCTGGGGGTTGGGGCTGAAGCGGACGCAAGAAACCCACTCGGTGTGGCCCTTGTCGGTGATGGTGTACTTGCAGTCACCGAGGGTGTTCCACAGCTTGATCGTTCGGTCGCGCGAGCCGGAGACAATCTGTCGGTTGTCGGCCGAGAAGGAGACGGAGAGGACATCGTTGGTGTGGCCGACGAAGCGACGGGTGGTGGTGCCAGTGGCGAGCTCCCAGAGGCGGAGGGTCTTGTCCCAAGAAGCGGACAGAGCGTAGGCGCCGTCAGAGGAGATCACCTATACCCAGCAAAATTGGTCAGCCCACGTCTTCTCATGGTCTGGCCGTCGCCCCCAATGCCATCTGGTCCGAGAACCAGCAAGTAGGAGCGCTCCCGGTGAGAGGTATACGTACACAGTCGGAGACGATGTGGGAGTGGCCCTTGAGCGATCGCTTGGGGTAGCCGTACTGGGTCTCATCGCGGGTGAGGTTCCAGATGATCAGGGTCTTGTCTCGGGAAGCAGACAGGAGCATGTTGGGGCTGGAGGGCGAGATCAGTCAGTATATAGAGGCCGAGCGAGTTGGCGAGCAGGCGAGCGGGAGGAAAGGCCGACGTACTTCTCCATGGAGGTAGCCAGGCTGGTGACCCAGCCATTCTGTTCAAGAAGTCAGCATCGTTGTTCCAAACAAGAAAGTTCCCGACCCTTCCCCCCCCATCAACATCCCGCAGGCGATCGCCCCCGACGAAGTCTTTCAGCTTGATGCGGCCATGCCGTCCAAGATCCATCGACGACGAGGGGGCCCACGGGACGCCGACGAGAAGCAGCAGAGACAGGAAAAAGGAGAGCGACGTACGTGGCCCTCGAGAGTGCCCTTGAGGATCAATTGTTCGGCCATTGCAACGGTGACGGGGATGATGCAGAGGATCGATCGAGGTGCGTGAGGGAAGAGGAAAAATTAACAAGTCGAAACAGCTGCTCTGCAAAACCTAGGCCCAGGTCGGATCGTGGATGCTTCGCCGGCAGAAATTGGGATTTTTTGTGTGGGTTAAAAATTAGGGCCGCACGTCCGGGCTCCGCTTAGCCCAGATACGTATCCCAGTTCAGGGCCAGGTTTGTTCCGGTTTTCCATGGTCCATCAGCCTCTTGCGGGTCCCACCATGCGCCACACTTGGCGTCAGCCTCAGATGCATGCAGCGACCCATCCATCTTGGAGATCAACGAGGTAGCTCAAGCTTATTGTTACCTTATTCCTCACCTAGTTGCAGCAATTGAGCAATGGCACGCAAAGACATGTCTCACTTGCACGCGCCACGGGTCAAGCGCCATACTTCCAGTATCAAAAGAATCCCTACCGTTGTAAGATATGCTGCCATGCCCTGCCAGTTGTCCATGTCGTTATAACTTCAAAACTCCGTATTCCGTACGCCAGCCATTTTCCCCATGACCCCGGGTATCAAACACGTCGCTGTAGACGATCCGATGCTTGCTTCTCTCGGACTACCCATGATGTCCTAGTCGTGAACCTGTGGCCCGACGTAGGCACGAGAGAGCCTCGTCAGTGTCGCTCTTTCGGTACCGTGCCACTCCATTCAGGGTTATTGCCTTTGATCCACTCCGGGCCCTTTCACCCAAGCTTTTTCGTTGTCATTGCGGCTGATCTCTTGCCCGATCGTGGAACCTCTTTACGCGAGAAGAGGACGTCGCCGTTGACAATCATGCTGTGGTCCGCAATCTCCACCTGATCCGTGTGTTCTCCTTGGCCCTCAACCCCCATGAACCGTCTCATTGTTTTTTCCCACAGTCGAAAACGTTCCTTGCCATGGACGTCACACTCGACGAGCTGCTTCACCTCTTTCTGCTTGCGCATCTTGGATGCTCGGACCAGCCGACGAAGTGCCTCTTCTCCTTGCTGCGCCGTCTTGGCAGCCTCCTCACGTATCTTCTTAGAGTCGCGTGCGCTGACGTCTTCTTGCGGCGTAAACTTGTAGGTGTGCTTGCTGGGGAAATCGGGAAACGACTTTGGGATGAATTCCTTTTCGTCCTTGTCCGGCTTGCCGCTCAACTCTTCCCCGAGGAGCGGTAATGTCGTGTAGGCGTCTGCGTCTTGGGGCATGACATTCTCGAACTGGGGAACGACTTGGTGTTTCGGAATGGGATGCCTCTTGTGAGGTTTCAGGGCGCATGTGCGCAAGTTATGTCTCTTCATCATATGCTCAAAGTCGGTAGGGATTGGGTGCTCGCGGCGCGCAGAGAGAGCTAGAAACTTGGTCTCTTCAATCATCGATTCGAGGTCTATACATGAACCTGTTGGTTAAAAATTCCAAAGCCGGGGACGAGGTACCGGAGCTTACAAGTTTCGACCATCTCAGTGAAGCTTTCCATGGCTTCGGGACTGGTAGACTCGAACCCATCATGTTTCAGGACCATTGCAATCGACCGCTGCAGGCCGCATCGAGCTTGGGAATGGTGTGTCGGGAGAAGGGATTTGATGGCGGACGGTTCGTCGTCGAAAGTTGGGATATCAGTGGCATCGTGAGAGTCTGTCCGCTGGCGTTTTACGTCGGGCTGGGGTCCCTCGACAGGCGAGAGGCTTCGCTTGGGTGTTGTCATGACGAAAGCTCGGTCGCAATCGAGGCGCAATGTGCTGTTGAGATGGCGCGTCTTGAATCAATGTAGCTCTATGCGTAAATCTCAACCGCCGCGTGTTTCTGGCGATGGTGTGTTATGAGCGCATGGCGTTGCGACGAGTAGCAAGTTGAAGGCCACTGACGATGTTGGACCGAGCTATGATGGAGGTTCGCGTTTCTGCTAGGCCGGATGCGCTGGCAAATCTTCGGCCGAGGCGGATAGGTAGGGTCTTAGTGGGCCCCACTCGAGCTGTGTTGTGCGTGTGAAAGTCGCGGTGAGTGACTCTGAGCATGTCAATCTCGATTACTCCGTACTGCTAACAGAATTAATAGCAGCTTGGGGTTTTGTCTGGAGTCAAGGAGTACTTGATATTTTTGTTGGCATTGGATCCACGCTTTCTCCTGCGCTGGTTGCGTAACTGGACAATTAGGCACCAAGCGCTTTGATGGGCTTCCGATCTCACTCATGGGCTTCCCCAGCAACCTCGAGTCAGTAAAGTCAACATGCACCGAATCACGCAGCTACCCAGATACAAGAGCTCGCCATTCAATAACAATCTCAGCAGTCTGATAGCTATTCTATCTACCTATTCAACCCAACAAAAGGCATTCACACAGTATCGCCTGACAGCTACAAAGGCGTGCCATGGTAGACTACAGGGTAGTGTCTGCTGCCCGGATACGCAGTGAGATCGATGCAGGGCCTAGACAATTCGATCGACACGACACGACTAGCCCAGACAGCAAAATGACTCTTTAAGCAGCATGCATGGCCCTGAAACCAGACGAGGGGTTTAGTCTGATGGCAACCCTGGGGTATCAACTGTCAACTAATTAACCTGCCACGGAACAGTCAAACGAAGTTGCTGCGTATCATATGGCACCGCAATCGCTGAAGCGGACTGGAATGGAGCTGCATTCATCATGCTCCGAGTTGGATGAACCATTTTGGCCGCGGTGGCTTGCATCAAGCGGACATCATTATCATGTTTCACAGACCGTGTAAGACGAGACAACCAGCTCAAGAGGGCTGTACTCCGTACTCGTACTGCAAAGTAAGCAGGCACTCACACAATGGCTTCGTCTAGACGGTTGTTCTTTGTCGTCACCGCCATCTCCATCTCCATCTCCATCTCCAGCTCCAGCTCCAGAGGGGAACCACAGTTCAGATGGCCCAACCCTGGCGTGACCCTGGCTTGCCTGGCTGCCTTTGCTGAACCTTATCGTCAACCCCCCCCCGATGGCTTATTAGCCTACGTACATAGTATTACGCGTATAGGCTCAAACGGCCCCCAAATGCCTGGCAATGCCTGTTTCCGTCGTGGAAGCTGCTGGGGTTGGACGCGGGCTGGCACAGCACGGCACGGCACTGCACTGCAGGCTGAGTGAGTTACTGTAGTTGGGTTGGGCCAGCATGTCGAGATGCGACATTCTGTTTTTTTTGCTTCCCATCCTCCATCTCACCACCAAACAAACACCACCGGCCGCCCAAGAGAAGCGTCCATTTGCGCATTTGCATGCCGCGGCGGTACCGTGACCGCCGTCGTTTCCTCTCCCCCCGCTGCATCTAGAGACCATCAAGCCATGTTTGCATTTGACCAAGCCGCCTTGCCCCAGCTCACCACACGCAAGGCTCTTCTCATTGTCGACTTCCAGGAGGATTTCACTTCTCTCGACGGGCCCTTGGCCGTCTCCCAGCCCGACGGCTTTGTTTCAAACACCCGCCAGCTTGTTGATGCCTTTCGCGGCTCCGGCGATATTGTCTGGGTAAAGTCCGTCTTTGACAAGCCTCTCCCGGTAGACACGGAGCACATTGTCGCCTCCGACGCCGCTCTCGCAGCACTGCGGCCCTCTGGCCGTAGTCGCCGTCGCCTAGCCGGACTCGACGCCATCGATGCCAATGTGCCCACTGACCCCGAGGCCTTCCTAAGCCATGAGACGCCGGCATGCGTCGTCTCGGCCGACTCACCGGGTGCCCGCCTGGCGCCAGAGCTCGCCGAGGCTGTGCAAAAGGGCGACTTGACCCTCACAAAGTCCCACTACTCGGCCTTCCAGGCGACGCAGCTGCTGCGGATGCTCCGGGCCAAAATGGTCATGGAGCTCTTCATCTGCGGATCGCTTGCCAATGTTGGCGTGTACGCGACGGCGCTGGACGCCGCTTGCCACGGCATGGCCATTACCATTATCAGCGACTGTTGCGGCTATCGCAACGAGACGCGGCAGAGCAAGGCCATGCAGAACTTGGTCAAGTTGACGGGATGCGAGATGACCTCGAGCAAGGAGCTCATCTCGGCACTCACGCCCCAAAAGGACGCAGCAAAGGCGCACTCGGTGTCGACACCGCGGTCAGACCGGGCGAGGCCGAAGCCGAAGCCGAAGCCGAAGCCTTCGGAAGCGCTACGGAGCACCGGCAGCCTGGATAACAAGCCGATGTCTTTGCACAAATCCACTCCTACAGCAGCTACCGACGGAGCGGACGTGCACCAAATCGTCCAGGATATGACAAGCCTCCAGTTAGCTCCCAACTCGCCTGGCCCAATCCCGACAGCTGGTCAGCCCACCACAAGGGCGTCGACGACAAGCGCAGCTGGGCCGGATGAGTCAGATACAGCAACACTGTCGAAGCCCGAGGAAGCGCATCGTGGCGGCCAACATGTCGTTGCAGACGTGGCAGATTCAGTCAAGTCCGAGGATGGAGTAGTTAAAACCAGCGTGGAAGAAGCTCCCCAAGAAAAGGTCGAAGCTCAGGATAAGAGCACCAAGGACCGCGACGGCACTAAAAGGGACGACAAATCCAAGAAGACACCAGAGAGCTCCAAAAGCATCGCTCAGAAGCAAGACGGTGACAATCACAAGGAAAACGAGGATTCCGAAAAGACGTCTTCATCAACACGACCATTACAGCCGGCCTCACCCTCACCAACAGAGACTACAGCTATTGTCGCCGCCAACACCGACAAGGAGACCAAAAGCGACATGGAAAATACGAACACCAAGCCCGAGGACGAGCAGTTCCTCCAAACCGGCCTCGCTACTGGCGACACTGACATCCTCGTCGATATTCTTCCTCTAGAACTCGCCGAAACTGCCTTTGACAAGCTGCGCGAGGAGGTCCAGTGGAAGCGCATGTCTCATCAGGGCGGCGACGTGCCACGTCTCGTTGCAGTGCAGGGCGACATCTCGGATGATGGAAGTATGCCAGTCTACCGCCATCCGTCCGACGAGTCACCGCCGCTGCTGCGCTTCTCTCCAACTGTGCTGGCCATCAAGGCCGCGACGGAGAAGCGCCTGGGCCATCCGCTCAACCACGTCCTGATCCAACACTACCGCGACGGCAGCGACTACATCTCGGAGCACAGCGATAAGACGCTGGATATTGTCCAGGGATCGTACATTGCCAATGTCAGTCTGGGCGCCGAGAGGACCATGGTGTTTCGGACCAAGAGACCAATCAAGGATCGGCCTCAAACCGCCCCCTCGACACCGCCAGCGGCAGAGGCAAACAAGGAGTCTACTCCAGAAGTGAAGCCTACCGCTCGCCAGACCCAGCGAGCCCAACTCCCTCACAACTCCTTGTGCCGCATGGGCCTCCAGACCAACATGAAGTGGCTGCATGCCATCCGCCAGGACAAGCGCTCCAATCGCGAAAAGACGGCCGAGGAGATGGCCTTTGCCGGCGGCCGCATCTCGCTGACCTTTCGCCGCATCGGCACGTTCCTGGACCGCGACGAGACGCTCATCTGGGGCCAGGGCGCCACCAAGAAGACGCGCGAGGAGGCCCGGCCTGTCATCAACGGCCAGTCTGACGATGCCATCCGAATGCTCAGGGCCTTTGGCGCCGAGAACCACTCGTCCGACTTTGACTGGGATGATTACTATGGTGCCGGCTTTGATGTACTGCACATTAGCCTTGCGCCACGCTTGTTTACCGTCACTGACACCGTGGTCAATAACCGCATCGCCTTGATGTTAACGGAGCACGGCATCAACTTCGCCCGGGGTAGCATAACGGCGGCCAGCTCGGCGGGGTCCAAGGATAACGAGGTCGACGGAGAAGCTGCCGCCGAAGCCGCCGCCGCCGCCGCCGCCATCAAGTTGGCCGACAACGACCAGGACAAGTCCGTCGTCCAGGGCGACGTCGCCATCATGCTCTACCTCGACGCCCGCCACGGCAACCCCAAGACCCGCACGCCGGCCGAGCTGGCCCTACAACTGACGCGCTTCCAGCAGGGCCTCGCCCTCCTGCGCTCCTGGCGCCGCGCCGCCCCGGACCCAACCGCCCTGCGCGCCCATCTCGCCTCCTGGGACGCCCAGCTCGCCAAGAGCGACGACGACGACGACGCCGGCTTCCTCGCCGGTCCCACGCCGTCGCTGCCAGACTTTGCCGTGTGGCCCGTACTGCACGACGTGGTCGAGCAGGCCGGGACCGAGGCGCTGGCTGCATGGGCGAATCTAAACGCCTACTACGAGAGGATGGCGGCGCGCCCAAGTGCGAAAAAGGTTGTCGGCGTCAAGAGTGAGCCGAGCACATCCGCCAAGAGCGCCGAGGAGCAAGAATAGCTGGGTCGGCAAAGTAGACGAGATATTTGGCGTCAAAGAAGCGAGTGGGAATTTTAATTTTTCTTTGCAGATACCTGGCATGTCAATTCGTCACTTGAAAGAATATGCTCTTTGCCTATGGTTTGTTATAGAGATGAGGATTGGATACTCTTCATATATACGTTTCTAAGAGGTTGTTTCTAGATATCGCATAACCAGCCATTGTGTCCTCAGAATATACCGCATATCATTGTAAATGGCTAGCTCGATGAATGTGTCAAGACACACTGGAACCTGGAGCAACAAGGCCATCTGTAGTTGTTTGATGAATGGATAATCATGTAATAGCACCTATATCTAGGACCTGGGCCTATCTGCTAGGATGCTTCGTTTCTTATACATGTTACACGCCAAACTGACAAGAGCGCACAAAAACAACAAACCCAAGGGCCATGGAGATGATCCACTAGTATAGCCGAACCTTGAACTGTATGCTGATTAAATACAAGCGCAAAGAGACATGGCCCGTCTCGCGGGCCTCGGCACATGTTCTTCCCACCTCTTCTACTTCTATTCATCATCATTTGCTTTCCCACGGCAACGGGTACGTGCCCACCCAGTCCTCCACCTCACTCCGCAGCTGCACAATCTCTGGCTCCGACTCGCCGTCTCCCAGGTAGTCCAGGAACAGCCGTACGCGGCCGGGGTTCTTCTCGCCCTTGTCCTCTGCCGCCTTGCGCGCGGCCTTGTCGATGCGCGAGGCAATGGTCACGGCTCGGTCCACGACATTGGCTACGCGCATAAAGTCGTTTTCGTTGAAACCGCGGGTCGTCATTGCTGGCGTGCCCATTCGCAAACCGCCCGGCACCAGCGCCGATCGGTCGCCGGGAACAGTATTCTTGTTTGCGGCCACGCCAACCAGCTCCAGGACTCGCTCGACTCGGCTGCCGTCGATGCCCTGGGGCTTGAGGTCGGCCAGCACCAGATGATTGTCGGTACCTCCGCTCACCAGCCGGTATCCGAGGCCGCCCTTGCCCCGAGGCTCGCTCAATCGCTTGGCGAATGCTTTGGCATTGGCCAGGACCTGATTCTGGTATGCGTGAAACTCGGGCGACTGGGCCTGTTTCAGCGCGACCGCTAGGGCCGTGATGGTGTGATTATGGGGTCCGCCCTGGTGGCCGGGGAAAACGGAGCTATTGATGGGGCCTTCGAGGTCGTACATGACTTCTTCCTTGGTCTTGGGATTAACTTTGCGAACTCCTTTTCGGTAGAAAATCATGGCGCCTCGAGGTCCTCGCAGGCTCTTGTGGGTGGTTGTGGTAACAATGTCGGCGAATGAAAAAGGGCCAGGCATCAACTTGGCTGCCACTATGCCCGATATATGGGCAATATCGGCCACGAGGTATGCGTTGACCTTGTCACAAACCTCACGCATGCGCTGGTAGTCGATGAGACGGCTATAGGCGCTGGCGCCAGCGACGATAATCTTGGGGCGGTAGAGCATGGCCATTTCCTCGAGCTTCTTATAGTCGATGAGGCCCGTAGATTCGTCTAAGCGGTAGGGGAGGGTCTCGAAGTATTTGGAAATGGCAGATATCTTCTTGTTGGGCGTCTGGTACCCGT
Organism: Pseudonectria buxi; assembly: GCA_003693545.1. Classification (NCBI taxonomy): domain Eukaryota; kingdom Fungi; phylum Ascomycota; class Sordariomycetes; order Hypocreales; family Nectriaceae; genus Pseudonectria; species Pseudonectria buxi. Next base: position 193,211 of record QUZG01000008.1, on the reverse strand, counting down.
GGGATAAGTGTCCGCCATGGGGCAGATCCAAGCCCATCAATCGATCGTGTGTGTTGAGCAGGGCGGAGTAGACGTAGAGGTTTGCTGGACTACCAGAGAGGGCTATGAACAAAGAGGTCAGTAAAGCCTAGGAGAGACGGCCAAACAGGCCACAGCAGCCAAGTCGGAGGCAATCGAACAGAATGACTGAGCGCCCCTAGAACTGGCGGGTAGAAACCAACCTTGGACATTGACGCCCCAGGACTTTGAATCCAGGTGAAATGTCTCGAGCGCACGGTGCTGGCAGAGGCGTTCGGCTTCATCAATGTACTCGTTGCCGCCGTAGTATCGCGCGCCTGGATACCCTTCAGAGTATTTGTCTGTAAAGCCAAGCTTCGGTCAGTCATCATTAACCCCCAAGCAAGTATTCACCACGGTAAGCGCTCACTCTGCATCACGCTACCCAGCGCATCGAGGACGGCCTGCGACGTGAAGTTTTCCGAGGGAATCAGGTTGATGAAGTGCTTCTGGCGGTCCTTTTCCTAGCCGGGAGGTTAGCACTCGCCGCCGTGACTGGAAAAAAGGCCCAAATGTCCTTGGCGTACCTTTTCGATGATGTCGAAGACGGCGGGGTCAGCGGTGTCGAGGCGGGCGGAGAGGAGCTACACAAGACGCGAAAAGTCAGGACAGAAGCTCGCGAGAGCAGCAGAAGCTGAACAAGCCAATTGAGGGACAACGAACCTGCTGCTGGCTCTCGAGCGACATGGACGAGGCCGCTCGCACGCAGCCGGCGCGTGACAGCGCGGCCGTGGACCTCGCGAAGCCCCGGAGGACTCGCGAGCCGGCAAGCGACATGGCGAAAGGGTCGAGCGAGCGAGCGAGCGAGCGAGCGAGGGAGAGGAGGGATGAGGTATCACGGCAAGCAAGCAAGCAAGCAGTCACGGGAAAGAAGTAGAAAAAGAGACAATCAAGCAGTCAATTCCCAGGCGCCGGGGTGGGAGCTGGTCGTCATGACCTGTCAATGGGTGAAGCTGGAGCTGGAGCCGAAGCTGGTGATGTCGATGAGTGGATGACGATGAAAGTCGACGGCCCGGGTTAGCCAAAGTGGACCGATGCTAGCGTTACGTACCGCCCAGTGACCTGATTCCATTTCGGCCCCCGCCCCAGCTGCTGGAGCCCATGGCACCACTCACTCGCTGTAGCCCAGCCTTCTCAGTAGCCTATCCCGCTGTAGCCATGGGGCCAACCCGCTGCAGAGCCCAGCTACAGCGGGGCCAGGCCGCTGAATGACGGGGGAGCATCCACTGCAAGTCCGTGGCAGCCCATCCACCCTGCGCCACAGCCAATCCACCGACCGTTGTGGCGCTGCAACTTATAAACCCGCACCAGCCTCTACCGGCTTTGGTCTCTTTTTTCCCCCCTTTCCTTTCCTTATCAACTAAATTTGGGCGTGACGAGACCGCTTGCTTTAGCCGCATTGGAGTTCCGCCACTGCTTGCAGTGTGCTTGGGAGCCTGTTGATATGCCCTGGCACACCTCACCACCTTTGAGGGGCAATATGAAGGAATCTGATCCAAACCTCTGGTTGTTGTTCTGATTGTCCATTTGTTCACGTCTTTCTGCGAATCTTGGAGCCATCGGCTTCTCTTTTCTTCTCCATCAGATAGATAGAAAACGGTTACAGTGGTCTCGTGCCGCACAAGCTCCCAGTCCAGAAGTCTGGAATATCGCTGGCGTATTGCATTTTGTCGACATTGGTGAATGAGCCAACACACCGTACTCGATACCCCAGGTGCTGGATGTGTAACAAAGGCAGAGTGAGAGGGCATGTCACCATTCGGATGCCAGAGATGTACAAGAATTCTTGTGTTGGTTCACAATTGCACCACGAGTGAGGTCCGCAAACTGATTACACGAGTGCTCAAGTGTCAAAAATCCAATTCGAGGCATGCTTCTGATCTCGTTCACACGTTGTAGCCCAAGGCGGACGGACATGGTGGCCATGACTCCATTAAACTTTTTGTTGTCCCTCACACGACGTGCATTGGAGAAATCAATACAGTGTCCGAGCATCATCGATTCCATTTTCAATGCTACATGCCAGAACCCCCGCCGGTACAGCTGTAGAAACCAGAAGGGCGTAAAAAAGAACCCAACCCGTAGACTCCGAATGCAGCCTCCTCTCAAGACCGAAATATCGTTGTCGTTTGCATGGTTTACTCGTCTCCAGCCATCATGGCGGTGCGCTTCGCCTCCGCTCGCTCCAGCTTGCGCTGGCGGGCAGCCTTGTTCTTCTCGCGCTTGGCGTTCATCTCCTCCTCGAGAGCCTGCTCGCGCTGCTTCTCGGCCTTGGCACGGTGGATCTGTTTGCGGCCATGTCAGCAATCGGCCTCTCTCATCTCCCTCTGCCAGCTGCCTTGAGCCGGATATATCCAGCGTCGGCCGCGGCAGCAGGATGGGTGGAGGGGTACAACGTACGTGCTCAACGAGGGCACGCTTGTGCTTGAAAGCGTTACCCTTGCTGCTGTGGTACAGCTCGTGGTAGAGGTGCTTGTCGATCTTGCCGCTGGCGCGGTACTTGACCAAAAGACGGCGGAGGACTCGGAGACGGCGCATCCACAGAACCTGGCTGGGCATACGGGCATCGGCGGTACCCTTTCGCTTACCGTAGCCACGGTGTCGGCCCTCTCGTCGGGCAAGGTTCAGCTCACGGGCACGGCTTCGCGAGTGCTGGGTGATGGGCTTTCGGATGATGAGGCCATCGGCGACGAGCTTTCGGATCGTCTGGCGAGAGTTGGCGTTGGAGATCTCGGTCTGCTCGTTGGGGTCGAGCCAGATCTTGCGCTTACCGCAGCCGACGACGGCCGAGGCGAGGCGCTTCTGAGTTCGCAGGTTGACCCTGTATTCGATGGGAAAAAAGTTGTCAGCCAAATGATCCCCCCGGCTTATTGCGACGAGTTCCCCGGCGACAGGAATCGACGACAGCATCAATTCTCATCCCTCCGAATGCAGCATCTCTTCCCGTTGCCATCCCGTGTTCCGTTCGGACGACTTACATCTTGAATGTCGTTGGGTGTGATGGCCGGTCCTCGATGGGTGCTGGACTTGTTGGATGAAGTCTGAGAGGGGTTTGCAAGGCCAGAATTTCTCGGTCACGCACAACCCTCTCGGGGTTTGTGGGTTCACGTGCACTATACCCCATCAGTTAGACTAAGCGAGGGCTTCGATGGGTCATGAGTCACCGCCATGCGCTACACGTGATGTGGCACTAGCCACACCACCACCACCTGCGAGGCTTCTTGCTCAGCCACACCTGAATAGGTTCGTCCAAAATTGCTGCTTTTGTGGGCGTGGAGTTTGACGATGCAACTGTGGATCTGGGTCAACCCTTGGAAAGATTTGCCCATCGCTTACAAGCTACAGTACGGTACGAAGTAAGTTACGGAGTAGAATGGCAAGTATTGACTAGGATTCGAACAAGAGTGAGCAGCCGTGCCTAGACGACGACAGATCACCATGATTGGCAGATCACTCTCTCATTACTTGATACGTTGGTTTCTCAAGATTCAACATCTTCAAGCCAAAGACGCAACTTGGTCAGACATGACATCCGAGTATAAAAATGGCCATTGCTATTCAGAACTCTACTATTGAATCAAGTACAACTATCTTCTCCGCCACTCTTCGCGAGATTTTAATTGGCGCCGTTTGTCACTCCCAGCTCCAAATATCTCAATCACCAGCGGATGCGGCCATTGACACGGCCGCCGCCAACAATACCGCCGTTGAACGATTTGCCTGCCTTGTTGAAGAGACCAAGCAGAGACTTGATGGCGCCCTGAGCAGTGTTGCGAGAGTTACCCTTGAGACTGCCTTGAACAGTGTTGAGGATGTTCTGGATAAGTATTGATTAGTGATGTTTCTGCTTCACAGTGACTGAAGCTACTCACGTCGACGACGTTTGAAGAGAGCTGATGGACAGTGCCAAGGATGGGCCCAGCGAGGGGCAGACTCTTCAACAGCCGGGTTTGGCCAAGCAGAGCCTTTACTAAATCGGTCTGGGCTGAAGCAAGCTGCAATAGGGACATATCAGCATCGTACCTGGAGCACTGGGTTTCTACGTTGGCATCCTTACCGACTCAATCGCCTTGGCAACATCAGTGGCATCCTGCCCGCGGAAAGTACCGGCCGGGCCAGTCAGAGTCTGAGCGATGCCGGTCCCGACGGTAACAATGTCATTGAGGCCCTTCATGAGGTTCTGGTTTGACGAGTCAGTGGTCTCCTGCCCAAGCGAGAAGTGGAAAGCTCTCGTTTGTATGCTTACAAGAAGAGGGCCGCTACCGTTGAGCAACTCGAGGACGCTTCCCTTGTTGAGATTCTCAGCCGAGGAAACTAGCCCCAGGGTGGTATTGGCGAGGATATCAAGGTTGACGACGAGGTCGGCCGCGGGGACCAGAGCGTTGACGGCAGAAGAGGCGCCCAGGGCGACAATGGCAAGAGAGAAGCGCATCTTGACGGCGTTTCTGCTGAGATTTCTTTTGAGAATGAGATGGAGCGAGTTGAGGAGTTGCAAAGAGACAGAGACTGCTTGTGATGTTTCAATGGAAGATCCAAGGCGGAAGTTGGCTTCTTATAATCGAGCTCTGCACTGAGCTGATGCCCTTCATGTCATAATGAAGCTCACTTGCGATGCCCACGTTGTCATTCAAACCAACGTAAATGCCTCTCCATGACTGCATTTGCATGCCTATTGGAATGCTTCACCTGGATACCAATCCGTAGTTCGTCTTGGCGTGAGGTGGAGTGTCGACTCTAGCTTCAGTCGTTTCGATCTCTAAAGACTTCGTGAACAATGTCGACATCGGCCGTCACAGTAAAAGGTTACGCTTTCTATCGTTACTCGGCTGAACTTTGCAAGTTTGCAACGGTTGAACGTTGTGGATTAACAAACGCTGACCAATTTCCCAAGAGACTTTGGCGAGTATCGATATACTCCATTTACACATGATGCCTTGAAGCTGACGTCTAGTCTTTGTGAGCATCACGAGATCTACGACACAGCAGTTGAATAGACCAGTCCCTACAAGCCGTGATGTCTGCACATATGATTAGACAATAAACAGAGAAAAAAAATTGCCGCATACGTCTACTCGTTCCGAGTGCCTTGCAGTGGTTGGCGTGAAATTGTTGGATCCGAGTCTAAGCAATCGTGACGAGGTGACGGAAACGTTCAGCTCCATTTCTTGAGAATGTAATGAGAAGTCAGTCCAAGGCACACGCCGACTAATCCCGCTAGTTTCGTACGATGAATCACGTTTTACGGTATATAATTGTGTTGTGGACCAGTCTCAGCCGCAGCGAGGCATTCCGAATATTATCGCGAACCTTGTTGGAGAGACGGCTTCACTTGGCGCCCCTGCCCGAGAATTCCATGACTTCGTGGCAAATCCTTTTAGCATGTACCGTGATGTTTTAAAGAGCTTTCCCCCAGCCGGGTAGTTTATCCTAGTCCATGTGTACTAATTCGAAGAACCGAGACATAATGGTTGTATGCCGCATCGGTGTAAACGAGGAGTGCGAGAGATGTGCATCTTCTGCTATCATCTACTATCATGTTTGTTCCTGAGCCGCAGAAGAGGAATCATTCAAAAGACAGACTAGTCTGTATTAATCACTATGGTCGCATTGCTGGCCCTGAAGCGTTAGCCATTGTTACAATAGCCGAGACATTGCATTCCGTTAAATTCCAGGGTAAGGCTAGTTGGGCAACCACGGCTCTTGGGTCCCCAGACGCTTTACAGAAACCTTTTGAGGCATCTATTCATTCACAACGAGATTCTACTTTCGATTCGTGACTCTATCGACCATCCTTGTCATCGGTTGTCACGTCAAAAGGTACGGCTTGATCAAAACAACAAAGTCTTTCCATTACTCCTATAGACGCAGAGATATAAACAACTGCCGTTCATCATGTAGCCAAACTCCTCGTGAAAGCCAACGTTGTAGCGAAAATAGTACATCTCTTGGTCCCCCAGTACCCGTCTTGCAAGCAAATGACACGCTCGAGAGCGGCACGGCCGCTCGTGGTCTCATTACAACCCTTCCCTAATCCATGTCACTATGTTGTTAGTCGCTTGAGTTGTCGGGGGATAACCCCACAAAGGCTTCCCCCAGGGCGGAAACATATACTTACAGTAAAGCCAGTGTGAGGTCGCCGTGAATCCTCGCCTTGAGCTCAATCTCGATTTCTAGGTTGAGGTCCAGCCGCAGCTTGAGGGGATCCTTGCCGCCACCGCCGCCACCGCCCTGCTGCTGCTGCTGCTGCTGTTGCTGCTGTTGCTGTTGAGCCTGCTGCTGCTGCTGCTGCTGCTGCCGCTGCTGCATGCTGCGCTGGTTGTTGCGTCGGGCCATCTTCATGCCTCCCTCGTCGCTGTCGTCCTCGCCGTCCAGCCAGGCTGGTCGCTTGCGGCGCTCCTTGGCCTTGGTCTTGGACCCCTTCTTCGGAGGCTCGGGAGCAGACTCTTCTTGTTCGGGAGTAGCCGGCTCGTCGTCTTCCTCACTCTCCTCCTCCTCGCTGTCTTCTTCCGAGTCGTCATCATCTTGGGAATCCTCCTCGTCGCCCTCGGCATCTTCAAACTCGGCGCCGCTATCGTCGTCATCCTCCTCCTCGGCCTCGGGCTTTGCCTTGTTCTCGGCGGGCTTGGGTTCCGGAGTCTTGTTCTTGGGAGTCTTCTTCTCAGCCTTGCCTCCGGGAGCCTTGGTATCGGGCGTCTTCTTCTCGGGTTCCTTGTTCTCGGCGTCCTTGTTCTCGGCGTCCTTGTTCTCGGGGGCCTTGGCGTCTTCAGGAGTCTTGTCCTCGGTTGGGTTCTGAGTGTTCATCTCAGGGGCTTGCGAGGGCTCCTGCTTCTGCTCGTCCGTCTTGTCCTCGGTGGGAGGGTTGGGTGTACGGGGAGGAGTTGACTGCTGTCCAGGCTTGGGGGAAGCAGACTGGTCCCGTTTCTGGTCAGTGTCCTAGAGACTGTTAGGTTCTGAGCTATCCCATGCAGTTGGGTAGGCCATAGCTACCTGAGGCTGTGGTGAAGCCATGGTAGAGGATTGTAGTGAGTAGCTCTATGTGTTTTGCTAGATAATCAGGTCGAGTGCTGGTGTGAAGTGTATATGATTGTGGTCAAGGTTTGAGTTTGGGTCGAGTCTTTCTGCGTCTAGTCCTGTCGTCTTGTATCAACTATACGGCGAGGCTGAAGCTGAGACTGTCCGAAGGCTTTTGTGATGCTACATAAAACCCGGAAACAGGATGAACACTTCTGACGGCTGACGCAATAGGCCGTCATAGAGCCGCGGGTGCCCATGTGCAATATCCTTACAGAACCTGATTCCGGGAGCCAGACACGGGCGTCGATCGAGGAGGCCACTCGTCTTACACAAGGAGTGTTTATGACGTACCGTTGGATACGACAGATACAACTCCATTCTTGAAATGCGAACCAGGCCATGACGTGACAAAGGCCCAGAACACCCTGGGTGAGACTGGGGTAGTGGGCAATGACCCATCAGAAGCAGGGATGTTGCATGGGGTTACCCTCATGCTGTGCATGTGAGGAGGGTCCCAACGTTGATCCGCGTCAACTCAAGACCAACGTCATTCTCTGCTCCCATCTTGAATCTACACAATACACACCTGGAAACCCAGCAAAGATTCAAGTCCCATCGCCATGGTGATTGGATTGCTCGCCATTGCGGCCATCCCCACGGTTACAGGGGTTGGCAATGCGCTGAGTGCGCAGCAGAGAAGCAACGCGGCAACGGCCAAGGAGCAGCTCAAGTTTCACCTGGCGCCCATGATGAAGGTCAAGGGAGAGTACCAGGACGTCGGAGTCGGTGTGCTCGTCGACAACAAGGTAAAGTTGCATCTGCGGGCACGTCTGCAGCCAACTGTCAACTAACACGATACGCGTCAGCTCTACCTCGACCTCGAGGGCAGCCACGTCGAGGGCCACAAGTTTCTGGGGTATTACTTCAACTACCCGAGCGAAGAGGGCCACCAGGGCATGGTGAGCACCATCTCCAACGACCCGCCGGCCCTCAACTGGATCTACGTGAACCGCGACACGCACGCAGTCATGTACGGAGGCCGCAAGGACACGCTGGGGCACGTCATCGGGCCCTGGAGCTGGACGGAAGATGAGCGATTCCTGACGCTAGAGCAACGTGATGATACGTTTGTGGCAGTGTGTGAGCCAAGGGACGGCAGCGACAGGTGGGTTATCTACTGGGACCCCGAGGACGAAATCCGGGAAGCGGCTGCGCCCAGCAAGTGTCGGCGAGTCAAGCTGAGGCGGCAGATGCAACTGGGCATCGAGAGCAGCTATGTGCGAGACTGATTCGCCGGCCTGGTCGATTAGAATTGATCGGCATCGCCTTGCGTGGGTGCGACCGGGGGTCGTATCGGCCTGAACGCCACCGCCGCGAGCAGGGTTTGATATAGCCAAGGATGGCAGGGTTATAATTCTGTCTCGGTATGGAGGCGGTATCTAATTACGATCATGACCTCATGAGCGGAGAGGCTCCAAATCCTGTTATTCCATCTGGTAGTCAGCAACTTATATGACCTTCGCTTTCAGAATGAGAAAAGGAAAAGGGTCCATCCACAACCACTTATACCAATTCCAAACCACCACTACACATTACTTTACCTACTTGCCCAGATAACTCGTTGGAACATAATACACCGCCATCATGTCTGCCATGGAAAAGGACCGCACAAGAGACGCCGAGTCGGACGAGAACACGGCCTCGAGCGAAGAGCCTCCCAAGCAGGTCCAGCGCCGCAGCAAGAAGAAGAGCAAGTCGTCCAAGCGACAGAAGTCGTCGGGCCCCCTCGAATCGTTGCCAGTGGGCGGCGACGGCGCCGGCGATGCCCTCGGCGGCGTCACCAACACGCTCGGCTCCGTCACCAACAACGCCGTGGACCAGCAGCAACAGGGCGGCGGCGATGATGGCGGCAAGAGTGACACTCTGCGTCTCCGACTAGACCTCAACCTCGATATCGAGATCCAACTGAAGGCCAGGATCCATGGCGACCTGGAGCTAGCGCTGCTGTACGTATTCCTTTCCCGTCATGTCTTGAGGCGTCGTCCACTCCATGTTACCGTGTCTTACTTTTCTCCCGCTCCACAGCACAGGTTGATGATGTTGACGATGCACGTAGTGGTTAATGGACGCGGGCTAATTGCGTGTTTTCTCTCTCCAGGAACTGAGCATTTCCTGTACCTTGTTTGTAATGATGGGTTTTTGAGGCGCAAGACGGTGTTTGGGATGGGCTGGTTACACGGGAATAAAGCACAGAGGCATCCTCCTCCTCGTCCAGACAATCGTGTACTGTATGGGTCAGGATCTAGTGCCGTTGACACATTCATGAATAAGCAATTCCGGTTCAACATTCAAGTCGAGTTTGCTTGCGCATCGCCATTCCGCGATTCCGTCTCTTTGCCTTTGTCCTTCTGTATCAAGTAGAACCGTCGTCAGACCAAGAACGCCGCGCAAGCCACCCTTGTCATAAATCTCCACTACGGGATGGGACGGCTGCGTCAAAGTTGTGGGTGTGGCTGGCTTAAGCGTTCCTTTGACAGGCAACTAGACAGTTAGCCTGCTCTAGTTGCAATCCAGAACCAAGGCACAGTCGTACTGGCAATATTTCCCGCAGCAGTGCTTACCATGCTGCAGATTGTCGAGTGTAGAGCCAGAGGTTGAAGCGAGACCTGGACGTTTCAAGACCATGCTAGCTTGCGGAGCATATTTGGCCGTTCGCACAGACGACGGACATGGTTGCTTGCTGGCTGCTTGCTCAACGTCGGTTAGTCGTATCGTTGACAGATCCTTGTCGACGCATCCGTGGAGGCAAGTAAGCTGGCCGTCTGAATGGACGAGAACCTCTCGAGCCATGGACCAGGGTCCTGGAGCTGGTTGCAGCATCCATGTCCCAGCCTCGCAATGACGGAGTCGTAAACGTCACAATGCAGTGACTTGGCAGCCTGGTTCGCCTGATCTCACCTTGCCCACCCGCAGGCTCGCAGGCCCAGCAATAAGCGTTTCGTCTTGTCGTCTCTCTTCTTGTCCGAGGTGCCACTGTTGCTGTACTCTGCTCCGCCATCCATCAGCCGTATCCTGACAAAAAAAAGACCACAACTTACACACAATGCCCTCGAATCCCTCTACCCCGGACGGTACCCGAGTACCTCCCACTCACACCACGTACGAGTTCAATTTACCGGTACGCGACGGCCGCCCTCTGCCCCCCCAATCTCCGGCGGAGAGTGAGCACGCATCCCTGGCAGGGAGTGAGCCGCCATCACCGGAGGAGAAGCAGCCCAATAGTATCCAGATCCCCAAGATTAAGCCGCTGTCTTCTGGCCCGTCCCCTGCGGATCTTGTCTCTGGTCTCGAGGGAAAGTTTGTCGATGAGTTTGGCAATATTCTGGACTGGGACGGAACAGTGCTTGGCCGTGTTGATGGCGATCTCCCGTCCATGGTGGGGAGGCCCATCTCAGCCACCGGGGAGGTCCTGGACCTGGATGGAGAGGTAGCTGGCCATGTATGCGAGAACTACAAGTTACCCAACCTGAAACCCCTCGCGGGCGGCTTGAGGGTTGATGATGCCGGCAACATCTATGACGACCAAGGAAACACAGTCGGCAAACTTCACAAACCTCCAACCGACAGCGGGAGCTCTGACAGCCAGAGCAACAGTGGAGTTGAAAAGAAGGAAGCCGCCAAGGGGCCTCAACAGCCAAGGTCCCCGGCGGCCCCGCGGCCAGAGGAGGTCTACCTGGATGTAAAGTCAACATTTGACGGGATTCAGATCATAATGAAGATCCCAACAGTATTCACCAGGCAACAGGAAGATGATAATTGATATCGATGGTATCGACGTGTGTTAATCCTTGAGACGTTGAGTGAAAGACCGTTGTACTTACTGCGTAATGTCTCCTCCTACTTGCCACCAACTTGACCAGCTTCATCAACACAGACCCCTGCTTTAGCCGCCGTTATGGAAGGCTTGGCGAAGTTCACGTTTCGTAAATGCAAGTGAGGCCAGGCTGCATCAACCCTCCAAAGCACAATGCACAGCCACGGCCAGGCGAGACGCGCGTTGGCTCTGCCGGGACCAAAGGGTCGCTTGAGCCGCCCATGGAGCCGTTTAGCCACCGTTGATCTCGATTCATACCCCGCCTGATGCGAGAGCGATCATCGAGGCAAAACAGGGATGCCTCCCCCCCTGGGCGACAGAGGAAGCCGGTTTTGTTGCCCACCGGGCTCGAGCCGTGGCTTTACTTCCGTGTCCCATCACGCCGCATCCCACCCGTGTCCTTGTCCAGGCCTCATTTCTCCGTGGCTCTCACCCTATGAGATTGCTTGTACGTCATGTCGCTTCCTTCTCACGCACAAAGATTCCTTATTCGACACTGTTCGACACTCATCATGACGTGTGGCGTCGTGAATTCTGCTGTGAGTGTGGCAAGACAGTCAACGGCTTGGACATGATGCTTGCTCATGGCGTTTTCTCTGACGTTGTAGACAAAGCCATGAATCTTGCTGGAAACTGGTTTTCGTAGCGAGTAAAATGGTTATAAAGGGTGCCAAATAGAGGTGGTAGCAAAGGTCCATACCATATCAAAATCCCACCACACAATCAAACCAACCTTTTTACTCTCATCCATTGCTTAACGAGATAAACGATACCCAAAGAACCCTGAGAAATATTCGAATTTGATTAAGAACACAAACCCCTGTTTCGAGTAACCATGTCGGCTCCCAAGGCCTCAGTTCCCGAAGAGAGGAGCAACGAAGCTCCCCAAGACGCGTCTAAGCAGGACCTGAAGAAGACTGGTATGTCACCTGCCCTCGTTATCAGCTTCAGAACTAACACATACCCGCAGGTGATGAGTCACACTCCATCCCTCGAAGCGCAGGCCGCGTGACTGAAGCTGGAGATATTGTCGACGAGTCTGACAACAAGATTGGCAAGCTCGACGAGTCAGGAGATCCAAAGAAGCTTGCAGGCAACAACGTCAACGAAGATGGAGACGTTGTCAGTTCATCCGGCGATGTCCTAGGAAAGGCACTGCCTGTGGACGAGAACGGAAACGAAGCCGAGTACACAACCGAGTCAGGCAAGAAGAAGAGCGGATTCCAAAGCGTTTACAACGCCGTCGACGGAACTGTAAAGCCCTTCACTCGCCTAGGCCTCGGTGACAAATCCAACCCCAGTGAAGCTCCCAAGAGCGAGGTGCCCCCTCAATCTGAGAGCGATGGCGACAAGGCCCAAGACACGCCACCTATTGATCTTGAGGACCGCGAAGAAACTGAGCCCGTCGACTCCAAGAAGAACGAGGCTCCTGCAGACGCACCAACTGAGACTGCCAAGGAGGCTCAATCAGAGGCCCCTGGTGACGAACAGACCCAAGTAGACGACAACGGCCAGTACGATATGCCCAGGTCGGACGCTCCCGCATCTGAGGCCCCTCCGTCCGAGGCTCCTCAATCAGAAGCCCCCAAGTCTGAGGCACCGAATTCCGAGGCTCCCCAGTCTGAGGCTCCCCAGTCCGAAGCCCCCAAATCAGATGCTCCCGACGACGAGGAGTCAAAGGAGCCCGAGGTCCCTGCCAGTGAAGCCCCCAAGTCGGAGGCTCCTGGTAGTGAGGCTCCCCAGTCCGAAGCCCCCAAATCAGATGCCCCCGGCGACGAGGAGTCAAAGGAGCCCGAGGTCCCTGCCAGTGAAGCCCCCAAGTCGGAGGCTCCTGGTAGTGAGGCTCCTAAATCGGAGGCTCCCCAGTCCGAAGCCCCCAAATCAGATGCTCCCGGCTCCGAGGAGTCAAAGGAGCCCGAGATTCCTGACAGTGAAGCCCCCAAGTCGGAGGCTCCTGGCTCCGAGGCGCCCAAGTCTGAAGCCCCTGAAGCTGACGGCAAGGATGAGGAGGCGACCAAGGAGGGTGAGCTCACAGAGGAGGGTGAGCCTAAAGAAGGTGACGAGGCCAAGGAAGAGGACGAGAAGCCGCTAGACTACTCTATCCTCAAGGGCTGCAAGGTCAACAAGGCCGGCAACGTCGTCAATGACGACGGAAAAGTCATCGGAAAGGTCGTTGAAGGCGAAGTAAAGAAGTTCGTCGGCAAGACCTGCGATGAAGACGGTGTTATTTGGAACGATTCCGGAAAGATCCTAGGAAAGGCCGAACCTTTGCCAGACTCGGAAAGAGAGGATCTCAAGGACTTTGCACCCTTTGAAAACTTCCCCGGCGCCACCGTTGAAGGTGACGGTCGGGTTATGTTTGAGGGACAGCAGGTTGGAGTCGTCGTTGAGGGCGACCCTAAGCGCCTCAAGGGAAGCAAGGTTGACGAGGATGGAGATATCCTCGACAGAAGCGGCAATGCCATCGGTAAGGCCGAGCCTTGGAACGAAGCGGAAGCGGAGGAGGCCGAGGCCGAGCCTGAAAAGGATAACTCCATGCTCAAGGGCTGCAAGGTCAACAAAGCCGGTAACCTTGTCAATGACAAGGGCGACGTTGTTGGACGAGTTATCGAGGGCGACGTGAAGCAGCTTATCGGCAAGACATCCGATGCAAACGGCGACATCTGGAACAGCTCCGGCGAAAAGGTCGGCAAGGCTGAGCTTCTGCCTGATTCGGAGAGGGAGGACTTGAAGGACTTTGCACCTTTCGAGAACTTCCCTGGCGCGACCGTGGATGGTGATGGCCGGGTCATGTTCGAGGGCAAGCAGGTCGGTGTTGTTGTCGAAGGTGACCCTAAACGTCTCAAGGGCAGTCAAGTCGATGAAGACGGCGATATCCTTGACCGAAGAGGTAACTCCATCGGTAAGGCCGAGCCCTGGGATGAGCCAGAGGCCGAGGCAGAGCCCGAGAAGGACTACTCCATGCTCAAGGGCTGCAAGGTCAACAAGGCTGGCAACCTCGCCAACGATAAGGGAGATATTATCGGCCGAGTCGTCGAAGGTGATGTCAAGAAGCTCATCGGTCGATCCAGCGATGAGAATGGCGATATCTGGAGCAGTGCCGGTAAGGTGATCGGTAAGGGCGAGCCCCTTCCTGAGTCTGAGAGGGAAGACTTGAAGGAATTTGCTCCTTTCGAGAACTTTCCCGGAGCAACTGTTGAGGCCGACGGCCGAGTCATGTTCGAGGGCAGACAGGTCGGCGTTGTTGTCGAAGGCGACCCCAAGAGACTCAAGGGTAGCCAGGTTGATGAGGATGGTGACATTCTCGACCGACGAGGCAACTCTGTGGGCAAGGCCGAGCCTTGGGACGAGCCAGAGGCCGAAGAGGAGGCCAAGGTCGACATGTCGAGCCTCGCTGGTAAGCGCATCAACAAGGCTGGCAACGCGGTCGACTCAAACGGTCAGATCTTTGGCCGCTTGGTTGAAGGCAACGCTCAGTCCCTCATCGGCCGGATGTGCGACAAGGACGGAAACGTTCGCAGCGAGTCTGGCGACATCATTGGTCGCTGCGAACTCGTCTCCGAGGGTGAGCGCGAGGGCACACGCGATGGTCCCTTTGCCGAGCTCGTCGGATGCACCGTGGCCAAGGAGGGCAAGATTGTCACATCAGGAGGCGACGTCGTCGGACGACTTGTCTCTGGCGACGCCAAGACTCTGTTTGGTCGCGCAGTCGACAATGACGGAGATATCCTGGACAGCAACGGCAATGTGATTGGCAAGGCTGAGCGCTGGGAGGAGCCCGAGGAGGAAGAGAAGAAGAAGAACCCTCTCGCCGGTCGCAAGGTGAACCGCGAGGGCAACGTTGTTGACGAAGACGGCAACATTGTCGGCAAGCTCACCAGCGGCGACCTTCTTACCTGCTCTGGTAAGGAGGTTGACAACGATGGCGACGTGGTGAACCAGAAGGGCGAGACCATTGGCCATGTCACGAGGCTGGAAGATATCCCCGCCGAGCCCGAACCGGAACCTGAGGTTGAGGATGAAGAGACGCCTGAACAGAAGCAGGAGCGCGAGGATCTCGAGAAGGATCGCAAGCTGGCCGGCCAGATTGCTGGCTGCGTTGAGTCGTCGCTTGACAAGATCCGACCCATCTGCAAGATGATTACCGACAAGATCGATCATGCTGAGCGCCAACCAAAGGAGGAGCTTGACGAGGAGGAGCTTGTCAAGCAGGTGAAGCCGCTCATCGAGGAGGGCGGTAAGAT
Source organism: Pseudonectria buxi (assembly GCA_003693545.1). Classification (NCBI taxonomy): domain Eukaryota; kingdom Fungi; phylum Ascomycota; class Sordariomycetes; order Hypocreales; family Nectriaceae; genus Pseudonectria; species Pseudonectria buxi. Next base: position 178,022 of record QUZG01000008.1, on the reverse strand, counting down.
CCTGACCGAGGCCAACGGTGCCATCCGCGGCCTCGACCCCGATGGTCGCATTCAGCGAAACGCGAAGCAAAAGTCCAACAGCCGCGATGCTTCTCCCGAGGAACACCACCTTGCCGAAGTGCTCAAGGAGGTAAGCAAAACATCCACGATCCAAACAAGACACAACTAACCCTGTGATAGCTGACTGGCACTGTCACCCAATGCATCGACGGCGCCAAGCGCAAGATCGAGGGCATGCCTCACGCCAAGAAGGAGCTCAACCCTCTTTGGGGCCTTCTTGCGGAGCCTCTTGGCCAGATTCTTGCTGCCGTCGGCCTCTTGCTGAGTGGTGTGCTCGGCATTGTTGGCAGACTGGTAAGTTATCCGACGCTGTTATCTTCACGATCCATTGTTACAGTGTGCTAACATCTTTCTAGCTGAGTGCTCTTGGTCTCGGAGGATTGCTCGACGGTCTTCTCGGAGGCCTAGGAATCGACAAGGTCCTCAAGGGTCTCGGCCTCGGAAGTGTTTACAACTCCTTGACCGGCAAGAAGAAATAAGCGTGTAACATAAGAGATGATTTGTTGCACAAACGAAATACCTATGATGATTTACTCCATGTAGTATACGGTTGTTTTGCGATTTTAGGGTCTGTTGGATATAGTTTGCGGTTTTGTAATAATTATTCAGTTTTCTAGAATTCAATGGCAATTCCCTGCCTCTGAACAAAGTTGTCTCGTGTGCATCTCAAATCGTGTGAATTTGTTGCAAGTCAAAGAAAATAATCTTGTTGCGCAGCCCAGCAACCGCTGCGACTGTCGATTGTGACCTATGCATCTAGAGCGTATTGGTGGAACGCATGCGCTTGTCGGGGCTGAGTCATCAGCGTTGTCGCATCCATTAAAGAAAAAATTCATCACTCCTAAGCCTCAACTATAACATCCATCCCTTCAACATCTCAACAGAGTTACCATGCCCAGCTTGTTTCTGGCGTGGGCACCCTGAAGCTCAGTGCCTCGTGGCAATTTGCTTCACCCAGCCATGCGTCTCTTGCTTGTCCGCCATGGGGAAACAGTCGACAACGTCGCTGGTCTCTACGCGGGCTCGCGCGACTCCGACTTGACTACCCACGGTGTTCTGCAAGCTCAACGTCTGGCTGCTCACTTGGCGGACACGGTCGTCGTGAAGCACCTCTTCTCATCCAACCTGCGTCGTGCGGTTCACACCGCCGAGGCTGTTTGCGACGCGCAAAATCGCCCACGGCATCGTGACCTGAAGGTGATGCAACTGCCTGACCTGAGGGAGCGGCACTTTGGATCCGACGAGGGCGTCAAGATTGGCAGCGGCAAGGCGAACCCATCCGGGGAACATGAGGGCGCAGAAACGCACGAGGAGATGAAGACACGGGTCGACCGCTTCCTCGACGACCATCTGGTCCCTGTCCTGGGGTCTGATGTCGACAAGGACGTCTGCATTGTTGCCCACGGCATCATCCTCGGAGTCCTGTATAGGGCTCTATGTGCGAGGGTGCCAACGGCTGCGATGACTGTCGCGCCCGATGTCCAAGTTTCGGCTAGTCATGGCTTCATCCGTCCTGGATGGAGCAACACTGGCTACTTGGAAGCTGTCTTGACGACAGCCAAGCCCTCAACTGCAAACCCACCTCCTGCGGGCAGTTCTACGAGGCCCCCTGGTCTGAAGCTTCACCTCAAAACGATCAACTGCACCGATCACGTCAAAGGTCTGAGAAAGACCCGCGGCGGAATCGGCAGTGCGCGGTTTGACAACAAGCAGAAGACCATGGACTCATTTTTCAAGCCTACCTCACGGAAGCGAAAACTTCCCGACGAAGAGTGAGGGGGCTTGCTTACCCAAATGGTGTGTATTTCTTACCCTTCCCTCCCAATCTCTACCCCTGGCACCTCAACCCCCGAAGCTACATGATGAGAAAGCAAACTTCACAGACCTGATCTGAAATATTTTGTTGAAACAACTTTGTCCAACCGCTGTCTGACAGCTTCGTCCTTCTTTTATTCATTTCATCATCACATCTTCTCTTGCGAAGCATGCTAACGATGGAATTCAGGTTATCGAAATGACATTATTCATACCGTAGACATTAGACGTTGCATCATCTAACGATGTTTTGCTCATAAATATACCATCTTCATACATCTGTACTTGCTTCATCTCGTCCCGTGAAAACCTTGTGAATCCGACGACTGACGGCCTGCCCAACCGTCCTGTCCGAAAATGCGCCGTCTTTGTTGGCGCTCTTCTTCACCTTTTCCAGCCTGACCGGTCCTCCCGTCTCCAACCCGTCGACCAGCGCGCTCACGTTGCCAAACTCGCTCGCGATACCGTAGGCAATGGGCGCCGTCACCCGCATAATCTCCTGCAGCATGCGCACGTAGCATTCATCGGCATTCTCTCCAGTCTTGACCTGCCCGCTCTCCATGCAAAAGCCCGCGCCCAGCGTTGCCTGGTCCCTTTGCTTCTTGTACGGAATCGTCGAGACGTGCTGCGTAAAGACAGTCACCCACTCGGCCGTCTCGAGGGCGACCATAGTCTGGTGGATGAGCACGTCGTGCAGGACCTGCAGTTCCAGGAGGGCGTCCTCAATCGTCTCCTCGGGCACGTGTTCCTCGGGCGACTTATCCTTACGACGCCGCGACGGGGCTTGGCTTGTCGACTCCTGAGCCCGTACGCGGGATGCGAATTGGCGGTTGCGAAGATTTTTGTTTTTGCGCATCCAGGGTATCAGGCCCTGCAAGAGGTAGATGAGTTGATGGGTTGGCCATTGCCGTCTCATGCTTGCAACGTGTACGCCCAGTCCATTCGCGAGGGACAGCTGCACAAACTCGTCGGCATTCATGATGACGAGCGCATGCTTTTCGTCCTGGATCTGCAGCCGAATCGGTTCCCAGAGGCCAATGTCCTCGTTGTACTCGCTCGTCACTTTTCTCCGCCAGGTGATGACGTTTTTCACGGGGCTATCCCAAGTATTGTGCTGGACGCCGATGCCCTTGAGCATCTCCTGCACCTGGGTGGTGGTTGTAGCATCCAGACTCGAGGGGACGTTGACAATCATCTCCCGCGTCGAGACCTTCTTGTCGGTCCGCAGCTTGTTGGCTTCAGCCAGGGCGGCGGCCCGATCCTTTTCTCGTATTTTCGCCTCCTTGGCTAGCTGCTTCTCTCGGCGCTTCTCCTCCCTTTCTGCCTCCTTTGCCGCCATCTTGACTTCCCTGTCTCGCGCCCTGTCCTCTGCCGTCCTCTTGGATGCCGATTTCGACGAGGTTCGTCGAGACCCAGAGGTAACAACGTCGCTCTGAGAGCGTTGTAGGCGAGACGGAGCGCGGCGCTGCAAGACGGCCGTGCCGACTTCCGCAATGTCGGGGAGTTCCTCATCCGAGTCATCTTGTTGGTCCGAGTCGTCAATGTCGATGACAATGGGACGAGTAGTCTGCCTTGGATTTGGGGGCGAGGATCCAAAGGAGCATGCCTCTGGCGCGGAGCTGGATATCGGATCCCAATCTCTCGTCTTCCTGACTGCGACCGGCTTCGGTCCGCTGGAGATGGTCACAGACGGACCTGCTGGGTGCAGCGTTGGGACATCGAGCGCTCGGGTGACAGCAGGTACTGGAGAGCTGGCAAATGGGTCGGAAGATTCATCAGGTCTAGCGGGGGGTGCCTTCTTGGAGTATAGAGGTTCCTGGCGAGGCGAACTAGCAAAGGGGTCCGACTCAATCTGGAGATGGTCTACGGCATCCCGCGCAGGCGGACGACGTTCGTTGTGGCTCGAATCCTGCACCAGAGGATCCCTTTGACGTGTAGCATTCGGCAGGGGGCTAAGCAGAGCATCGTCCGGGGAGCTGGTAAGCTCAATTGGGTCATTGACCAAGGGTTTCCGTCGTATAGCTCCGCCACTTGGCACACCGAGATGGCTTGTCTGGAACGATGCAATCGGGGTCTCGTTGTCTTGTCTGGGTTGATCGCCCGTCGCTACAGGAGAAAGCCGTCGACGCTTGTTGCCCGTATTCTGCACTATAATCGGCTCGTCCAAGTCGACTGTACTGTCAAACTCGTCTGAAAAGAACAGACCATCCTCGAGGGTGACGGCAGCATTCTCCCGGCCGGGTTCCGTGGAAGTGGTAGTCTTTTCTGGAAGTTCATGTGATTGAGCGAGGTTGTCGACATTGAGTGTTACAGACGGGGGTGCTGGACACTGATTTGTTGAAGGAGGGCGTCGATGTTCGGAGGGGGGACTCGAAGATATCAGATCAATCACGTCGGGAGCCATGACATGATCCTTTTTCTCGGTCAATGACCCATTGCAAGTCTTGAAAACGTCGGAGGGACTGCGTCACCATGAAAGGCATTGCTGGATGGAGGCTAAGCGCGCCTTAACGCGACGAGGTGAAACGCCAAAACGCAAAGTCACGTGCTCTCACTTAAATCGACTTTTGACCCTTGCACGCACCTGAGGAGCCTGTTTGTACACGCTCCATCCGATAGCATCACACATCGTGAAGGAGGTGCAACTCTTTGAACAATTTTACACATGGCTAAACAGATTTGGTAGTCCAATACCAGCCGGTTGAAGGAGATCCTGGCAATTGAGCGGCAAGTTGCTGAAGTTTTAGACAGAAACTCCTCTTGCAAACCCGTCGTCCCCTTGGAGCCCAAGACATGCCATGACAATCATTTCGAATAGTGTCATGGCCACTCCCTGGAAGTTAAGATACCTACCTGGTAGGCAATGAAGTCAAGGAACGCTAGCCACGCTGCCCTTGTGATTGTATTCTGGGCCAGTCATGAGCAATGTGCCTCAATCCATGAGACATTGCTCTTTACAAAGGTTGTGACAGCTCGGGCCAAGGGTGACTGAGACGCTGTATGCATAGTCTTCTAGATGAACAAATCTGACCCGACCAAGCGGGTTTAGATTCGAAGATGAGCTATCGCCTTGATCAAAGTCTTGAAATGGCACATGTTAATGCGTGTCAGCAAGACAGACGTGTAACGTCGGCAAGACACTGTCGGTACGCGGCAGCAGCGGATCTGGCCAAGGACTGTGACGTGGATGTCGTGGCACACATTGTAGGGCAAGATTCAAGAGGTCAAGAGGCTTGAGAGGGGGACCTTGAGCTGTATGTCTTGGTCCACCGCCGATTCAAGACTTGCTTTTTCCTACCAGCCCAGGCGTGATTAGAGCAATGGCGGAGTACAATGCGCACGCAAGCAAGGCCCATGTTCCCCATACAGGGCCGTTGACGGGCGGCGCCAGCACGGCATTGCATGGGCATGATCTCGGGCCAGCTCTATCCGTACTTGCATACCACAGATTCATCTTGATGTCATGTCCCACGTCAACGGCATCTGTGTTTGCGTGGCGCTGAGTAGATGTACTATGTCGATGCCGAGCATGGAAATGGCGGCGGCCGGGAGTCGGGAGCGAGAGAAACAACAGATGGAGGCGCCAATACCTGAAACGAGCCATGGGTTAACCCCCGCGAATTGCTTATTTGGTTGCGTTTGAGTGAAGCTTTGATTGCAGAGCATTGCTCTTCTTGGGTGGTATTGAAGGGGTGGTGTCATTCGCTAGTCCAGCCCCCATGTTGAAGAACGCACACTGTGTGTTAGTATGGCAAGTTGGCAAGGTATGGCAGTACCCTGTACCTTTTGGGGTGCGCAATTGGGTTGGCTTGTTTGGGTAAAGCGAAACAACCACAGACAACTACCTACCTAGGAAGACGGACAACCAGGGACAGCTGGGAATCATGACTGGAAAGGAGGGGGCCATGGAGGCGGCCTGGTCAGGGAGATGATGTCTTGGACGCGTGAGATGGACGAGGGAGAAGGGCAGACGCGGCGTCTGCATGTGCGCATGTCTGCAGTGGCGTTGCCTGGCTCCGTAGGGGCCGGTAGTCGAGATGGACAGTGATGGACAGCGATGGAGTTTGGATATGGGGACCTATCGATGGATCATGGGGCGATGAGCAGCCCCTTTCCGGAGTAGCATCTGGTTGCTTGGTCAGTGGCTGACTATGACTGGCAAGACTGGGAGCCGGGGATTCATCCGTCGTGTTAGCCCATGCCCCCAAGGGTCGGTCGTTAGTGCCAGGGTCGCGGTTGTGGTTGTGGTTGTGGCCGCGGCCATGGCGTGGGATGTGATTTATTTCCCCGAGCGCGTTGGTCGACGACGGCTGGCTCCTGGTAGCGCGCAATCCAAGGAGAGGCAGCCCCTGAACTGGCCGAAGTGGCTAGGGACAGACGGACTTGAAGTAACTACTTATCCGTCGGTGGACAATTGATTAGCCTTCCCCAAAAGATCGGGATGGTCAACGGGCCCTTGCACACGTGCGTGCGTGCACGAGCGAGCGAGAAAGCGATCAAAGTGGACAAAAAGATGGGACGAGGCTAGGCGAGGGCGAGGGTGATGTCCATGGTGTCGATGGCTTTTCCCGGGCTTCAAGTTCCAATTGCTCGCTGAGTTGGCGCCCACTGGCACAGGCCGCCAGCAGCGAGGCGCTAGGCTCCTTGGGGGCCACGTCCGCCCGGACCCTGGCACTAGACGACGCCTGGAAGCAGGGGCCCAGGGGCCTTTGGGGCCTCATCCATCCGTTGCTTATGCTCGCTCGCTCTCATGTGGATTGCTCAGAGGTTGGCGATTCCCTACTGTAACCGCTAGGGAAAAAAACCCGCCGCGGTGGATTGTGGGTTGTGGAATGGATGGATCCCTGGATGGAATGGAAATCCCAACTCGCAAGCCACTGCGTTTGCGTACCCGGGCGGCTTACCCCTGTGCCTGCCATCAAGTACCTCAGCCAGCCAGGCCAGGCAGGGCAGGGCAGCCTACAGTTACAGCAAGCAGCCTGTCTTTTTTTCTCATCCCATCCAGCCTCGGGCCAGAATTCTTTGCATGGGCTCTTTGTTTCTCTTCTCTCGTCTGCCCGAGTAGTTGTCCCGTCTTCTGCTTGCTTCCAGTCCTTGCCCAGTCTTTGTCAGTCTTTGCCAGTCTTGCCATTCTCCTGCAGCGAGCGAGCGCGCTTGGTCACCATCTATTGCCGCCAGTTTAATTACATCTCTCCACACCCCCTGCGCCGCGCCTCGCCTTACCCTGGCTGTCTGGCTGCCTGTCTGTCTGTCCGTGAGTCTGAGAGTCTGGTCTGAGAGTCTGAGCTTCAGAGGTCGTCGCCTGGGTCTGTTTGGATAAACCCACCTAGACACGTCCCCTCGACCCGCCATTCTCTCCATTGCTGTTGCTGTTGCTGTTGCTTGCTCGCTTGCTCGCTTGCTCGCTCGCTCGCTCGCAACGACGCGACGTCGACTTCGCCAGTTTTCCCAGGCGCAGGCACATTCACCGGCCGTTGTCTCATGACGCCCTGAACAATTCTTTGCTGCCTTTTGCGGGGCCTCCCTTCTGCCACTTCCATTGCGCCGCCCTCGCGCTGAGCCAGAGCCAGACCGACCACCTACGATAGCGACAACCTCACCTCACCTCACCTCACCTCACCTCACCTCACCTCACCACTCGCTTCCCAGCGTACAGCCCCCTATCCGCCGCCATGGCAAGCTCCCCGCCGGCTTCGCCTGTGCAGCTTCCGCAGCGGCCCATGAGCTCCATTGCCAGGGCCGCTGCCACCGCCTCCCCCAGAAGCAACAGCCGCCTGAGCATGACCAGCAAAACCGGAGGCGGTAGCAGAGCCTCGGACGAGGACACTCGCACCGCAGTCAAAGTCGGTATGTCGTGTCCCTAACCTCTCTTCTCTCCTGTCTCCTCTCCTAGTCTGACTTGTCCTCCTTTGCGCAGCTGTCCGTATACGACCGCCTCTGAACCCTGACGACCCCGGCTATGACCTGATCCCTCAGCGATTTCAACGTTCCATGCTTCAGACCACATCGGACACCAGCCTCGCCATTGACTCCCCTCAGGGACGCAAGCTCTTCGTTTTTGACCGCGTCTTCAGCTCCGACACCACCCAAGATGGCGTCTGGCAATATCTATCCGACTCTGTCAGTGCCTTTACCCAGGGTTACAACGTCTCCTTACTCGCCTACGGACAATCAGGCGCCGGCAAGTCCTACACCATGGGTACCTCTGGTCCCATTGAGCAGCACGACTCAGAGTTGATGGGCGTCATTCCTCGAGCCGCCACCGAGCTCTTCGAGAAGCTCGACACGTCAAAGGCACCTGACAAGCCTTCGAATCGAAACTCCATGTCCCACTTGCGCACCCCGCGCGCACTTGGCCAGCAGAACGCCCTCGGCGAACGGGACTGGTCACTCAAAGCCTCCTATGTCGAAATCTACAACGAACACCTTCGCGATCTTCTCGTCTCCGACACTACGCCTACCCACGAGCGTGGCAATGTCGCCATCCGCGAGGATGTCAAGGGCAACATCATATTGACCGGCCTACGCCAGGTCGAGATCAATTCCGTCGAAGACCTCATGAACGCCCTCAACTTTGGCTCCGCCATCCGACAAACGGATGCAACAGCCATCAACGCAAAGTCTTCGCGTTCCCACGCCGTCTTCTCCCTCAACCTGGTTCAGCGCAAGACCAAGCATCAGTCCACGCATGGCTCAGAAAGGCGCTTTTCTGTGCCCCTCGAGGCCATGACGGGCCAGGAAATGTCCGTCACGACAGACAGCAAACTGCATTTTGTCGACTTGGCCGGCAGCGAAAGGCTCAAAAACACCGGTGCCCAGGGAGATCGTGCCAAGGAGGGTATTTCCATCAACGCCGGACTCGCTGCTCTCGGCAAAGTCATCAGCCAGCTTTCATCTCGTCAACCAGGCTCCCACGTCTCCTACCGCGACTCGCGCCTGACCCGCCTACTCCAGGACTCGTTGGGAGGCAACGCCATCACTTACATGATTGCTTGCGTGACCCCCGCCGAGTTCCATCTGAGCGAAACACTCAACACTGTCCAGTACGCCCAACGAGCCCGAGCCATCCAGTCCAAGCCCCGAATTCAACAGATTGAAGAGGGCGACAAGCAGGCCGTCATCGACAGGCTCAAGGCAGAGGTTGCTTTCCTGCGAGAACAAATCCGCAGCTCAGAACAGCGGGGTGGCAGCCCACGACGCAATGCTCAGGGCACGAGTGATCGTTCGGAGCGATCAAATGAGCGCGAAGCCGAGCTACAGAACCAGCTATTGGACACCCAGGAAAACTACAACGCCCTCAGCCAGCGACACGCCCGTCTCATCGCAGAAATGGCCCGTGCTAGGGAAAACGAGTCTGATCAGAACCAGCAAAATGGCACCTTGGGTGACACGGCCACTGACCGTCTTAACCGGTCCAACTCCTTCGCTCAAGCCGTCGAACAGGTTGTTCTCGAATACGAAAAGACAATCCAGTCGTTGGAGCAGTCTCTGTCCAGCACTCGCAGTACTCTTTCCAACACCGAGACAAACCTCCTTGAGAAGGAAACGAAGTGCGCCTATGCTGAGACTATCAGCACGCAGCTACAGGCGCGCCTGCAAAAACTCATGGACCGTGAGGCCAACACCGAAAACTACCTTCACGACCTGGAAGCCAAGCTTGACGGCCACACTAGTGGCGAGGAAAAGAATGCCACCATTATCATGGAGTTGCGGAAAGAGATAGCGCGCGTGCGAGAGAACGAGGCCTCATGCGAGGATTACATTTCAACTCTGGAGGAGCGACTCGCCGAGGCTGATCAGGACTCCGAGCTGATGCAGCGCGAGATTGACCGGCTAGAGCAGGTCATTGAGCGCCAGCGCAGTCTCGGAAAACTCGACACGTTGCTGTACGAACTCGACCAGATTCAGGATGGCAAGCCGGCAGAATCGACGACGGCCGAGGCTGCTCCCACAAACGGCGCACCGCACCGTCGTGGCAAGGCGGAGCATTCCAGGAGCCAATCTCATGTCAGCCGCCACAGCCAGATGGAGGAGCCCATCCCCGAAGGCGACGAGGATCAAGAAGCAGTCACCAACAAGATTGGCACTGTCAAGGAGATGGATGAGGAATCTGTCTCTGGGGAACACCACTTGGAGAAACCCGCAGAGGCTGACATGCCCCCTCCGAGCCCGGCTCAGTCCAAGTTCGTCCACGACAAGCTCGAGAATGTTACACAAGAGCTCTTCGATCTACGTGTTGAGCACGAGTCCACTGTCAACGAGTTTGACTCTCTGCACTCCAAGTATGAAGAGGCCATGAGAAAGCTTGCTGAGCTCCAGGACGCGGTTGATGAGGCACGCCACCCCAACCATGTCCGCGACTCAATCGTATCTGTCACATCCCCAACACAGATGCGCCCCGAGTCTTTTTTATCCGACGCGAGGTCGAGCGATCTAAAGGATGGCCCTCGGTCTACATTTTCACGGTCGCTCTCTTCGGAGTTATCATCGGCCATGTACTCGCCTGCTACCGTGGACTCATCTAACGCAGACGGGCAGGATGATGACGACGCTGCCACCACCAAGGCCTCTGATTCTGCCGAGGATCTGACCAAGTCGCAAAAGGAGGAGCTTGCTGCCGAGCTCGACCGGTTCAAGATTCTTGCCCGAGAACGCGAGATGGCGGAGAACGAGCTTGCTGAAAAGTACGCGCAGCTCGAATCCAAGTACACCAAGACGCTCGACATTGTCGAGGTGCTCAAAACGGACCTTTACAAGGCCCAGACCGTCGAGGCCACTTCTCCGAAGACGAGCACCCCCGTTATCCGACGTAAATCCAGTCAGAACCTCTTGGGTGTTGATCGAGCCCAGCGTTCCTTCTCATCACTGCGAAACATTGCTGCTGAGAGCCTGGAGAATCAACCGGAGATGATGCAGAATTTCGAGCTGAATCTCAATGCCGCGATACATGAGTTGCACTCCCGAAGCGAGCGGATTCAAGAACTCGAGGCAGACATCGCGTCTGCAAAGAAGGAGATGGAAACTAAGATGACCATCATTTCAGGATTGACCCGTGAACGCTCGAGTCTGAAAACCAACCCTATGGATATGGGCATGGTCGCAACCCTGCGTGATCAACTCGAGCAAAACGAGGAACAGCTCATGGAGATGAGGGATGCCCACGTTGCGCGCGAAAAGGAGCTGACTGCCGAGGTGGATTCGCTACGGAAGGCTCTGGCTGCCCAGCCCGAGGACCCGGCCAAGGACGTCTCGCAAACGGGTCAAGAGGCCAAGTCCGCGCCCGAGGCGAGAATCGCCGAGTTGCAGGCGGAGCTGGCTGATTGGGAGGCCAAGCACCAGACCGCTCTGGCCTCGATGAATTCCACAGAGTCGGAAATGCGGGCCACTATCCAGGACCTCGAGGCGCGGGTAGTTTTGGTCAATGCACAGCTAGCCGAATCTCACGCCAGGTCGACTGGTGCAGAGGACGAGTCGATTCGGGGAACCCACCGGCAACAGGAGCAGCTTGTCAGCGCCCTGCGGAACGAGATTGACGAGTACAAGGCCATCATCAACAGCAACGCCACCAAGGTTGCCGAGCTCGAGAAGGCGCACAGCTCCGCCCAGACTGAGTTGACTGCGCTCACACATACGCGCGGCGCCGCCGACGAAGATAGCGAGCAACGCCAGGCACTCATTGCTAAGCTCGAGGACCAGATTACCTCTCATGAGCAAGCGACCAAGACGCACCACGAGACTCTTGAGCAGCTCAAGTCGGACCATGCCAAGGAACTTGCAGAACTCAAGACCAAGGAGCAAAAGGGCTACGAGGAGCAGGTTGAGGTACTCTTGTCTGAGCACGCCGAGGGAATGCACAGACTCGAGACGGAGCTGGCAGAGGCAAGGGACGATCTGATGCAGGTTGCTACCCAGGTAGCATCCGCGCTGGGTCTCGATGCTAGCATCGAGACGCTCACCGAGCGCATTGACAGCCTGGTGTGTGATCGGAACGCGCTCATGGATGAGCAGAAGAAACGCGGCGAGATGGAGTCTCATGTTGCGGAGCTTACCAGCATCAACGAACAGGTCGTGCGCGACCTCGACGCGGCAAAGAAGGCTTTGGCCGACTTGCTCGCAGAGGGCGCCAATGAGCCATCTGTGACCATCTCGGATCAGCTCACAAAGGTCAAGACGAGGATGACTGATCTCGACAATCGAAGCAAGAAGAACAGCCGCCTCGTAGAGGAGTTGGAGGAACAGCTGCAGAACAACTTTGACGAAGTGCAAATGACGACCAACCGCATGAGTACTCTCCAAACGGAGCGCATGGCTCAGTTGGACGAGGCCAACGCAGCACGTGCCAAACTCCAGAGCGAATTGGACACCCTCCGAGAGGAATACACGACGCTTCAGGTAGGATTCGACAGAGTGCGGCTGGCTAGCAAGGGTGCTGACTACTTCCATCAGACGAGGTTTGAGAATGCGCCAGCTGGAGGAGACGTGCAACGTTCCGACTCCAACTCCACCATCCGCAAGAGCGCATCACATGCGTCACTTCCCTCACCGCCACCGGCAATTCCTCTGCCTCCTCTGCCGAGCGGAGCTACTTCTCCAGTCAATGGTGTGCCGCCATCTCCAACGACCTCGATGCGTCCGGCCAGCAAGGATCATTTCAGCCTCAACCAGGCCCAAGCCCAGCCCACGGATGACCAAGAAGCCCGCATTAGATCGATTGAGAAGCATCTCTACGCCGAGCGCCAGTTGACACAGACTCTCGAGGAGGCTCTCACCGACCTCGAGAAGCAGACAAACAAGGTCAAGGCTGACTGCGATGCCTGGAAGAAGCGGTCTCACGAGCTCGAGGCCGAGGTCAAGGAGCTAAAGGATCGTCCTCCGCCAGAGCCTGTCCAAGACAACCGCTGGAGTGTGCAGGCAGTCGAGGAAGAGCGCAAGAAGCGACAGGCTGCCGAGGCGGCTCGGCGACAGCTTGAGGAGCGGATGAACGCCATCAACAAGGGGAAGAAGAAGAAGGGAAGTCTCAACTGCTTCTAGGGGGAGAGCTGAACTTCATTTGCAGAATGGTGTTGCAAGCGTGGAGTTTGACTCGTCCCTACTTTGCTCTCGGAGGGGAAAGGAGGGAGACGAGGTAAACGGATGAGATGTTTTGTCATGTGTCGTCATGTGCAGCAGTGTTCTTTTGGTTTGACGTATTCCCCCTTTGTTGTTTGCTGTTGGTTTGACGAGGTCATTTTGTCACATTTCTTGTCTCTGACTTGTCGATGGCGAGCCTCATTTTGCACTGGCCAGGAGTTGGACGGTTCCCTTCTTTCTTCTTGTTTCCCTTTCCCCCTTTATTGCCCGAGGGTAGCACCCACACAACCAGCTCGGTGCAAGATGTGACATCTACTCCTTTTCGTTTATATCTTCTTCTTCTTCTTCTTCTTCGATTCTTGCTGTATTCTATTTCTCACTGACTGGCAGCTTTCCTGCGCTGGTCCGGACGAGAATGATCGAAAGATTATATGAATCTTATGACGGTCCCGTGTGCGGGAAGTCGGTCCATTAGACACCGAGGGATAGGGCGTGTTCCTAGGCCAATATTGATGATATTTATTTCCACCTTTGACCAAACGAGCGTGTTTGGTTCACGTCTTTTATTCATCCGTGTTGTCGTCGCTGTCGTGCCCGCCTCTCTCATCATCTGCTTCTTCTGAAGGTAGCGTATCGGGAAACCAGCCGTACTCGGCGAAATCGACGGATAGTTCTCCCAGAGCGTTTGCCGTCACCTCGACCCCTTCAGAGCGCAGAGCAGCAGCCTGATTACGTGTGCCTTCGGGGCGAGATCTGCCTTTTGGTTAGAAAAGCGAGCAAAGCTTGTGATGCCGAGTTCCAACCTCGGTGAGATGATGCCTTTGGCGTTGATGACTCTTTGCCAAGGCACATTGTCATGATGGAAGCGCTGTGTCTCGTCGATGGGTAAGTGCTTGAGGCAGACGCCAACCTGGCGTGGCCGCTGGGCTGTAGCCGTCCTTGCTTAGTCTTTGTACGGCGAGTTGATGGCATTTGTCATGTATGGATGGGAGCAACAAGTTCTTACGAGTGCCGACTAACATGGCGATGTGGCCGTAGGTGGTGACTCTGCCAGACGGGATTTCCTGCACAGCCGAGTATACGGCGTGGAAGAAGGCGGCCGCCTCGTCGGAGCGAGGCATTTCCAATGTGATTCTAGAGGAGAAATCGATGCCGTCTGCCTCGGTGCATTGTGAACTTGGAGAATAATACCAAGGGCTGGTCTTGTAAGCAATGACGGCATCATGGTGGCCGAGGTTCGTAATGCGATTAGCGGGATATGGCGCTACTGAAGCGTGAACCTTGATGTCCAATAGCTGCCTTTACTTATTCTCACAACATCCCACCATCAACTTCTCAGAAGTACGTTTCAAAAGGTAAGAAAAAAATAAAATCTCATTTGGATATACGAATGGCTCTATCAAATCGCTTATTCTAAGTGCTTCTCGTTGACCAGGACATAACGGTAACGGCCCTTGCCGGCCTCGAGATCCAGAATCGTCTGGTTGGCGCTGGTCATGGGGATCTTCTCGACCCAGGGAACGACCTTCTTGTCGACGGCGAGCTGCAGCATCTCCTCAATCTCGGCGGGCGATCCGATTAGGGAGCCGCCAATGTTGATGCCGTTGCCGACGAGCGAGAAGGCGTTGATGGCGGGGAGCTTGCCGCCGTCGGGGAGGCCGAGCTGGACAAGGCTGCCGCCGGCCTTGAGGAGACCCAGGTACTCGGTCATGGGCATGTTCTCGTTGGAGACGGTCGAGACGATGATGTCGAGAGTGCGCTTGTTATCCGTGGCCCAGTTCTCGTCCTCGGCCGTGGCAATGTACTGATCGGCACCGAGGGCAAGGACATCGGCCTTCTTGTTCTGGCGACGCGAGATGCCGACGACCTTGTCGGCGCCGAGGGCCTTGGCGAAGAGGACGGCAAAGTGGCCGAGACCGCCAACACCGATGACACCAACCGTCTTGCCGGGACCGCAGCCCTTTTGGCGCAGGGGCGCGTACACGGTGACACCACCGCACAGCATAGGCGCGGCGTGCTCCGAGGGCAGGCCGTCGGGGATCTTGAAGACGAAGCGCGAGGGCGTGCGGTTGTAGTCGGCGTAGCCGCCGTACGACTTGCCAACATCACCGGGGTAGCGGCCGCCGTACGTCATGGTCGTGGAGCGCGCGCAGTAGTTCTCCTGGCCGCGGGAGCAGTCGGGGCAGTCGGCCTCGAGGCAGCTCTGGGCCTGGGCTCCGACACCAACGCGGTCGCCGACGCGGATGTTCTTGACATTGTTGCCGACGCGGACGGCCTTGCCGACAATCTCGTGGCCAACGCAGCAGGCTGTGAGGGCATCTCGGTCAGCAAGGGAGGCTAGGAGGGGGGTTTCCGCCAAGTAGTCGACTTACGGTACGGCGTCTCTGACCAGCCGGATCGCAGAGTGTGGGTATCGGAACCGCAGACACCGCAGTGGGTGATCTTGATGTCGACATCGTCCTCCTCCCACTTCTTGGGCTCAAACTCGCCCCAGACCATCTTTCCGTTGACAGAGTCGGGCGAGTGGCCCAGCCAGCCCTCGAACTTGTAATCGGTCGTCGACATTATAAAGGTAGTAGTATTTGGATGAGGATGGATAACAAGGAATAGACAGGTCAAGTTCTTGCCCGGCTTCCCTAGGAGACGGACGAGTAGGGACGCTATATATCTATTCTACTGACTGCACAGATCACATACGCCCACGCCCTCGAGGGAAAAAAGCTCAACAGCTTCCACCGGCGAATTTGTCACCCGCAATCAAAGCATACGTACACGTATCCTTCAAAGCCTTTGCCTGCTGTCCTTGGTTACGTAGAGCTTTGGCATATTTGCTCCACCGAATCTGGTCGGTGTCGGGGTCCGCAAAGGGGCAGAATTGTATTTCTAATGACGGAGCTTTCTCGGGCTGGCTAGCGCGCCTCGAAACGCTTCTTCTTGGGCCTCCTTCGGCTTCCACGACGTCAAGCAAAGGCATTTTTCTTGGCCTCTTAATCCCGGCCTGCTCGGACCTACAGTCGACTGGCGCGTTGAGCCCATTGATGTCACCCCGGCTATTTGTGGAGAGGCCGGCGGAATATTCCGCCCAGATCTCTCCTTGCTCAAGAGTTTGCCTAGGAGACGAGAGATCTATGCGTGTACACGACTGTCTGATGGTCTACAGCTAATCGAATAGACTCGGGGGGCCAGATAAATCGGGGCTGCCAACTGTCGTCAAAAACACCAGAGCCGCCACGATCCAGCACGACCCTACATCTGAGACAAGATCAAGAGTCTGACGGATCTCCACCAGTGCATCGGCAAGCGAACGGGTATTAGTGCGGTGGAGTGCCATTGTGGAACTCGAGACAGAATCTGCGGGTAAAGCTGTGTCATGGTCCCCTTGATGCTCTCGTCACGCCGCTTCTCAACTGTGGTTGCCACAGTAGCAGTGTTATCAATCTCAGTACTACATCAAGTCCTTGGGTTGAGAGACGTATCAAGCCTACATGTCAAGATGATCGAAGGCAACGACTACTATGGAGCACCCACGGTGATACATGCGCATCGGTCAAATATCAATTCATCCACAAACTACACCTGTCTGAAACAATTTACGAGCATCGTTGAAAAAGAATGAGCTGGCCCAAGCAACCGCCTGGCCCGTCCTCGTCGACATTATGCACCCAGCAACGGCAAGCCCTGCGTCCCCTGCGGCTCCGAGAATGGCAGCAAGGAAAGGCTTCTAGTTGATGATTTCGTCCCACCAGTTGGTGTGGTACATCGGGGCTTTGTACGACGGTTTGTCCGGGCAGATTTTGTTGCGATTGCCCGTCTGCCCATAGCACCTCAGGTCGCCGTCCATGTTGTAAACGATCTTGTCTACTCACGAGTTAGCATGATCAGCCTCCTCCAGCCATCATGGGGCCTGGACTTACTGAGATTGAGTGAAGTGGTGGTCAGAAGGGCGGTATTGCCACCTCTAGGACTTTCACCCTTCCCCCTAGGACCGGTGCACTGGCAGCCAAACATGCCGTCATCGCGATAGGTGCACTGCGTGCACGAGCCGAAGAAGCCGCCGCTACGATGGATCAACTGTCAGCTTGTAACCTCACCAGCAAAGAAAGATGCAACTCACCCCAAGCGAGAAGCAAGGTGGCCCCTGTGGTTGGCCATGCACTCGCCCAGCGGGAGCGTGGTGCACTGCCACTTGCCGGTGATGGTGCGGCATCGGGCGACGAGGATCGGGGACTCGATGTACGGGTCCATGCCGTCACGGTTCTTCTTATCGTTGTCGGGCTTGCTGAGGTAGAAGCGGACGTCTTTGCAATTGTCGAGGAAGCCGCCCCAGGTAACGGACTCCTTGTTGGCATCGGCCAGCGCGGCATCGGCCAGCTTGGCGATCTGCACCCCCGCGGGGTCCAGGAGCGCAGCAGCCCCGACGTGGGCAGCGGGAGCACCAGGGTTTGGGCCGGGCAAGGCGAGTGCCATGATGCCAATGGCAGCGCCGGGGAGGAAGAGAGGCAGCGCGGAGAGATGCATGGTGTCTTTTGCTGATGGAGGCTTGCAAGTGCAGTCTGAATCGCTTGAGTGATGATTTGAAAAACGAAATCCTATGGATTCACATGGTCTATATATGTAAAAGTTTACGACTCCAACTCTCCATATGGAATGTACTTGAGAGCCATCCTTTCTTTGGCCACCGACTGAGCTCTGCCAGCTTGTGTGACGATGTGGACGACTCGTTGATATTGTCCTGCAGAGAACAATATGGATCGGAGCGGCAAATCCACACCCTTGGCAGGCTAGACAAGCCGAGTTTGGGCCCAGGGACAAAGAGGCTCTGCTATGTGACAGGAAGCAAGGACTGCAGCAGCAGCACATCGTGGTCACAATCTCGAGCTCTGAAAGGAAACGACGGGAGATGGAAGGTAAGCTAAGCAACACGAGACTCGTTCTCGGTAAGAATGCCTTGAAATAGACTCTTGGATGAAACCGCCAAAACGGGCCCCTTGAACTTTTAAGCGACGCGAGGACTGACCAAGTCGCCTCTCTCAACACTGCTCAAAGAACCGTTGCCTCCCTTGGTCGTCTACTGCTCCACAGACACGCCCGCATCGCGAGCCACGGCCAGGATGCCATGCACCACGGCGTCGACATCGTGCGGCTTGATGGGCAGCCGGTGCCCGCCGTCCCACTCAACCAGCCTCGCCGTCCCCTCGGGGCAGTACCCGCGCAGCATCAGGCGGTGCAGCTCGAGCCCGGCATCCCGCAGCCCGTGAACGTGCAGCGTCGGCACCGCAAGCGCGTGGGGATCCTGCGCCGCCGCCGTCTCGGGCAGGTCCGTAAAGTCGGAGCCGAGATGGCTCGCGTCGGCAATGTGCGCGGGCCGGACGAGCCGCTCGTCGAGGGAGACGATGGGCCCGCGGCCGGCCATGAGGATGCCGAAGCGGAAGCGCGACGGCACGGCGGCGGCGTCCAGCTCGGCGATGAGACGCTCCTGTGTCCACAGCAGGCTGGCGGCAATCTTTGCGCCCTGGGAGAAGCCCAGCACGCCGACCCAGCCGCCGGTGCCCGGGTCCTCATCCATGGCGCGACGGCACTCGTAGCGGATCTCGGCCACGGCCGTCTCGGCGTCCATGTCCGGGTGCTCGGGCAGCCAGCGCAGCCAGCGGCGAAAGGGCCCGCAGTCACCGTAGACACCGACAATGTCGCTGTGCGGCTCCGTGAGAAAGGGGCCCTCGACAAAGACGAGGCGGAACGAAGCTTGCAGGCGGGCGATGAGGGCGCGGCACTGCGTCTGGAAGATCTGGGCGTTGACGCCGCCGCCGTGGAGGCAGAGGATGCGCGGCAGATGCAGCGTCGAGGCGCCGGGTGTTGCTTTGGACAGCGTCATGACTGTTTTGCTGGCAGCTTGCGAGGTTGAGGAGAAACCGACTGAAGAGTTCGGATCAGGCAGAGGCAGAGGCAGAGGTTAGCAACATTCCAGCCCGGCTCAGCGGGCTTACACCTTGGCCCTCATCAGCACGAGGATCTCGGCTCCCGACGATATGCAGGACGGTTGGACACGGCGTCAAGACGTCGAGTTGATAGGACGGAGATTGAATAGCAACCGAGTTTGGCAGAGGTGAACAAATTGCATCTCAGTTGGCATATGCATCGTCCAGCTCATCTTCCGCAATGAAGTTTGTACATCTCAAAATGCTTCTCACATGTGAATGAAGATGAAGACGGATGTGAGTTGCGACTTGTGCCTGAGTGTGGCAGTGCAAACGACCCCCTTGGCCACGCCACGCCGCGCCACGCCACGTCGTCGCAATAGCGCCCTCATCAGCCACGCATCATGACATCACTGTGAGCCAAGCCACCACCATTTCGCGGGGCGGTACGTACTACGTAACTGCGCAGCTGGCAAGCATGACGATGAGGGGCAGCGTGACGGCCGCCAACAGCTGCGTCGTTGTCGTCGGTTTACGTCTTCAAACCTGATCTTGGAGCGATTTGCCCTTTTGTGCTACTTTTCCTCTTTACTCAACTTGGCATCCTATAACTATCAACTGTTCCCCCCCTCCTCTCACCCTGGGCTTCCATCCTCTTTGCAGCCCCCCATTTACAGATACCCAATCCACTATCCTCGATATCATCTTAAACTCCAGTCAGATGTCCAACCAAGACAGAGGTTATCACAACCCGGATCCCCAGGCCAACGCCTCGGGCGCCTTGCCTCCTCAGTCAGGACTGCTCTCTGAGCTTCCGGCTGGGCAGCAGGGTAACGTCCCGCCTCCCGCTCTGCTACAGGAGCAACATCAGCAGCAGCAGCCGTATCATCATAACGAAACCCACGGATCCCAACCTCCGCCTTCATACGCGCCGCCGCCACAGCAGCAGCAGCATCATCAGCAGCAGCAAGCTCCATACTTTCCTCCTCCTCCCGGAGCACCATCTCATAATGAGAAGCAAGACTTCCCTCCTCCTCCTCCGGGACCCCCTCCGCACGATCAGCAGCAACCCCCCTCGTATGCTGCCCCTCTAGGCTCCAACCCGACCAACCCCGAGAAGCCACCTCTCCATGAGCAACAGCATCAACAGCAGAACCAGTCCTATGGCATTCCTACATACAATCCCTCGGCCCCTGGCTTTGCTGGCCAAGCAGCTCCCCATGCGGACTCACCTGCTGCACCCCCACACCCCGCGGGAAACACTCATGCTGCTGGACATGTTCCCACTGATGGACAAACTCACTTTGCTGGAAATGTTCTCCCTACGCAACATGCGCACACTCCTGGAAACGCTCCCTTTGCTGGACATGCTCCCACTGCTGGGCATGGTCCCACTGACGGACAAACTCATTACACTGGAAATGTCCCCCCCACGCAACACGCTCACACTCCCGGAAGCGCGCCCTTTGCCGGACACGCTCCCGCCGCCGGGCATGTTCCAGCTACCACTCACAATCCAGTGACTCAGGAGCAGCCCGCCAAGAAGCAGGGATGGAGCGAGCGCCTATCTCTTCTTGGCATGAAGGCCGCTGCGCCCATCAACAGTCTGGCACACAAGTTTGGCAGCCAGAGCTTTCTGCCAGAAACACTTGATAAGGAGTGTGACAAGGCAGCTACAATCCTGCGGGCCTTCTGTAGTAAGTATTCCTCGAAAGTAACGCTCAGACAAGTTACTAACATGACCAAAGCCAAGGGAGTTTATGCGGACCCTGGAACCGGCCAGCCTCCTACCTCGACAGACCCCAAGGCGACTGTAAAGACAGAAGGCATCATCGACCCTACCAAGGAGAAGCCCAAGAACAGAGTCTTGGTTACCATTCCTCCCAAGGTCATTTCGCGCGCCGTCGGCCTCGCCATTTTCACTACGCTTCGTGCCGGCTTTAATGTCTCCGGAGCAACGGGCTCAGGTATCCTGATTGCCCGACTTCCAGACGGTTCATGGGGCCCCCCGTCCGGTATCCAGGTGCACTCGGTCGGAGGTGGCTTCTCAATTGGCCTGGATATTTACGACTGCGTTTGCGTCATCAACAGCAAGGAGGCCCTAGCTGCCTTTACCAACACCCGTGTGAGCTTGGGTAGTGACCTGGCAGTGGTTGCTGGACCTTATGGTGCGGGTGGCGCGGTCGAGTTTGGCACAGCCATGGACAATAACCGTGATGGACGAAAGGAAAACCCTGGCGAGACGGTATCGGGAACTGCTGCACCGGCCACTACTACACCAGCTGCAGGTGCCACGCATGCGAACCCGACAGCTACCAACCAGACCCTGCAGCCCGAGCGGCCGGATGCGAAGAGTCACCGACGCAGTCTCAGCGCCAGCAGCTTCAAGCCCGTCTTCTCCTACGTCAAATCGCGCGGCTTTTATGCCGGTATTTCGATTGATGGCACCGTGGTGGTGGAGCGCAAGGACGCCAACACGGCCTTTTACGGGGACAAGGTGCCCGTGGAGCGGATTATCAAGGGCGAGGTGCCGCCACAGGGTCCTGTAGGCATGTGGCCGCTCGGTGCGCGTAGCTTGTTGGAGACGCTGAAGGGTGCCGAGGCGGGTGTACTGAAGCCGATCCCGGGCCAGGAGGGCGGCGCGATGCCACCGACGGGCCAACCGATGGGCCACTCGACGGCTTCGGGCCCGGGCTACGCGGGAGGACCAAGCGCCGGTGCGGCGCCCATGACTACCGGTGTCACGGGGCAGCCGCCATCATACGTGAACGATGGAATCGCACGACCAGGCGTGGGAGACTACAAGTATCAGTAGCTAGACTGTATTCGCTTTTTCTACACCCTAGGAAGGGGTGTAGAGACTTAGATACGAGTTAGCGACATGAATGCTTCGAAATACAGCTCATACCTCTGCTTACAATATGTTTCCTCTACACCAGTCAAACTTTTCATCTTGACCGCAGCATCAGGTTCCCCAGAATACAGCTTAACTTGGTCTCCTATGATGAGGCAGGAAGCGGAGAGTCCAAGACGGTTGTGGAAGGCACGCTGGAGGCTTGGTTGCTGTGGTTATTTTGGCACTTTGGAAGAGTCAAGAACCTAGACTTCGCATCAGTCCACGCTTTTGCTTCCAGCTTCATTTTGCCATCAATATCTTACCAAAATCTGTTTCCAATCCCAAGGGACAGCCAGTCCTGTGTATGAAACCAGGCCATTCTATTTTTTGCGACGCCAACCACACCTTGACCGGAGCGAACCCTCCAACACCAGATCGAAATGGACGCCTTCTCCATGCTCTCGTCAGAGATACGATTGGCCATTCTCATTGAACTTAGGACTCGATTACACATCAGCCGCCTTATTCAAGCGTCTCCGATCATGCTTGCCCAATATCGATGCTCAAAGAAGATTGTTCGGCGGGCATTTCTGGAAGCCGAGCTCGGTACCGACTTGTTACAAGACGCCATGGGCATTGTTCTCTTTCCTTCAATGTATGAAAGCGCAATCGACACCATTGCAATCTACCGTCACACAGAACTATGGGTCTCAGGACAACTGCCAGATCCGTTCAAGCAATCCGACCTTGCTATCATTGAGAGGCTGGACAGGCTTTATTCCCGGCTTTCGACATATATCGAGGATTACATTACAAAGGCAACCGCTCCGCACCCGGAACGAGCTTGTATTGGTCTGCCAGACCTTTCGTCAACGGCGGGCCGAGTACTGATTCAAAAAAAGACAATTGGTTTAGTGGTTTTGAAGCTGGACCACGTCAGCGATGACATTAGAAGGCGTTTACTCCGAGCGTTCTTGAGGTATGAACTACTGTGCAAGATATATCACCCGCAACCAGGAATATCGACAATAGCGCGCGTGTACGACGAACTAGTCGAGCCGGTGATTGCAGAGCTTGAAGAGTGGGAGTGTGAGGCCATCCGTTGCGTCTATGCTTACATCATGGACCTATATGGAGCTGTCATTGTCCATTCTACGGAAACTATGCTGGCATATGATTCGGATACTATAGTGGTTGAAGGGAGCGATGAGATGATGCAACGTGGAACGGCGTACGCGAAATGCACGCCTTTCTCCCCTGTACTGTTTTATCGCGACATGGCTCTTTCAGAAATACCTCATCTCGATACGGGAAGCCTGGCCCTTTTCGGGTTCGACCTCATTACCAATATACTCATGTCCCCTCAAGATGGAAGAGGAGGGTTTCGACAGTTGTGGCCATGGCTTTGGGCTGTATCGAGGCAGTTTGCAGGGAATACCTCGAAGTGTGTTGGATCCGATCACTTTTTACTCTGGGACGGAGTCTATGATGTTTTCAACGAGCAACACATGCTAAGGAGTCCTCACCTCTATCGACTTTTGCGTTGGGAATTCTTGGGCTTGGTTCCACATGTTGGCCTCGGAAGGCTGCGGCACAACGTGCAGTTTGATATTTACCGGCAACGGGCATGGGCACTTCTCGACAATGGACCGTACTGGCCTGTGCCAAATCCAGTGTGCCATTACCCAAGACTGGCGCACACTTTGCAACAGTATGAGCTAATGAAGAGTCGATTTGAGAGTGCGGCACACGACGCATGGCAGCGCAGAACGCGGAAATGGCATGCCGTGAATCGGGTACAAGCTCTCAAGGATATCTTGGCCAAAAGGGTCAGAGAGGTGGACCTGAGCGGCGTCTGTCAGTTCTTTGAGGCATGTCCGGCTCCATTGCCTACACGCGCAAGGTGAAGACGTGCCATGAGCAGCCTGAGTATGTATGATACTTGTTGATAGCGACCAATCACATTATATTAGCGTCATGTCAAATTGTCTGCCGTTGAACTATGAAAGTGAGTCTCCACATGATAAGTTAGTGCGTGCTCAGGGCTGGTGGCATGGGTATGTTGAGTCAAGGCCAATCAAGGCCTCTTGTGCACGCACGCGCTCTTCGATGTGAGTGGAAGAGTTGGTAACTACATATTTTACTCATGTGTACACTCCGTACTCTGTATACGGAGAGGCATTGGGTGGTATGCGCCAGGTGTGTTACAGGCAGAGAGAGTGGGAGGTTCCGTGGAACAGGATGCGGCTGGTAATGGCAATCACAATCACTCATCAAACAGCGGAGAATTGCCCTCGTTTCAGGCTTCAGGGTCTGTCTGTCTGTAACAACGACCGCAACCGTACCCAGCCAATGGCAAGTTGATGCACCCGTCACATTGATACAATACAGCTAGTCAATGGTTGGCGCTCTGACCTCGACTTACTCGATCAGTTTGCAGGTGTCGGAGAGGCCCATTGCGTCAGCTAGTGGATAAGTTGGAGAATCCTTGCTGCTGCGTACAATGTAGGTAACAATACAGTATGTATCCTACATAGATGGATGGTTGGCAGAAGACTCCTCCGTAAGTTGTCGCTGTGCCGGTTGCCCGGTGCCGTGCCATCTGCCATGTCCTGGGAGGCAGGCGATCAGCGGTTGATAGGTTCGCAATTGAGCGGATGCGTCGTCAGCAGCGGCAATAAAGGGATCGAGGCACCCTGCGGAGTGCCGCAGCAAAAGTGCCAGCCAGCGAGGGCCATCCCGGTCTGTTTTTGTGGGCGCATTGTGGGTTGAGATGGGCGTTGAATCTGAGGCGAGACACGGGTAAGTTACCATGTACTTACATACGGGACGGACGAGGGCGGGAAAAGCAGAAATGGTCTTGGTTCGTCATGTCCGATAGAAAAGCAAAAAGATGCCTGCTTGCCAAGGTTGGTCAGCACCTTAACTAGTTAAACTGCACATGTCGACGGCATCACGGCATGGGATGGATGGCACAGGATGTGGGAATAGCATATGGTGTGCGATGGCTGGTCTGGCATTGCGCGGCCTGGTACCGAGTACATGGCGACTTTGCTCGATTGCCAGGCGCCTTGACATCATCCGCCCCATCCAACAGCGGGTTCCGCGGCGGGTAGTCAAAGCTTGTATGTACTCCGTACCTGCAGAGACCAACCATCCAGCCACGCCCTGGTCAGGGATGAAACAGGCTTGGTTCGCCCGCCGCGACAAGAACAAGACGAACTGAATCGCCAAGCCACGGTACCTACGCATTGGCCATGGCCAGCGCTACCATGATGGCGGGACGTATTCCAGAAGGCGTCGAGATGCCAAGCTGAGCTGCCTACTTGTTAATACTCTGCAAGTTACACCAACTTGGACGTACAGTAGACTTGGACGGGGCTGTTGCAAAGAAACAACAGTCTCGAGCATCAAGACGCACACGCACGTGCACGCACTCCGTCGTTGCTCATGCCATGATTCCGCCGTCCCATCCCATCAAACCCCATCTACCGAGCCCCTGAGAGTGGCCCACGACCCCAGGATCAGCCTCAGGTTGACGACGCGGGTGCTCCGTCCAGCCGCCGGGGTCGGCAATACCACCACAGACCGGTCCAGCACCTATCTACATACATACTCAAATACTATGTTATGGTACACGCATGTATGTGGGAAAGATGCAGCAGCTCTTGCATCGGCCGCGATCCCGTGGCCGTGTCTTCCGTGCATACGGCGCACCATGTCCAGGAATGACGACGCAGATACTCACACTAGACGACGATGGACACGCCAGGATGGACAAAGGAGCCACAACCCCCCAAAATGAAGCGTAAAAAGAGAGGGCCGAAGGAGTTTGCCGGGGTACGCGAACCCACCTGAGGATGAAGATGGCCGTCGCTGGCCGCATATGTACTACCATGTGCATATCCTTGTCTGCGTCGGTTCCTGTCACACCATGTCCCCCAGAACTTGTCACTTTTTGCAGTCAGTCTCTTTATATGAGTGTTCTAGTCAGTCCCTACATGAGTGCTCTAGTCAGTCAAGCGGCCCGTTCTACACTGCCAGCAGCCAAGCTCTCGGACCACCAGTGGACTGACTGTAGAGGCATGAATGCACGTATCTAGGCCGGTCAGATCAAAGCCGTCTTCTACCAACACGTGGGCTGACAGGGTCCATGCCTAGGCCCAGGCCCATGAGCTGATCAAGAGGTCTGGCAGATGCAAAAAAGGAAATGAAAAGACAAAAGAGCAACAGTTGCCTATCCGCTGCAATACGTAAGCGAGCTGCCGTGTCGGCGCGGAAACGCCAGAGTTGTGTGGTTGACGACTGGAGAAACCAAACCAAACCATGACATCAAGGCCGATCAGCGCCTCGAGGAGCTTGAGCCATTGCATCTACTTTGTTATTGCAGGTCCTCATTATCCACCACCCGCAATAGGACGTGATAGCCATGTCTGCCATGTCACTACGGTGGGACCCCGGACTGCTAAGACTGCTAAGCTTCCATGGACGTTGCGCCAAGCTCGGAATAGAAGCTTGTATCCGGCCCTTCTTCGATCAACGGCCCCAGTAACTCTCCAGATCGGGACAGACCACTCGAGAGAGTCAACCGTGCACTTTGCTACAGGACCAAATGGCATTTGGCCATGATACGGCATGAATCTCACGAGCGAGCACCATGGATGACCGTCTGTTCCCGCACGCCTGGCCCCAGCCAGCTGCGCTACTCGAGGTTGCTGGCGGAGTTGACGGCCATGGCAGGCATTCAAGATGCTGCCATGTTGCAGGGTTGAGAAACGACGATCCCCGTCTCTACCAGGTATACATACCTGCGGAGTAGAGTACGGATACTGCCTCATCTTGTAGCCAGGCCGTTAGAAACACTCCCCCGATCATCCGCTCACGGCCTGCCTGGCCTGGTCTGGATCGTCTGGATGCTCCTGCTCCTACTCCTGCTAGGCTATCGCCATGTGGCCCTCTCCGGCCGGTACCTCGCGGCAAGTCGTCGTTAGCAACTTGCTGCCCCATCTTTCTCTCTCTCCCCCCAATCTACCTTATTGTCACCATGTCTGCTCCTTTCCACATCTTCACTCTTCATCCTCTCCCCGCCCCTGCTTGACTCTCTCCTTGTGCCTTTTCTCACCTCGTACGCTAGGCCCCGTCTCTTTACACTTCCTCTCGCTATATCGTATCCTTGCTGTCTGGACGGCGTCTGTTTCCCTTTCCACTTCCCGACGCTGCTCCTTAAGGGTTCTCCTACACAGGCATCTTTAACCCCGGTATTCGTATCGCCAATTCGCTTTGTCGGCAAATCCAAGCCCCCTGGCTTAGTTCACCCTCGTTATCCCTCCGTCACGATTTCAACTCCCATCGGCAATCGGAAATTGGCTTCGTCCGCGTCTCGGCTAGAAGCTGTCTTATAAGACACGCACCATCTACGCCATGGGAGCCAAGCTTCCTAGCCCCCAGCGCATCGTCAACATGCGGAACCCCATCGCAAGAGCCGTTCTGGCTGCCATGGCCGTCGTCATGGTCCTGGCCCTACTCAACCGCTCCGACTCTTCATCCCTCCGCACTCACGTTGTTCAGTCCAAGCTTTCCCAAGAAAGCCCCGCGAATCAATTCCCCATGAGCAGCAACATCCACGAACCCAAGACGGCTCACAAGATGAATTGCGACATTGACAAGTCCCGGGTCAGGGATCTACAGAGCCGCCACAAACTCACTCCCAAGTTCCAGTACCTGAAGCGCTATGTTCGATTCACCCGCACCGAGGGCCTTGAGCGCAAGAGCATGACCAAAATCAACCAGGCTTTGCTCACTAACATGTTCAAGACCGTTTCGGCGACAAGCGAAGACACGCAAGACTTCTGCCCGGAGCCACTCGATGTCCCAGTTCCCAAGTCGGGTCTCCCGGTCACCGTCAACGCCTCGGACTTTATGTTTGGCGTCTCAACAACTTACAAGCGCTTCATGGACCCATCCACGACTCCAATCCACGAGTGGAAGTACTGGCTCACCGACGGTCATAATAAGACCAACGGCGGAAAGCTGATTCTGATGCTCGTTGATGCTAGCGACAATGAGCTGCAGGAGGTGGCCAATCTGCTTGGTGATGTCGGCATCGATGTCGAACTCTACCACTCCGACTCGGATATTGAGATGGCCGTCCGTTATCTGACCCTTGTCCCCATGCTCTATACACACCCTTCGGCTGCGACCAGAAAGTGGCTTGTCACTTGCGACGACGATACCTTTTTTCCAAGCATGCATGGCCTCATTGAGAAGCTCAACACATATGATGACAGCATGCCCATGTACATTGGTACCCTATCCGAGGATGTTGGCGCCATCGGTCGCCACGGGTCTCAAGCATTT
The DNA here is from genome assembly GCA_003693545.1 of Pseudonectria buxi. Classification (NCBI taxonomy): domain Eukaryota; kingdom Fungi; phylum Ascomycota; class Sordariomycetes; order Hypocreales; family Nectriaceae; genus Pseudonectria; species Pseudonectria buxi. The sequence continues at coordinate 149,969 of QUZG01000008.1, read as the reverse complement.
GGCGGAGCTGGTGTCTTCCTGTCCATGCCAATGGCCGAGACCATTACCAAGAACTTTCAAAGTTGCGTCAGTGACGCAAAAGTCAGAGAGTCCAACTCGGGCTGGGGGCCACAGGGCGACATTCTTCTGCGCAAATGCATCTACGAAAACACCGAGACCCGCCTGACCAATATTTGGGACCTCTGGCAGCTGGACTTCTTTGGCCACCCAAGCGGTTTCTACGAGTGGGGGATCAAGCCGCTCTCTCTTCACCACTATCGCGGCAGCGGCCTTTGGCATTATGCCACTCCTGGCCTGTACACCAAGATTGCCCATACCTGTGGCGAAGACTGCAGCTTGATGCGCTTCCAGACGGCCGACGACTTCATCATTTCGGGCTATTCTGTCGCTCACTACCCTCAAGGGATCAAGTTTGACCACCGGCAAATGGAGGGCACGCTCAACGCGGCACCCGAAGACAAGGGTTGGAACCTTGATTTTGTGTTTGGGCCTCAACGACCGTCTCTTCTCAAGACGGGTCGCAAGATTGCCTGGGAACTCAAGGAGTCCGAGGTTCGCCCCGATGGCTCAGTTTCACAAACCTATATACGAAAAGCCAACGACCAACGATGGACAATCAACGGTGCGCCCATGAGCGACACTGATGGCGTTATCGAGTTGATCTGGATTCCCGCATGAGCTATATGAGCGCGGACAGATCGACCACCTACCAAGTATGCTCAGCCCTGCATACATGTTTTCTTTATATTCCCGTCTTGGTCTTTGCATGGAGTTTTCAACAGCCTTCGGCACTACATGCAACGGGCTAGTCTGCCGCCTGTTTCCTCAACCGCAGCCCAAGGGCAACACTATCTTTATTTGATGAAGTGAAAGGACAATGGCGTTCTAACGCGTAATTGTACAAGATACTGCGCTTACAACTTTTGTATTTTATCCTGGTTACTCACAAGGACGTGTACGTGGGACTCGTACAAACCAGAACCATCTGTCAATGGTTCGACGCTGCGCCAGTGTCACCATCTCTTGGACACTATCACCTCTGATAGAGTACCTCGGCTGTTGTGGATAACTAGGTAGAACTGGGCCATGGTCAGAGGAGTTGCAACGCCGCCGAGACAATATGTCCGGTCATGATCAAGGCACACTTTTGGAGTTTGGGATGGGTTTGTTTGGCTTAGCTGGTTGCAAACGGGCACACTAGAGGAGGGAGCAGCCTCGGCGAGGCTGTGTATAACAAAACAATGGCCTCTGAGCCCATAGCATAGAGTGCTCCTAACTATTGTATTCCACACCCCAACTACCTACAAGCAACGATAGTAATGAGCCCAATTGGTGATGCTGGAATGGATGTGATTCGTTGCCGACTTACACCAATCTTTGGCGGGCTCTGTGGCGCACGTTGTGGCTGAGTCATTGCCCCGCGGCGCAACCCTTGCTTTTTGGGCGGATGAAGTCATCCCAACTCTCACCAACGGCCAAGCCAGCTCAGCTCAGCTCAGCTCAGCCCAGCCCAGCCGAAAAGAAACCTGCGAGGGTTGCTCGTCACCACGCACCATGTCGACGTGAGTACCAATCCAAGCTTCCGAGATACCCTCACCAGATGGAGCCGCGTTGGCTAACCCGGAGCATGCCCCCAGCACGAGCAACTTCCTCTCGTTGCCCTTTCGCAGATCCAACCACCTCTCCCTCTCGTCGACCATCCGCGAGTACATCAACACCAAGTATGACCAGCACCCAGACATGTTCAGGCACGACCTCGAGGTCATTGATGCCCTGCGCCGAGACGCCGTCAACGTCCGCGACCCGCACCCCAGCGGCGCCAAGAAGCTCCAGATATACGCCGCCCAGCTGGTCTGGGTTGGTGGCAAGTTCCCGATCGATGTGAGTATGCGCGAGACTGGCTTCGGAGCGGGAAGAGAGAGAGACACCTCGGGAGCTGACTGGGAGAACCTTTGCTGCATGCAGATTGGAGCCGACTTTACCTGGTATCCCGCCCTGGGCTACAACACCGAGCGCCCCATGGTGCGCAACAACCTCAAGTACGAACTCATGAATGTGCTCTACAACCTCGCCGCCCTCTACTCTCAGCTCGCGACGAGCTCGGCCTCGTCGACGACCGAAGGGCTCAAGGCGGCCGCCAACTACTTTTCCCAGGCCGCCGGCGTCCTCACCCACATCCAGTCGGAAATCCTGCCGGAGCTGCGCATGTCGGACCCTCCCGAGGACATGGACTCGGACACGCTCGAGTCTCTCATACAGCTGCTCCTCGCGCAGAGCCAAGAGTGCTTCTGGCGCAAGGCCGTCGTCGACGGCTACAAGGATGCCTCGATTGCCAAGCTGGCTGCTCGCGTTACGGACCTGTACAGCAACGCGGGCGACGCCGCCATGAAGAGCGAGGCCATTAGCAGCGCCTGGATCCACCACATGAGCGCCAAGCACCACCACTTTGCCGGCGCCGCGCAGTACCGCGCGGCGTGCGACTGCCTCGAGAAGAGAAAGTATGGCGAGGAGGTGGCGCGGCTGCAGGATGCCGTGGCTTGTGTCGCTGAGGGAATCCGCGAGGCCAAGAATGGGTCGCTGAGCAAGATTGTCGTGGACGATCTACAAAGCCTCAAGCGAAAGGTCGAGGATGATCTGAAAAGAGCGGAGAAGGACAACGATATCATCTATCTCAGTGGGTGTCCATTTTCGCCCTTGTGCCGTGAGACGTGGCTGACGCTTTGACAGACCCCGTTCCGCCCAAGTCTGAACTCAAGATCCTCGACAGGGCCAACATGGCCGTGGCTAGAGTCCCGCCGCAGGTTGCTAACCCGTATGACTTTTTCGGCGACAAGACCGAGTTTGGCCCGGCCCTCTTCTCCAGATTGGTACCCTTTTCGGTACATGTCGCTACGTCCATTTACGAAGAGAGGAGAGACCGGATGGTCAACCAAAGCATCATCCAGGAGCTGGAGAATTTAAACGAAAAGGTCCACGACCTCCTTGCCTATCTCGGTCTTCCGGGGTCGTTGCAGGCCCTCGAGAAGCCCCTAGGCCTGCCGCCGAATCTAGTGCAGCATGCAGAGGAAATACGGCAGGCCGATGCCATCGGGCGTGTGCAGAGGAGCTTTGCCGATATTGACAAGCTGCGAGCAGCCGACTTGGCCACCTTCGAGGAGGGCAAGGCGGCGTTGGCATCGGAAGAGGAGGAGGACCAGCAGCTACGGCGCAAGTTTGGCACCCAGCGGTGGGCGCGGCCAGAAAGTCGACTGGATCCGCAAGGGTCCAAGCTCTGGGGACACGCTTCGGAGATTGAGGGCTACTTTGCGAGCAGCATCAGCAGTGACAACCTGGTCAAGGAAAAGTTTGGTGGGATTCAGGATCTGCTGTATGCACTAGCCGGTCCCGACCGCACACTCATGGACTTGGTGCCGTCAAGTCGGCGGGTGGACATTCCCGAAACCTTGAAGCCGGTTATAGGAAGACTCCGTGGAGCCTACAACGACGTGCTCCGCCTGGAGAGCCGCCGGAGAAAGAAGGTGGAGAGTCTCCGTGAGAATGCTCGTCGAGACGACATCAAGCCCGACATCCTCAAAGAAGCCGCCAGGCTTGAGCGGACGTACCCAACGACGGCGCTGGTGCCGGCACACTTTGAGGATTTCTTTGAGAAGCGACTCGACAAGCTTTACGAGCCCGAGCTGGATGCGCTAGAGAAGGAGGCTCAGGACCAGGAGCGGATCCTAGGCGACGTCCAGCGTATTAACCGCGAGTTTGAGACGCAGAGGCGGCAGATGGGCGAGCGGGGCAACCGGGAGCGCGAGCAGGCTCTGCAGCGGCTGGACAATGCCTACTTCAAGTACAAGGAGATTGTCAACAACCTCGAGGTGGGACGCAAGTTCTACAACGACCTCAACAAGATTGTCGGGCAGGGCTTCCGCGACGTTGTGAGAGGCTGGGTCGCGCAGCGAAGGATGGAGGCCAGGGCGTTGGAAGAGTGAGTTCCCCCACGAGATACAACGACTGTGGATTCATCAACTGACTCGGACACAGGGAGATTAGCATGCCGCCGCTCTCAAATCTCAACTTGTCGCACCAGCCCAGCCCGGCCCAGAGCCCGGCGGCGCACGCTTTCCACCAGGAACAACAGCCCGTGGGTCAGCCCAACGCCAACACCTACTTTAACTTCCAGCCCGCCATGCAGTCCCAGGGCATGCAGAGTCCTGCAGCGACCAGCATCCAGTCGTGGGCGGGTGCGGGCGCCGGCGAGGCGATGCAGCAGCCCCGGCCGGTGCAGCCCCAGCCACAGCAGCCTCAGCCACAGCAGCCGATGTGGAATCCGAACATGGGGATCCGATTTGCGGGGCCGGGCGGCGCCTCTCCCGCTCCCGGCGCCGGCGCCGGCGCCGGAGCCAGAACGCCGGGATCTGGCACGCCAGGCCAGCAGAACCAGAACGTGCCAGGCACCTGGCATCCAGGCTCGGGAATCAGATTTGGGTGAGAGTCTGGCCAAGTGGCTTACGTACGGTATATATAGTACGATACCCTAGCATACAAATAGAGCGAAGCGGGTGTGTTGTAAGTACCAGGAATTGAGCGCCCTCTTTCGTTGCATTCACGTACCTGTTTCTCTTCTCTGGCAACATGGCGACTGCGTTTCAATGCTGAAAACTGACATATTACTAATCTGGGGATATCTAAAGTCAAACAAAGGAAAAGAGGCACCTGGATGCCCCGTCTATGTAACACAAAAGAATGAAAAAGACTGACGCCTGGTATAACCTTGCAAAAGCAACGAGTCTCCTCTTACACGCCAGACCTGTCTACTTGGCTCCGTTGACCTTGCCCTTGCCCTCGTGGGTCATGGCCTGCATCTCGGCATTCATGCGTCCAAACTGCCACTCGGGCAGGGTGATGCCCGTCTGGTCGTTGATGGTGGACATGAGGGGCGGCAGCATCTGGTAGACGTTGCGCATCGTCTCGGTGGCATCGCCGGCGGCACCGGAGCCGGAGCCGGAGCCGGCGCCCGTGTTCCAGACGCTAATCTTGGGCTCGAGGCCGCGGATGGCCTGGGCGTTTGCGTTGGCCAGCTCGACATAGGTGCCCTTTTCAATCATCATGTACTGCAGCAGGCCGGCCGGGCCGCCAAAGGCGTGGGCCATTTTGCCGTAGGCGTCGGCCATGGCCGCGATGCCCTCGGCCTCCTTGAGCTTGCAGACGAGGTTGGCGTCGGCGCTCTGCAGCGCGGCGTAGTTGTGCGCCTGGGCCTCGTTGCGCGTGCGGTAGGCGTCGGCGTCTGTGTTCTTGGTAACTCGCGTAAAGTCGGCGTCGGCCTGGGCCTCGGTCGCGATGCGAGTCTGGTACGCCGTCGCATCGGCCTTGCGCTGGCTGGCCTCCTGCTTGGCCCGCGCGTCGGCCTCGACCTCGTACGCCGCGGCGTCGGCGGCCTGCTGCTTGCTCTCGCGAGTAATGGTGGCCTTGACGACGTCGGTGGCGCGCAGGCGCTCGAGCTCGGCGGCGGCGCGGCGCACCTCGACGTCGCGCTTGAGGTCCTCGTCCCTGCTCTCGAGGGTGCGCTGCGCCGTGACGCGCGCAATGTCGACGTCGCGGGTGAGGCCGGCGCGCTTCGTGTCGAGCTGCGCCTCGGCCTGCGCGCGCTCAATGTCGCGCTCCGTCTTCTGCACCGCCGTCTCGGCGTTGATCTTGGCCAGCTCCCGGTCCTGCTCGCCCTTGCGCTGGGCCTCGCCCACGTTGCCGCGCAGCTGCGCCTCGGCCACGTCGATGCGCGCCTGGTTGGTGGCGCCCTCGTGCGCCTTGCGCGAGAGCGACTCAAAGTAGATGGAGTTGGGCGCGTCTTTGAGTTCCTTGACCTGTCCGGGGGGGGGGGGTTAGACGGCTGATACATGGTGAAAAGGGGGGGCCCAAACTAGACTCACATTTGCATTGTAAATCTTGAGACCAAACTGGTCCAGCTCGCCCTGGATGTTGCGGAAGATGCGCCTCTTGAACACCTCTCGCTCGGTGAAAATCTCCTCCATGGTCATGCTGGACACGAGCACACGCGTCTCGCCCTCAATGATGCCCTTGACGATGCTGCCGACATGGGCCCTCTGGTCCGCCTTGGCAGTGTTGTTCGAGTCGGCCAGCAGCATGACGTACTTCATGAGGGCGTCGCCGCGGTCCTCGCGCACAGCGGTATCCTCGCCGTCGTCGACGAGGTCGCTGTTGGCGCCTCGCTGGTTGACGTCGGGGCCGACGGTGAAGACGACCTGTGGAACAGAGAGTCAGCGTTGCAAACGAGTTGCTATAGTTGGCTTGCTTTGACATACCGGGAGGCGGAACTGCAGCTTCTCCTTGGTCATGGCCTGCAGATCCATGGCGTAGTCCTGGGGCTGGACGCTGAAGCGGGTGCATCGCTGCAGAGGCCAGACCCAGGTGGCCTTTGTGATTTTGACGACGCGGACGCCCATGCCGGTGATGGCGAGGTACTCATCGGGGCCGGAGACTTTGTAGGACATGATGGGCAGTTGGAGAGGGTAATCTGGCGAGGTATGAATGTACTCTGGACTCAAGTTGGGATATATCCAAAAGAGACTGGCTGGTTGAAGATGGAGGATATGGGAAGGGACTCAAGCCCGGAGCTGGACTCTTATATAGCAGCCATCTCGGTATGGCTTCTCCGATATCAGAGCCCAAACCATCAGATTGCATTGCATTGCATTGCATGGCATTGAAACCATGTGTAAGTCAGCCCTGGGGTTACCGAGGAGCCTCGCGTGCAGCTTGGTGGAGTTTGGCGGTGGCTGTGCATCCCAATCTATTAAGACCTGACTAGATACTTACCTACAGTAGTAGGCAGCCGTTTCGCCGCAAAGGATCCATTTGCCATTCCAGAAAGCTTCCATTCCATCTATCTTCCAATGCAGGTCAGATGACGCCCCTGTATCCTTGAACCATATGCCGCCTTGAATGCTGTCATGGCGCTGGCCCACGTGCCAGAAGTTGACAAAGACTGTCCGGAAAAGCACACCGACAAGCTGTCTTTGCTGCCCCCATCGCCAAGGAAAACATCTGGCGACGTGACATTGCACTGCCAGGATTAGCCATGTTTTGGCGCCTTTCAGCTCGGGCTGGGCTTACAACGGTACGGTATCCAACAGAGATTGGGCCAAGAATTGATCGGCGCCATTGCTCGCCCGGCTGTGGTGCATCTCCATGCTCCCCGCACGGAAGTCGGCATCTCTACAGGGTTTGGCACTCGGTGTGCTGATTATCGCGATGCATGAGCTGAAGTCGTTTGGGTTTAGGTCAATGTGCCTTGCGTGTCATTCGGGCATGCCATGGTTGGCGTAGGGAAACTCTTCTTCATCTAAGCGACCTTGGCTGGGCAACGCCAGATCATCGCCGTGAGTCATGAATCAAAACGGAGGTGTTAATAGCAATTGAATAAACCATCATCGTCAGGTGCTTGTAAGTCGGTAATAGCTGTAGCAATATGATTGGAGGCTGCATGAGAGGATATGGGATACCCCAGCTTCGAGTATCGAGTATCTGGTGTAAGAAGACACTTTGACTGCTACAACAAGAACAAGGACCACTCATGGACATGATCATTACACGTGATGCAATTGCATGCATGCATCAAGCTTGTTCTAGAAATCAGCCTTGCTTGGCTCAGCCGCCGAGGCCCGTGATGGTTGGAGCTGCGCCTCGCTGACGGAACGAGAACCATCTCCACCTCCACACTCTTCCTTAGCATTCACATTCACCCATCTCTACTCTTTCAGGTGCATCAACCATCGACAGCCATTTAATCAGCCGATATAATCTCACATGAGGCTTGGCCAATAACACATTCATTACCTACGCCGCACAGTTGTCCGAGCTGGATCATCATTTGGCGCAGCGTCTTATTCAAGAAACATCACCACCCATATCCTCACTTTTCGTCAGTTCACCAGCCACCATGTCCAAACAGTCAATGCCCAGCCAGGGCTTCCAAGCTAATGAGCCACCGCCGCCATATGCCGCATCTGCTGCCCCTTCGCTCCCATCCGACCCTCAGCCATCTATCCCCTCCCTCTCCCTCTTCTCTTCCCACCTCGGCACCTTGCCCTTGCGCATTCTATCTGCTCAAGAAGCTCGAAACTCTGTGCGCGAACAGCATGACAGCGAGATCCTGGCGCTTCTGGTCCCGCACGTGGAAGGCTTCCTCTCAGAGATTGCTGCCATGGACCCTCGGCCGAAACGCGTTGCCATGACCATGGTTCCTGGGGATGCAGTGGGAACCGATTGGATGCTCAGCGAGCAAGATGCAGCCCACAAACTTGTCCGGGTCCAGGACCATTTCAGGTCCCAGAGCGACAGCAAAGGAGCAAGCAGCCAGCCGAGACGAGACACGTCGATCAAAGAAAAGGCCTTTGATGAATGGGGGAGATGGGAGGACGAGGGAGAATCGTCAGACACTGCTCGACAAATTCTCTGGTGGTCCGACGATGAAATGGCTCAACGCTTGGCGCGATACATACAGCCCCCACGGCTTGACCCTCCAGCCGTCAGAGCGCAAGTGGAAGAGATCAAGGAAGCCAAAAAGTCATCGCGATGGAGTCTCTTTAAGAAACCAGAACCGGAGAAACCCTCAACGCCTCGTCCAGTTGCAAGAGCGCTCAAGCACGAGCAAGTGACTATGCTGGCATCGGCTGAAGAGGTTACCTTTCGGCGTGAAAACGCCTTGGGCATATGGGAGAGCATGACGGGCTGGGGGATAGTGATTCAAGTCAAGATTCAACCATGATGCCTCCCATCTCCGCCGTCGATTTCGATTCACAAATCCAGAAATCATGTCAGCGAATTGCAACGGGCCTATTCGAGTTGTCCAAGTCGGGTAGTGCCGCATCGGGCGTATAAAGAAAGCTCTAGTGGCGATTGAGTCATATCGCCGTGGCCATCTTGGCACTGCATGCCCGTGTAACATGCGCACCCGTTGAAACCCCACGTTTATTTAGACTCTTGGATATCCAAAAAAGAAAAAACCTCCTGATCCTCGAAACATCACGAGGTCTTCTTCTTGACAACTCCTCGTTGCCATGGCTTCGTACGTGCTCGTCACGGGCTCATCTGGCCACCTCGGCACGGCCCTGATGCTCTCCCTCCCCGACATCGGGTATAAGCCAGTCGGCATCGACATCCTCGCCAACAGCGAGACAACCCATCATGTTGGCTCCATCTCGAACAAGGAGTTCGTTGCGTCCGTCTTTGCGAGATACCCTTTCCGCTACGTGCTTCACGCGGCGACGCTGCACAAGCCGCACGTCGGCAGCCACTCCAAGCAAGACTTCATCGACACAAACGTCACCGGCACGCTGACGCTGCTCGAGGAAGCGGCCAAGGGCGGCAGCGAGATGCAGGGCTTCGTCTTCTTCAGCACCACGAGCGCCTTTGGCGCCGCGCTGAGCCCCAAGCCTGGCTCGCCGGCGGCCTGGATCGACGAGTCGGTCGTGCCCATCCCCAAGAACATCTACGGCGCCACAAAGGTGGCCGCCGAGGACCTGTGCCTCCTCGTCCACCAGCAGACGGCCATGCCCGTCCTCGTCCTCCGCACCAGCCGCTTCTTCCCCGAGGCCGACGACGACGAGGACCGCCGCAGCGCCATGGCCGACGACAACCTCAAGGTCCTCGAGCTGGCCTACCGCAGGGCCGACATTGAGGACATTGTCCGCGCCGCCGTCTCCGCCATGCGCAGGGCCAGCCACCTGCGCTGGGGCAGATACATCCTCAGCGCGCCCACGCCCTTTTCCAACGATGCCGAGACGCTCCGGCAGCTCGACGAGAACCCGGCCGACGTGTTCCGCAGACTCGTGCCGGGCTGCGCAAAGGTATTTGAGGACCGGGAGTGGAAGTTTCTGACGCGCATTGATAGAGTGTACGACTCAAGTAGGGCCATGCGGGACCTTGAATGGCAGCCCATGTACACGTTTGAAAAGGTCATGGAGTTGATGGAGAATGGCAAGCCGTGGAAAAGTCCGTTGACGACTGCGATTGGTAAAAAGGGTTATCATGCCGTGTCGACGGGCGTCTATACCACTCGGTAGCGAAAAGGCGAGCGAGAAGTTGTGCCCTATTGATCAAGAGTAGTTTTGGTTGGGTTTGAACCGTTACTCATAGAATAGAGCCCAACGTATGCTTCATGTCTATATTCCGTTCCCATTTCCTCTCAAGTTCATGTCCCTTCCGACTCTCTCCACAGCTTCCCAAGAATCCTCAGACGAGTAGATCCTCTCGGCCCTGGTCTCGCAGCACCTGTTGCACCGCCTCGAGCACCTGCCCATGCACAGACACCGGAGCAGCCACGAAGCCATAGTTTGCGCTCAGCTTCCGGCCAGCCGCCAGGTTAATGGCCCGGCCGTGGACGTCGGTGATACGACCGCCGGCCTCTTCAAACAGGAGCATGGCGCCCGCGTGGTCCCACGCCTTGGCCAAGCGGTCCCGCCGCTTGTACACCCACACCGTCGTGTTTCCGATGCCCGTGGCCATGGCCACCCAGCGAAGCACCCACGGCAGCAGGTCGCAGCCGGGGTAGGGCGTGTTGAGGCGGGCGGCGACGAGCTTGTGGATGCCGTCGAGCGACGAGTCGGCCAGAGTGGCGCTCGTGACGAAGCGCACGTCGTCGAGCGTCAGGTCCGTCGGATGGGCCGCCAGCCTGCGTGACGGCGTCTGGGGGTCGCCGCGCATGGGGCGCATAAAGGCGCCGTGTCCCTTGACGGCAAAGGCGATGCAGCCCTGGTTCAGTCGGTCGATGTCTTCGTTGCCAAGCGGGGCCTGGGCGTCGATGGACATGTTGGGGCAGCCCACGATGCCAACCGCCTGTTCGCCGTCGACCAAGAGGCCCATGTTGATGGCATACAGCTCTCCGCGGACGTACGTCTTGGTCCCGTCAATGGGATCAAACACCCAGGTTCGTCCACAGCCCGGTCCTCCTGGGCTGCTGGCGCCGCACTCGTCAATCAAATCGCACATCTGCTCCTGGCTGGTCGGCAGCTTGCATAGCAGCTTTGTGTCCTCATCCCCAGCGATGCGATTGAGCAGGTCCCACACGTATTCCATCAGAACCCGGTTCTTGCGCAAGTCGGCTGCATCTTCCTCGCCAACGACTGTATCCCCGGGAAAAGCATCTTTGATCGTGGCCGTGAGAAGGGCCTGCACGGCAAAGTCGGCAACCGTGACAGGACTGAGATCCTCCTTCTCAATGACGCCCTTGTCTTTGGCCGAGACAATGGACTGGCTCAGCTGAGCAGCCTTTTGCAGCGCGCCAAAGGCGACGACGAGTTCTCTGGAATAAGGGCTGTCCATGGTTCCAGGGTACCTGAGCAAAGTGATTGGTTGAGATGTGGTGTGTTTGGGAAACATCACCACCACCCACCCCGCTTGAGGGCATGTATGGATAAATGCATATGGACATTGTGCTCCAACAAATCGAACGACAACTTTCTGTGACTCGAGTCATTGACTAACATCAAGCACCGCCATGGCCCTGCACAAATGCCTGAAGAATCGGTGACTCTCGATGCTACCGCAATAACCTTTCATAATGAGCCATTCGAGCTCGTCCCCGTGATTGAGGACATACTCCGAACACGCTACTGCACTCCCGACTCCATCTTTCTCGTCGAGGGTGTCGAGCAAGTGCCCGTCTCGCAGTCGCGAAGATGGCAAGCGATACGGCTGCTTCTCGGTGATGGCGTGCTGTGCATTCAGGCACTGCTGACCGGGGAGATGCATCGCTTCGTGCATACGGGCGAGGTTGCGTTGGGATCCTACATCCTTTGCAAGAGCCTGCATGCCCGATGGCAGGACGTCGCAGGAGGCACCACGATGGCGTATCTAGTGGTCGACGACCTGGAGACTGTTGGCTGGAACAACTCATATCGAGATTTGCAGCAAGGGGAGACCCAAGGCCAGCCAGAAACGCCGCCTCTCGAGGACAAAGGCCCAGATCCACCAGATCCAAGCATCGATAAGCCACTGCAACAGGCCAAAGCACCGCGGCCAGTTGAAGTCGAGGATGCTACCGACGACGAAGCAGCGATTGAGGAGGCATTTGAGACGTTTGAGACTGTTTCGTTCCAACCCAAAAGAGCCGACAAGCGTCCCGAGACTCCTCGCCCGGAAGCCGCATCAAAGACACAGCAGCCTGTGGCCCTCCCGCGCGACTGGCACAATCGCCAGACGCCGCTGAGGCTGACCACTCTCCGATCTGTACCCAATCTCCCCTACGCCCAGAACTGGTCTTGCAATGTGCTTGCCATTCTCGCATCCCTGTCGCCGGTGGAACCCTCCCAGCTTCCGCCTCATAAACAACGAACGGCTCGGCTTACCGATCCGTCCACGACGAAACAAGTGCACCTGACTGTGTTTCTCGATCCGGATGAGTTTTGTCCTCGGGTTGGAAGCGCTGTTCTCCTGGTCGGGGTCAAGAACCACCGGTTTGACGGAGGCAGCTTGAAGAAGTATGTAAGCGACAAGAAGCATGGCAAGTGGTGGTTCGAGAATCCTGAGGAGCTGGGTTGGTGTGATGTCGCTGGTATCCAAGCTTGGTGGTCTGAAGCACAGAGCGTGCCCGAAAATTAGGTGTAAATCCCAAGCAGGTTGGTGCTTGAATCTCTCGGTCTTGGGGAGGTGATTCCCATGGTCAATTGACTCCCTGTCATGTGACTGGACCGATTTAGGCAATGTTCTCACAGTCATTGGAGCTTGAACTGTCACCAACCTTTATTTTTCTTCATCAATCGCGCGACTCAGAGCGCAACTAGAACGTGGAGATGGCCAAACACCCAAAAATGTCGTCGAAATACAAACATTATGGGGTAGAGCTTGCGCGTCGACAGACGATTGATAGCTTCCTTGAAACAATCACATCGCCATGGGAACGTCTCTACACTCGTCGCCGTATGTTGGAGACCGAGATTATCCTGTCGGGGCTCCAAGATCTTCCAGTGGAACTCATATGCTTATTGGTCCCCCACTTGAGTCTGGAAGATGTATTCGTTGCCTCTTACCTGGTGTCAAAATCGTGGACCCAGGTCTGGACACAACGCGCTGTTTCAACCGTTCTCTGCAGGACCTTCTATCATGGCCTTTTGGAAGCAAACAGCCATCGACACCACGATCCTTCAGTGCTATTTCTCGAAGCTGCAAGAAGAGACATTCAGAAGACAAAGTGGTATAAAACAAAGCACGGTGATCGACTGGGACAGTTTTCATGGTACACTCGCCATGATGTTCCTTTTTCCGTTGAAGAATCTTCAAATACGAATGCCTTCGGTCAACCAGTACTGCTCACAATGCCCGTTCGTTATGCCGATGGAAAAGTCGCGTGGCAACCCGAGGCAGGATTGGCCATCATTGACGACTTGAACAATAAGACACGAATACGATGCGGCTTCAATCAGCTGTCAGGACGCCGGCTTCAACTCGAAGGGGTAAGCGGTCGGCTGGCTGTCTTTGTCGGCACCGACGCCCATAAGCCCATCTTCAACAGAGTGTCCGTCAAGTCCCAAAGCTACTGCTTATTTAAACCCCTTTACTTACCTGACACAGATACATTCGCCATCTCGAACTCGATGAATGGCAGCACATTGCTCTCCCTGGACCGTACGCAAGGTGTTTCGTTCAAGGCGAGAGGGTAGGTGTTGTGACACGAACAGGAAAGGCGATTATTTGGACATGGGGTGGGCAAAGCTTGGACCTCCGGGTCGACGAAGACAAGTTTCCCACGCGAGAAGAGAATAGTGATCGTTGTTTCGGGGGTGTTCCCGGAATCATCCTTCATCCCACCAACCCCAACATCACCTTTGCGGTTTGGGCCTGCTCGTATAGGCTGAGGAGTAAGAAATTCCATGACAAGACTTTGCGACAAAAACCTGACAGTTGTAGGCACTCTGCTGTTTACTTGGGTGGTGATTCGATTCGACAATGGCCAGCCAGTCTCGAGGATGGTGCACACCATACCGAGACCACGACATCGTCCTGGCTTTGGCCAGTTCAACGTATTCGAAGAATTCTGGACAGACGTGACCTTTCCGTGTAAGAAGGCCAGTGACTTGGGCGCCTACACTCTGGGCCTTCTTTACCTGCCCAACAATGGCGAGGTCGAGAGTTTTAGGGGAGCGTCGCCTGAAATAGCTGTTACTTTCAACGCGCTAACGCAAAAGTTTGCCCAACGCGCCTTTGGAAACCTGATCAACACCAACGAAGAGCGCAGTGCGACAAATCTCAACACGACATGCCTTTGGAAGGATTCGCTAGGCACTGTACTCCGCGTCCCTGGTGATGCTGGTGCGGAGGTGGCGCCAGCCGGTATGTATGTGTGGGTGCTTGAGTTGCCAGGGGTGCCTCACAGGACTGAAGCGGAAGTGGTTGGCGAAATTTTCATGGATGAAGACAAGATGATTATCCCTTTTGAGGATTGCTTACTGGTTTGGCAAGTTGGACCAGACTCGGATGGCCGCCTGAACGACGTGTTACCTTTGAGCCATGATTGTTGTGACAAGTCTTTCGGCATTTTTGAGCAAGAGTTTCTGGAGTCGCCTTCCCCAATCGTTCATTGGGACGAAAGCACCAGGATACAGGTCTTTGAAACATGGGAGACGTGAGAGATGGATTCGTCGGACATTTGATTATGAAGATGTTGACCTACCTAGACGCCAGATTAAGGAGGCAAAGCGAGTGTTGAACAACTTGGAATGACTTGACGGCGGAGTTTGTGCTGCGCAGCTGTGACATGCATCGTCATGTCGTGAGCGAGGAAAAAAGCCACGTGTGGATGGCCATGTAAGTTATGCGTTGAGATGTGCCGAGGTGATGTTGAGTTGTGTGATGCTGTTGCACATAGTCTGTAGAGCACATGTGGTTTAGCTCTGTCGCAACTGTCTGATCAAACTTCTGTACAAGTGTAACCATCGTGTGCTGAATCACTGTCATTTGCCCGCTGGGGATCGTGGATATCGTGGTATCTACCGGAATGTCATTTCGCGGTGGATTCACTGCGTGGATGCACTGCCTTGACTGCGTGGTCGTGCTGGGATAATGTCTGGAACAAGTGGTCGGGGAACCTTGCACGTGACGCTAGCCCATGACGTGTTGCCCATCTAGGCAGGCGGAGAGGCCCTTGTGACTCGGCCGTTGGTTGACGTGATGCAGCCCGAGTCACCTGGAGCGCCATCCATGTCGCATCCGACAACGGCCGCCTCACTGTGTCTCCTCTCTGTTCCTATTTGAATATCTTCCTCTTCCCCTTCCTCTTCTCCTCCTTCTTCTCTCACCATGCACGCTTCCTAGCCTGCCCATCTCCCTCCCCACGCCGCCTACGATGCCAGCGACTGCTCCCAGAGACACCGACCAGTCATCCACCTTTAGCGACGCCGCCTCGTCCGACTACGATGAGGGCAGCATTGACCGGCAGCGCCGCCGGCGCGCAAAGCACATTGTGAGACTCGTCGCCTTCATCGTGGCCAACATCTGTGCTCTGTGCGGCGGCTCCATTGTCGTCTTCTCCCTCTACGCCCCCGTATTCCAGACCCGCCTCCACTATACCCAGTTCCAGGTCAGCGGTGTCGCCATTGCCGGCTCCATTGCCCTCTACCTCCCCATCTCGATCCTTGGATACATCTGCGACCGGGTGGGCACCGCGCCCTTGGCTCTCTTGTCTGCCATCTTCTTTGGTACCGGCTATGGCCTTGCCGCGGTCGTTTTCCGAACCCTGGATCTGCAGTATCGCGGCCAAGGAAGGCCGTCAGCAGAAGGGGGTTCGTCGTACCCGCTTATGGTCCTAGCGTTTGTGTGCATCGGCATCGCGACTTGTGCCATCTACATGGCCTCTGTGTCGACCTGCGCAAAGAACTTTGGCAAGGGACGGTATCGCGGCCTGGCACTGGCGACGCCCATTACCGGCTTTGGTCTGAGTCCCATGTGGTTCAGCCAAGTCGGCAGTCGCCTGTTCGCCGAGAAGCGTCCAGACGGCTCGCGAGGAGACGTCGACGTCTTCCGCTTCTTCGTCTTTCTTGCTGTTCTGCTCGTTGCCGTCAGCGTTCTCGGCATCTTCACCCTCCGGGTTGTGGATGAGCAGGACTTGATTGATGAAGCCATCGAAGAGCTGGAGAATAGTGGCATGTTGGATGGGAGCGCTCTGCTCGGCCGGGCCGAGAGGAATTACGGCTCAGTGGACCCCACTACATCGGCCGATGGAGGCGAAGATGCCGCACTCCTGGATCCATCCAAAGACGACGATGCTCGGTGGAAGAAGAACTGGATTCTCAACGCCGAGACGCGACGCTTTCTCACTGATCAGACAATGTGGCCATTTGCCCTGGCCTTTTTGTGTCTGGTCGGTCCCGGCGAAGCCTTCATCAACAACCTGGGAACCTTGATTGGCACCTTGTCCCCTCCCATGTCCGAGGGATTCCATCACGGCACATCGGCCGCCACGCATGTCTCAATCTTTGGTGTCACCAGCACCCTCTCCCGCATTCTCATTGGCACAATTACTGATGTGTTGGCTCCATCTCCACAGACGCAGCATGTGCAAGTCACGTCCTCCCCCACGTCGCCATCAAACCGCTTCACAGTGTCTCGCATTGCCTTTTTGCTCTTCTTTGGACTCATCCTTTCTATTGGACTGTTGACGATGGCTTCGGGCGTTGTGCAAAACCACGCCGAGCGTTTCTGGGTCGTGTCGGGTCTCGTCGGGGCCGGATATGGAGCAATCTTCAGTCTCACGCCTCTCATCGTCACCATTATCTGGGGCGTCGAGAACTTTTCGACAAACTTTGGCATCATCGCCATGTTGCCCGCCGTGGGCTCAACCTTTTGGGGACTCGTGTACTCGGCCGTGTACCAGGTTGGCGCGAGCGACATAGGATCTCCCCCCAAGGATCCGGACGATCTCACCGACCTCTTCTGCTACGGAAAGAAATGCTATACATCGACGTTCTGGGCAGAGACGGTTACTGTCTGGATCGGCTGCGGTCTCTTGTTCTGGGCCTGGCAGGGCAAAGGCGGCTGGAAGCAGCGTGGCATCGTCATCTAAGCGTAATCTTTCGCAGGCGTAAGCATACTTTTGTTTTGTATAGCGGGCTCGGGCATAATTCAGTATACCGGTGTAGCGGTCAATCGACGTATCGGTGATTTCAGCAGCGTGATACCACTGCAGAGTTGCAGTTTATCGTGGGATATCATATGACCCACAACACCTGTTCTTTGGTGTATCCGTCCTGACCTATTGTCCTCTGGCTGTCACCATCACTTTAGAGGACAACACGTGTCAGATAGCGATGATTTTGAATCTTCCGCCGTATTTCCGTTGTCGTCTTACAAACTGGTGAGAGAGCACGACATCGACTTTCACAGGTTCGTCACGACGGAGAAGAAGCAAACACCAATTATGAAAGACAGCCGGCCTGCCATGGTCGTATCTGCCCGCAGTGCTCATTATTGTAGCGTCACGTCTCGTCAACTGGTGGAACATCTTCAAGACGAGCAAGTCCCGAGCCCTACAGTGACACTCAACCCGGCATCGTCATGGCACGCTTCCGGCGCCGCTCTAGGCCCTCGTGGGTATTCCTTTGGATTGCTGCTCATTGATGACAGTGAGCACACAACCTCCGAAAGTAAATAACTTGACTGAATTCGGTGCAAATACTACATATCGTCCCTCGGGTCATCTATCTCATCTGGCTCATCATTAGAATGATACATCCACTTCCATTGACTGTTGAGGACATCCATAGCACCGCCGTCAATCAGGCGGTGGGAATCCCACATGACGTATCCCCACGCGCGCATGGACTCGGGGATGAATTCACCGACGAGATTGCTGTATGTTCCTTGCCAGATGGTCACCCAGGCCAGAGGGGGCGCGTCTTCTCTGTCACCCAAGAAGGGCATGAGATCTCGACGGTCCTGGGCCCTGTCATGATCGGAATACCGATTCTGACGTCTTCTATCCTGTGTAGAGCTACACATGGTTTCGGTCATCCAATCCTCACCTGCCGACACCATGATTTCCGACAGCATTTCAATCAGTTTAGAATGATCTTCTCCTACCTTGATCATACTTTCTAAATAGAACAAGCCTAAAGAGACGACGCCGTTTCGGTAATATTCTCTAGACCAGTCTACAGGGGAGTCAGCATCCTGGCCCAGATCAAGGTAACTTTCAACAGAAGAAGGGATGTCTTACAACTATCACCAAGTTCAAACGCACCAGACGGGGTGAAAGGGTCTGTCCTCACGGGGTCGAATCTTGGGTTGTCAGGATTAAAGTCCCACGCAACCTTCTGCATTACCTTGTCCCATATGGAGTCGGCGAATAGATTTATACAAAACACTTCCTCAATCTCCCAGGGTTCATACAAAGAAAGAAATAACCCAAGTCTTTCATGTCGACTGAGGCGACGTCGTCCTCTGCCTTTGAAGGGGAAACAGCCGAAGAGATTGCAGAATAACTGGAAGCGGTAAAGACCACGCAGAAGCCTCTTCTTCTCTACTCTGCTCAATTGATCCGGCTTGGATACAGCTTCGAGGTCTTCACGGGCCCAGGCGACATAGCGGTGGAGTAGTGGCCGAATGGTGGATGAGTAGAAGGCTGCAATGGATATGACCTCGTCTATACCGGGCAAGGCGGGAACTTCAATGGCCGTTGAGCGTCGTAGGTCATAAGAGGCAATGAAATCTCGCACCTTCTGGCTGGAGCGCCCTCGGCGGAAGCTAGGCAAGTTGCAGAGGTTGACGGTGCAGGCATCGACGAGGACGACATGGCCCATTTGGAGCCGCAGGCACCGCCATAGCCAGAAGCATCGCATTCGACGGTACTGTCCATGGTAGGTCGGCGACGCATGCACCAAGGCACAGAGGTCCTCGATGCAGTCTACCGCAAGGAGAATTTGGTGCCGGAGTTCGAAGGGTAACTGCTCGAGTATAGAGAGATCACCGCCCTCGCCTGAGTAAGCCTTGGCTGGATCTTCTTCGGCTGAGTCTTCTTTGACTGTATCTTCTTCGACTGCCTCTTCTTTGACTGCGTCTGACTCTCCTATCCGAGCCAAGGCCAATGGAGTCGGAGATGCAGGACTGAGAGCTGGTGAAGCGTGCTGTCGCGAGAGTCGTTTCGAGAGAAATCTTTTTATTCTCCTCATACCTGCTTAGGATTGGACTTGCAGCACATGGAGACACTGGAAGAAAGAAGAAGGAAATAGGCAAGTAAGTAAGTGGTTATGTCAAACTTGTTGTTGGGCGGTGGGCTTGATGAAGTGGGCTGATGGTGCGGTGTCTGAGTTAATCGAGCTCGTGCCTCGAGTAGATTTGATAAGTTTGCAACCGTCTCCTTCACAGCCTCGAGTTCCCACATGGGCCGCCGTTAGCAAGTTAATTTGGTGCAGTCGAGGAAGATGATGGAGCAGGGTCCAGGTTGACTGCAGTGGGACGGATACAAAAATAATCACAACCATCAGGCCCCAGGTGTACCTTCCTCAGCCGCCCGTCAGCTCGCCCTGCGCCTGCCTCGTCAGACCAACTACCCAATAATGTGTACGCGCCCGAGGAATTCTCCCCTCTCGCTCCTACCCTCCCAGAACAAATGCCAGGCCCAGGCGTCTATTGTCCGCCAATGACTGTTCGAGTCTCCCATAAGCGCGCGACATGGCGTTTGTAGAGGCATTGGTGCCGCTGGGAAACATCCTTCACACATCGTATAGGCGCCGCTGCAGGACATCACCTTCATCCTCTGAGCCCCTGAGTCTTGTAATGGAGCTCATTTCCCTATTGGATCGACGCCGAACGCCGAAGCTTGCGTGTTGGGTGCTGGGGGGACCAAAGGCTGCAGACCAGGCCTGAAACATATGCGGCCTTCCAGGTCTCTTGACGACCAACCTACCTGGTGATACTTAACCAACAACTCCATGAAGCGGTCTCTATGAGTGTCAAGTATCCAGGATCTCTGGCGATCCAGATACTTAAACACTCTTAAGTCGTGTACTGGTAGGTTCACATTGATTCATTACATGCAACAGTGTCTTGTCGTTTCCTATCGTTGCCCTCTTCCATACTGCAAAATATCTTCGTTCTTTCACCCCACGAAGAAACGCATTCAGAATTCCCTGCTCGCTTCCTTTCTGTGAGGATCTTCCTACCGGCTCGTCTTAGTACTCTGAAATTATCTGTTTTGGACACTCTGAGAAAGGCCCCCGTGGCGGTAAGACTAAGAATCAAAACCCACCGACTACGGGAAACCGTTCGCACAACCCGGTCCACAATCATGCGGATGCAGAGTTACCACCACGAGTACGTTCTGAGCCTGCATACCTTCAAGTACCGTATCAAATTCTTACTCATCTCAGCCTGTGAGGGACTTGAGCAGCCACCATGTTGGAAGGGTTCCCTATCCCCCGTCTGGTGTCAATTCTGGCTTGAGCTCTTCCAGTCGCGGCAACGGCAGTATCATCACTGGCGTCTCCAGCAGGAGCAGCAGCGGCGGCCCCGGCGTCGGTCACCCAATGTGGAGAAATGCCGACTTCGCTCGTTCAATTAGATACGAGCCATCAGTCCTCTCTGCCGACTCGTTCGAGATAGTAGCTAACGATATAAGGAGTCTCTACCATCTGATCAGTGGTGTGCAGGGGCATATCGAGTGCTTTGTCAATTTGAGAAAGCAGCTTTCCCACCGGGCGAAAAAAGATAGACGGGAAAGAGTACCAGATTATGCTGAACTCGCCATCTATGCTTGTTTTATACGAAGAGTATAAGAAGGCATGTGAACAGATCAAACTCCGCAGAGCTGATTTCATGGCCATGAGAGCAACGCTTGATCACAAATATGGAGTAGCGACCGAGGACCAGCATCTCGAATTGCACACCTTGATTGGAGCATGGGTTACAGCCGCGATTGAGTAAGTATTCCTTGCTACCCTCTTTGTCTACTCTTTATTTCAATGCCCCCTCTTATGTAACCAGCATGATACACTAACATACTCGACTCGATAGCGCCGCCCATAAACGTTTGGACTATCTCGATAATTACCCAAACTCGTACAAGAGTAAGCAAGCCATCGAAAATCATATCCAGGCGGGGGCAGAAACCTTGCAGAGTGCACTCAACGGTCTTGCAGAAGCTGAGAAAAACATCAACAGTACGCAAAGAATCTCAACTATACTATTCGATTTTACTAATTAGTACTCTAGAATTGTTCGAGAAGTTTGGAAGAGGGGGCCCTCCAGGAAATCTCTTCCAATAGTAAAGAGCAGTGTAGCGGGTCAAGACGGAGCAATACTTCACTGGGCGAGGGCAGCAATGAACACGGAGGCGGCTTCTCGGTTCAGGTTCCGGCGCAGGTCGTCGGACCCAAGTAGGAAAAGGAGTAGTGCATTTCTGAGAAAGGACGTCAGCCAAATGGGATAATTAGTCGGTATGAAGGATTCTATACTATCGTGTATACTCCAATAAGTTTAACGCGTCACAGATGTAGAGACAAGACTGGGTGAATCTGATGTAGGCAACTGTATACAGAAGAAAGTAGTACAACGACACAAATGTTATACCCGTCGGCTCTTGATATAAATTCCGTTGCCGCAGCCGTTGGTTACACGGCAAAGTTGCTAGGAAAGGGGTAGCACGTAAAACGTGGCTGATAGTCACAAACGTCAGCATACAGCTTGATATGAATCGAGACAGGATCATACACTGGGAAACTAAAAGCCATCAACGCCGGATCCCATGTCCATCATCAATACTAGTACGAGTATCTAAAGTTTGGATTCTCAAAATCCGTTAGATCCTGCAAAACGCCGCTCTCATCCTCCACCACCGGGCCCTTTGCATCTCGGGCCTTGTTGCGCCGAATCAAGAGGAAGCGCAACGCCAGCGCGAGTACCGTCTGACCGGCAGTACAAGCAATGATGAGATTGCAACCAGTCTCCATCACGCTTTCATTTAGCCTTGGCTTATTCTCGATGCGAGGTCCCTGACACTACTAAAGTCTTGGCTGACGAATTGCGCGGGTGATGATCGTCTTCGGAGCCTAGAAATGGTTCCGAGTTGTTGACCTTGCAGGGCCCCGAGTTCCGAACATTGCCCTTTTTTCGTCTTATTTGCCCTGAACTAAATGGACCACGTTGATGGAGCGTCTGGCTAGAACCTGGGGGTTGAACTGATCCATTTGTTTCCCCCATCTCTGGGCCAAGATATATGAGGCATTGTCAAGTCTTAACAAGCCCTCCAACATCTCGAAACAAAGCAAGCACTGTTGGTACTGTCATATTCTTCGTCACATCTATCACCGGCCTGTCTAATGCTCACTCAACTCCATCCAAATAGCCTCTATCCTCTAAACAGTGCTATGAACTCGAACTCCAGACCTTCTTCCCGCCAAACCACGTCTCCTTGATCTGCGACTCGAGCAGCGTGCGGGCATCCCATTCCATATCGACCACGACAAGATCCGCCTCCTTGCCCACTTCGAGACTGCCCACGCGGTCGTCCTGGAAGACGCTCCGGGCCGCACCCAATGTGCCCGCCACGATGGACTCGCACACGCCCAGCCGGAAGTGCTCGTTGACCACCTCGTCGTACTCGGGCTCCCTCGCCGAGCGCCGCGTCCCCGCGACATAGACGTTGTGGAGGGGATTCCAAGGCGCCGTCGGACTGTCGCTACCCAGTGCCATGAGGGCGCCGGCGTCGGCGAACTCGCGATAGGCAAAGACGCGTCCGCATCTGTGCGGTCCGATGAGACGCGGCCAGGCACGCAAGACGGCGGGATCGGCGTGGACAGGCTGAACAGAGGCCGTGAGACCGAGCTTGCCCAGTCGCTTGGCGTCTTCGGCAGAGGCCAGCTCAATGTGCTCGATGCGATGGCGCGTGCCGGGCTGCGTGTACTTGTCCAAGACATCGACGGCCATGTGGATGGCTTTGTCTCCGATGGCGTGAAGGGCAATCTGGATTCCAGCCGCCTCTGCCTTTTTGATAACGGGCTCCAGCGCCTCCTGCGTCCAGAACGGCGGCGGCGAGGGAGCTTTGGCGTAGGGCTCCGAGAGATAGGCAGTGCACGCGTCGATGATGCCGTCGCAGATGATCTTGATGCCGGCGATTCGGAGGTCCTGCGACGTCTCCTTGTTGTACTTTTGCCTCAGCTCAAGCGCTCGATCGACCTGCTTCAGCCGCTCCTCTTCCGTGTCGGCCGGCCGGATGAGCCAGTATGCCACGATGCGCATCGTCACATCGGGACGCTGGGAGCGCAGCTCGACCAGGGCCTCCCAGGCGGGCTCGTCCATGGCCATCTCGACAATGCCCGTGTAGCCCGAGGCGTTGTACTCATCAAATGCAGCGAGCATGCAGTCGATGCGGTTCTGCATCGAGGCGACCTTGCCAATGTGAGGCCACACAATTGCCAGAACGGCGCCCTCGCTCACTACTCCGGATGCCTTGCCGTCTTCGTCGCGATGAATCTTTCCACCGGGCGGAT
Organism: Pseudonectria buxi; assembly: GCA_003693545.1. Classification (NCBI taxonomy): domain Eukaryota; kingdom Fungi; phylum Ascomycota; class Sordariomycetes; order Hypocreales; family Nectriaceae; genus Pseudonectria; species Pseudonectria buxi. Next base: position 126,489 of record QUZG01000008.1, on the reverse strand, counting down.
CCGCCATGTCGGCGACGGCCAGTTCCTCCAAGCCCGCCGAGTTGCACCATGTCGAGTGCAGATCCTTGCTGTCGATGAAGATGGGCCGGGCATCGACCTCGTCAAGCATGGCCGCTGTGACCTTGTCGGGCGTCGACGCGTAGATCCAGCCCTTGGCGAGGATCCGCGGCACGTCGGGATTCTCCTTGGCGTAGGTGCGCAGCGCCGTGAGGATCTCATCGAGCGACTTGCACTTCTCGAGAGCGACTTTGCGCAGCGACTGGCCGAGCAGCAGCAGATGCATGTGGCCATCGACGAAGCCGGGGAGGACGGTCCGCTGGCTCAGATCCTGGGTGACGACGTCGTCGCTGGCGTACTTTGCAGTGAGGTCCGCCTGGGAGCCGATATCCTTGATGAGTCCATTCTCTACAACCATGCTCTCGGCAAACTCGGGCTGTCCGTCGAGGCCGGGACTGGCCCGGGTGAAGATGCGGCCATTGGTGAAGAGGGTGGCAGCCATGGCGAGGGCTGAGAGATATATAATCACGCTGGATGGAGAGGTGAGAGAAGAGGATTCAGATGGACGCCTCGAGGAGCGATTCAAGGAGATGGGGTGATCCTCCTGGGCCACTTATTGCTACGTAATCGGATGCTGCGAGCCCGTGACAGCCTCAGGCCCGGATTGAGTAGCATCGCATCAGATCAGACCAGCGAGCGATTAAGGAGCAAACCCACCAGCCAACTATCTACCTAACTAACTAGGAGAAGAATGGTGGAGTTGGCAGGGCGGGGATAATGTGGCCTTGGCTACATGCCGTTTGTCGGTCCAGGACAGGCCCTGCTTCATCTAGATCGTTTACGGCCATGATCTTTATCAGATTGATAATGGCGTCTCGCCTTGTTACTCAGTATGCTGTTCAGCTGGTTGACTCCAAGACTTGCCATCTCTGCAACAAGATTTGGTGTTTCCCATTGAGCGCATCACGAACAACTCCCCAATTGCCATCTCGACGTTCCCAATTGTCTCTAATACTCACAATTGGCGTCATTGTGGCTCAATTGTCGAATCATGGTAGATTGCTGGCTGATAAGCTCTAGCAAAGGCCTCATACTGGCATCACAGCTTCTCACACGAGCTGTCCAAGACAAGCATGGTCGTCTATGGCTTACGCTTCCTTTTTAGGTCGATGAAAATCATCCTGTACTATCATAATATCTGCAGCATCAGCCAAAACTGCGCTCATGGTCAGATGCTCACGAAAAAGTTGGCGTGATACCGTCGCGACTCATACGCAGCTCCATTTCCACATCCATTCGCCTTTTGGACTAGTAACCTCCATCGTCCCAGTCATTGGCGAGTAATGCGCTGTATTTCGGAAACCAATTGCAGATATTTGGCTCATCGTCCTGATTGTCGTAACACGATCAACTTATTCCAGCTTAATCCCGGGCAGTAAGTAGGCCACACCAGGATGCAACCCGGAGAAGTAAGCTTTTCACCGAGATAGGCTTTATACAATTTGGGCAGGCATAAAGCTCTCAACCCGCGAGGACAAGTTAATAATGTATAATTACAATTGGTAGTATTAAGAAGTGTAGGTATAATCAAAGGAAATAAGACACCAAGACATAGCTTGGGGTCTTGTCTGCATCGCTTGTCGCAGACTCAATCTGCGTACAACACCTCAACCCCGGGGTCTGACATTTTCCAGGCCTCCAACAACCAGTCGAGGACAGTCTCGGCCTATTTTTGCAAGAAGCCAAGCCAGAATCGACCTGCGTAGATCTTGCATGGCCGTTGCGTCTCAAGCTTCAAGGCTCTACAAAGCCCATTGACTTCTGACCTCCCTCTCCACGCGCACTCGGGTATTCATTCGTAATCGTCGTTTGTATTCTTGACATGTTTCGTTCTTTTCAATGGAGAGATACTAGAAAGCTGTCAGCCATCATGTCAAAAAGGCAGGCGAGCAAAGAAGCTTACAGACGCGGGCCTCCCAAGACCGATTCGGGTCAGCAGGCGTCTTCCTCTGATCAAGAGGCGCTTGCTGGAGGCCAAGCGTTTCCTTGAGCTTGGTCTTAAGGTTCGACTTGACTCGAGGGGACGGCTGCACGTCTTCGCTACGTAAGCGTGTGTGTACTTGGGTGGCCGGTGACGTTTCTGGCTCACCTTTCTTGGCATGTGTCAGATCTGTGGCGTCGCTCACGAGCGTTGTCTCGGATACGTTGGCCGTCGTGTAGACACTGGACGCTGGGGTTGCTTTGAGTTGACTTGACATGATGTAGATGGTATCTGGGAGTTGGACTCTGGAGGACTCGTTTTTGGTGATGGTTGGCTTATTGGGGAACAACTCATAGCCTCGGGAGGACATGGTCCAGTTATATATCCCATGCTCAATACAAATGCGATCCGCCAGAGTAATACACATGCCCCATTCTGAGTCACCGGTGATAATTACGCCCTTTGAATTGACAGGCCATGCCGACCGAACTGCTACTACATAAGCAAAGCTTCACGGGTCATCTTTGCATGAAACTAAGGGATACATCTCGGCTTCGGTCTGACCAAGCCGAGCCTGACGATGTGGAACCGTCTCATCCCCAGCGTCTAGACCCCCCCGGTCTCGCCTGAGATGGCCTAGTCAACCCTACTTGACTAGGCCTAGGAGCTCAAGCCGAAGCCGAGTGTCGACTCACCTCCCCAGCAACATCGGCGAGACGAAAATGGACAATGCGGCGTCACCAGCGTCCTTGCTACGGCGCCCAAACGGACGGCCCCAAGCTTGCGATGTATGCCGAGCTCGCAAAGTCTCCTGCGACCATGCGAAGCCCTCGTGTGGCCGGTGCCGGAAACGCCAGCAAACCTGCATCTACACCGTTGTCGATGCGACGCCGAGCAGGCCGTTGAAGCGAAGAGCTCCGCCGGCCGAGTTCAACGGAAGCCCCAGACCGATCCCACATTCGCCGAGCTCGTCTCCGGTCGTTGCCGGAAATGGATATCTGGGATTCACAAGCCATGCTGCCGTCCTCAACGAGGCCCGCAATAGTCTGTCGCTCGTTCACGGACGTCCGCTATCTCGAGCCGAAGCCGAGGCCGAAGATGCCAGGCACGGCTCGCAGATCCCGACCTGTCTAAGTGACGTGCCTCTACCGCTCCGTCAGATGTGCGTCTCCGTTGTCCGTCACTCTGCCTCATTGAGTACCATTGAGAAAGAGGCTGTAAGGGCATACTGCGGGCCGAATTCATGGATGGTGAGGGTAGTCGGGCGCATCATGCGCGCACTCCACAGTCAGTTTGGCCATGCCTTGGGTCCAGAGAGCAGCGATGCCCAGGTGGAAGAGGTAGCCCAGATCCTCTGCTCAAACACAGCACGGCCTCTAGACGACAATACTGGCGACACGGAAGCATGGATAGGCCAGTTCGCGGGGCCGCTGCTACGATGGGAGTCGCTGGGGCTTATCTTGGCCTTCTCCGAGGGCCAGAGCCTCAAGACGTTGCTAGAGTATCTGCGGTATTGCATTGACCTGGCCCGGCACTTTTCGCAGGGCAACGATGTCCTTCTCCTTCTTTGCTATCGACGAGTCATCAATGAGAGCATGGTCTTTGGAGACGCCGGTATGCCTGCTCCCTGGATCACAAGTAAACATGCCTGCGTTTGTTAACATAGATGGCCAGCCCTGTCGTGCTGGAGCATGCATGCCGAGTGCGTCTCCCTTTTGACATTTTTGGGACTGCACGTCATGTCAGATCCAAAAGACTACCAGCCTTCTCTTTGCGTGGAGAACAAGCGACGACTATTTGCTCAAACCTACAATATCGACAAGGTCATTGTGTCCTTTACCGGAAGGCCGCCCCTGCTAAGCCGTCGTTACCTGTCAACGCCGCTACCGCTCGATCTCTCCGACGACGTCTTGATGGCAGATGGAGCGACTGCCATGGCTGCTGTCAAACGTCTAGACGATCGAGGGTGGAGTACCGACGGCCAGCTGCATACCACTACTGTGCTCCGTGCCCGGTCCATGATGGCCTTTATTCGAGAAGAGCTGCTCGAGATTGCACTCGGGCCTGGCCATGTCACCAATTATGAAGAGCTAAGGTATGTCTACCGACACCTCACTGTTGAGTTCTGTCGTATCTGTATGCTAACCTTGGCACCAAGTGATATCAAACATCGGCAACTAAAGACCATGTCCTCCTTTCCCGAGGCTGTCAAATACCGCGCCGAAGACCTGAAGAGCCCGACGATGGATCCCGAAGCATTGGGCGCCAAGTTGTTGGTTCATCTTGAGCACATGCAGAACTTATTCTTTGCGGATCGATTGATCCAGCGCCACATGGACCCATATGCCACACGGCACGGCAAAGATCTTCTCGTGACAAGTTTCGAAATGGTCTCCGTAACAACAGTCTTCTGGACGCACAAGGACCGCTTCGTCCGCATCCGCCGTGACTTTGAATGGCTAGTAAGTCACAACATCTCATGAGAGGAAAAAGGGGGCCTCCTCACTCACAACCCTAGGTGATAGCATACGCCGCCCCGGGAGGCGGCGTCCTTTGCCAGGAACTCTTACATCCGACCTTTAGCGGCACCCATCCCGACTGTCCCAAGCTCAGCAGGTCGGCCATTGTCCAGCAGCTCAGCCTCCTCGTCGGCTTCCTGGGCTGGGTGCGTCCGACGGCGCCCAACGCGGACCTGTGCGCCGATTGCAAGGCCGTCATACAAGCAGTCCTGGATCACGCCCTCAACGGGCCTGGCGAGCATGTCGGTGCGCTAGACACGCTCGACTGGGATGCGTTGCAGCTCGACTTTAACTTTGATCTTCTGGATACGTATGACTGGGTCTGGCCGATGGGTGAGCAATAGAGCGACGCTTTGTGATAAACAATGGTCGAGATATACCTCAGTTCCTACCAGGCAGTATACACGGACTACACTTGTATATACATTAATGTTGACTCAAGTGCAAAGCCATTCCAAAATGCGATCGCACACATACTCACGCCTCTCCATATGCACCCAATGCCCCGAGTCTACCTTGACCGTTGTCAAATTCCTCGTCCAAGATGCGAGCATCTGCTCCTGTTGCGCCGCTGATGCTTCTGGCTGCCCCGGCACAATGAACAAGGCCGGTTGCGAGATCTGAAACTGCTCGATTCCAACCTCGTCTGGAGCAGAGAGATTGTTCATCCACATCCTGTACCACCGTGTAGCTCCCTTGTACCCATCTCTCGCCCCAAACGCTTCCAGGTGCCTCTGCCGCATCTCTTTGGAATACCACTCGCCCACTTGCACTCTCCGATCCTCGGCCACAAACTGCTTCATCTTGCCAAGCGGGTGGAACCACTCGTCCCACACGTCGCCGTCTGCGCAGAACATGAGGCTCATCGCTGCCTCGGGATGCTTCTCCAGGGTATCTTGCGCCTCGGCATCGCCAGCCAGCCATGGGATGTAACCCAGCAGCTCAAAGCCAAGTGCCTCTCTTGTCATCTTGTTAATCATGTCGACATCAAAAGGCGTGCCGAGACTGGGCGGTCCAACAGCGAGGAAGACGAGAGCCTCCCACCGGTGTGGGTGGTAAGCAGCGGCCCGTGAAAGCAGAGTTGCGCCGAAATCATGTCCTACACCGATGACTTGCTCCAGGCTCAGGCTAGAGACGAATTCATCCAGCTCGTCGCTCATGGCTCTGAGTCGATATTGAGCAGCATCGTCTGGCTTGCTACTAGTGCCGTAGCCGAGGAGATCGGGAGCCAACACACCATAGCCTCGCGATGAGAAGAATTCGATCTGATAGATCCAGTCATAGTGAGTAGAGGGGAACCCATGTAGAAAGATCAATGTGGATTCTTGAGAGGTTGGTGGGATATGAATATAGGAATATGTGTGGCTGCTTCGGGTGGTAAACGTCTTTAGCGACGGAAGTTGGAACCCCATGTTTGGTACAGCCGTCACTTGGTGTTTAGTTATGTAGAAGTGGTGCTGATTTTGGATGGCATCGACTGATTTATACCTCGAGACTATTTTACGTCATGGTTGATGAAGGCTCCGCGTCCATGGTTGACGGGTACTTTTTCGGAGACATTTGCAAAACATTCCGAGATGGGTGAGGTATTCGTTTGGAACAGGCATGGAGGTTATCTACCATCTAAAAGTTGCGATATATCTGCTCAAACACCACAAAGTCGTAGATTGAATAGATTCAGCGACTATAATTGTCGGCGCATGAATGATTGGTGTCGCCTCAGCCTATATATATGTCCAGTAGTAGTCATGAAGCCCCCAATGCATTGCACTTACATCCAAGACGCTCACAAGCGACAGCCTCCTCAGACACTCTCATTGATATACCTATCCACCACTTCCGGGTAGAACCTTCTACCGTTTTCCTGATGGCTTCGGATCTTGGTTCTCAACTGTGACTCGCCCCATGTTTCGTATCTGCCCGTCAGAAAGGGAGAGTCAACCGACTGGCCCTCATCGGATTCAAGGCCGTATCCAAGCTGGGCGAAATGATCCCGCAAGGGCTCCAACGCCTCGATCCGCGTCAGATCCCGACGGACTCCCTGGAAAAAGGGAATGCTGAAGCGCTCAGCCGATCCAGCAAGAACGCGATGCGTCGTCGCTCTGCACACTCCATGCGTCACCACCTCAAAGGCCTGGCCGATGTTGACCACAAACGTCCCTGGAATCACAGGCACGTCGATCCAAGCCCCCGACTTGTTGAGAACTTGCAGACCCCCGACTTCCGGGGGCGAGGCTTGGACCAAAAAGGTCCACCACCCAGAAGAGTCCTTGTGAGGGCCAACTCCTTGGGTGCTTTCTAGCCCATGTACCTGGGGGTAGTGGACCAGCTTGAGCCGGTGCTGTTCTGAAAGATACGAGAGGAAGACGTCGCTCGGCAGAGAAAGCGCCTCTGCCACAAGTCTCAGAAACCGTTCGCCTAGACTCGTGAGTTCCTCTACGTAAGCGTCGATGATGGACTGCAACTCCGGGATCTCATCCGGCCACTGCGCAATCAGCCTCGCTTCCTCATGAAGCCAAGCAACCGTTTCAACGAACCTGGTTGGGACCGCGGAGGCGCTCATACAGAGGTTTTCCGGGTGCCCATGTCTCGTCCAGCTCGGTCGCAAACTCAAACTGCTCCCTATGGTCTGCACAATACGCAGTCTTCTCTGTACCCGTGCCGCTGTACCCTAGGAAATGGGGAGAGTTTTCCAGGGCGACGAGACCTTTCGAGTTGTTTGAAAGACTGAAAAGACGTGGGAGAACAGATACAAGGTCTTGGATGATTTGAGGCGGGATACCGTGGTTTGAGACATAGAGAAAGCCAACTTCGGTGATAGCAGTGCGGAGCTGGCGCAGCAAGCCCGGTGACGTCGACAGATGGTTCGCGAGGGATAAATTTATGACAGGAATTTCGGTAAAGTCGCTTACTGGAGACATTTTGAGCTGAGCACAAAGAATGTGAAGGCTCGAGGTTTGGCGTATACCTACGTATGTCACCCAACAGCCCCTCAGCACGCCATTTCAGTTCCGATCCCGATGAATGCTGCCAGCCAAGTTTACCTTTTCTTGCGCGTGAAGCACCGCAAATTTGGACAAGTCTGGAAAAGCAACCAGACAGAGTCATTTACCTGTCAAATCTTAGACGAGATTGAACACGGTCGCGCTTCCATCAGCCAACGCCTCTCTGTCGATATGCCGTCGCACACAGGCCGATATATGGCCTCGGATTGCCGTCTTTTGAGACTGTGTTACGGCGTAGCACGTGTGGAACAGCTCCCGCGGAAGTGATTGAAACAATGTCTCCTAGTTTCATGGTTGAGGGGCCCTTCTCCATGAGGTCCAGTCGCCGCCCGGTTCTCTCGAGGAGATTGTCTATAATCTATTCCACTCGGCGCTTCTAGTTAGCGTCGGGTCCGCCCCAATCTTCCCCAGTGCCTCGTCGTGGTGAGAGCCAACGATGTAGCTCGAGTATGAAGATGATGGATTCAACGTTTCGTGTTGAGAAATACCTGGCCCATTTTTTCGGCTTGCCCATGCAAGGCGTGGAGTTTCTCCAAGGCTAGGGGCTGGGGAAGTATCTGGGGAAACATCCTGGCCGAGAGACCAGCATCGTGAGACGGATTACAACCATGCCATCAGTGTCCGTAAGGCGAGCGAGCTTGACAAACTCGCGGCTTCGCTGGCCTACCCGGGTCACTCGCTACAGTTTCCTGCAGCGCCATCGAAAATAGATCCATGGGAGGGCTGCTCATCGAATTGGGCAAACTGCAAGAACAGCAGAGCAGAACATTCACGTCGCGTTTCGAAAGCACGCCTGCGCTTACGGCTGTGGTCTTCGAGACAACAGTCGGATCATCATTTTGACAGCGCACGCTGATACATTGGAGAATGCGGATCGGCGAGGCCCAAGAAGGCCCCAATTCTTGGGGCGCCGTTATTGACGATGGACTGTCTTTGACCGTGTCAAGAAGCGTTTGCGCTCTTGGAAGAAGCGAGTAAAGCTGCAATTCAACTCGAAAATTTCCGGGCGGCATTGGCTGTCAGCGCTCTTGGACTCGAATTTCACATGTTTCGACTGGAACGTGCTGGAGATGCTGTAGAATAAGGTACTGCAGTATCCGTAGTAGCTTGGGAACCGTCGAAGCAGAGGGAGCGCGATCCACACACAAAAACAGCGGTCAGGGCCAGGCAGATCTCCAGGATTGGCCAGAGACGATCGAACCATGGTCGTTTCAGCACGCCGACGAAGCCTCGGAGTGGGAAGCGGGCGCCGCAATGCGATACAAGCAAGAGGATATCATCCTGGTCTTGGTGGGCAGGGCCATTGACGTCGACAGCAGGGTTCACGACAGCCTAGAAAGTTTGGGGAAGACGAGCCATGCTTGCCATGTTGAGGCCCATGACCCGCCCCAGGACACCTTGGCCACCAACTCGTTAGTTACCCCGTACTCGGTACACGTAGTCGGACTATCCATTCGAGCGCTTCGTGTCTGGACCGAGCAAGACGACGGCGCGGGGGTATCCGCTGTATATCGCGCATGAGGCGGACCTGGGACGTCTTCTCCTCATTGTTGGCTTGGCTGACGCGGATCTGGTCCGCAAACAGAAGGTGAATTCTGGGGCAAGCCGAACAACGCAAGCTCGAGGGGCTGGTGGATTAGTAGCTCGCGCGAGCCATGGTTCGTGGCAACGCTAACCCGGCGACCGGCTATTTGTCCGTGGGGAACGCCCCAGACGTACGGAGTAAATACAGAGCATGGAGAATAAGGCATCGTGCGAGTCAGAGCTACCGGCGGCGACAGCAACGGCTTCTATCCGGATTGTGGTACCTGAGCCAGATAATGAGGGCAGCGGGTGTTTGGAAGTCGAAAGGTGGGCGGATTCGGCTCGATGCTGGGATTGGGTACGATACGCATATGATAAAGGCAGAGAGACGGCGACAGCAGCGGCAACGGCGACGGCAACGGCGCCCTTGCGCAGGGGGATTCGCAGGGGGATTCCATTCTGACTGGCTCACAAAGGTCGGGAAGGGCTTGGGTGAGAAAGTCTGTCTGACGCCAACTAACGCGTGGATCATGCCCAAGGACCTCAACAAGGCACGGGCGGGGGCGATACTCCGCCTCCTTTGGGTTTCTTCGAGACTCCTCAAGGCTCCCGAAACAGGCGATATGCTTGGTCCAGGCTCTGTCTAGACTTTGCATGGAGAAGACTCTGCAGGCGGCACAAGCAGCGGTGGTGTTCGCAGCGTTGGAGGCGAATCAGGGCACATGACCCCTGGCACCTGGCCGCAGCTGGGATGAACATGGCTGCACTTGGCTGCACCTGGCCGCAGCTGGCGACGCCGGGCGGCGCACCAAGCAGCGTTGGCAAAAAATAAGCTTATCGTCCATCATGAGCCCAGAATAGCTTCCAAAGTCTCGGCAGAAAAGCTTGGATTGGTGGGATGGATGCTGACCCTGGCATCCTGGCCAGCGCAAAGTCCCCGGCTCGGCCCCTAGCTGTGATCGCTGCAGCGCAACACAGGACGACCAACAGCGAGGGAAATGAGAGATGTGAAATGAGATTTCCGTGTAACCGGCGTCGATGGATGCGAGAAATGCGAGAATCCATCCCTCGCCACCTCATCCACATTTCACATCCATCCCCGTCCATCACATCCCATGCATCCACAGGCCAAGTCCAGAGCTAAGCACAACAGACGAGTCAACGCCAGGCAGGCTCGACAGCCAGACAGCCAGACAGCCCACGGGGCCTCGTCCATGTCCCCATTCGATGCACGCATGCGCAAGTATGCGCATTCGCGTAACACGCCGCGCTGCACACGCCCATCAATCCATCATCATCCCACAATCATCCAGCAATCATCCCTCCGCCTCCTTTGTGCATGTGGATGCGTTCCCTCTGCCTCTCCCTCCGCACGCCCAAGGAGAGGAAACCGGCGTGGATAGTGGCCACCGCTACCACTCCATTGGGCCTAGACAGGCCCAACAAGCCCCACAAGCCTCGCAGGCCTGGGGGTGAGGCCAGATAATGGTTCTAGATGCGCAATGCAATCCGAAAATTGTGGAGCGGCTCCTTTATACGCGTAGGTGCAGTTTCAGGGTCCTGTCAATCTTTCCAGGGAAACCTGAATTTTCGCAAAGCACCTGCAGGGGAGGAATGGGCTCCGCCACGACCATGACGGCTGATGACGCTAAAGCAACGCCTTTGCTTGTCCGTATCGAGAGAGGCGCGTCGAGGGGGGAGATTGCGAAGCCCATATGTTGTCAGCAAAGAAGCGCCGAAGGAGATGATTGTCGTATCTGGCGGCTGATCCCTGGACGCCCTCATGGGACCTGTGCAATCCAATGCTACCCGTGGCCGCTTCGTTTGATAGTGAGAGGCAGGCCGTTCCGTCCTCTAGCGGTCCTTGTCGGTGTACTATGTAGGCAGCTCGTAGTTAGCCAGTGACTTATGTCTCGGATTGGGCCTAAGCCTTGCCGTGGATGCTCATGGATGCTCATGCTGCTCCCCATTGTTTCTGCTTCTTGTGCATGTGCAAGCGTCACAAGCGTCTCAAGCCCTCTTTTCCCCTGAGCTTGATATGACCGGGCCTGTAAATCAGGGTCTACGAGATGTCCCACGAAAAGCTGGGCTCCTTCCGTATTAGTAGCCGTCGTGTCCTCCTGCCCAGACTTGCAAACCATCCTGTAAACCCTTCGTGATTCACCACCGTCCCTACCTCCTCCTTCTTCCACTCCTTCTTCTTCTTCTTCTCCTACCTACTCCTACCTACCTATTTACCACTTTGCCATCTACCTATCCTTAACAACTAGGCACTTGCGAATAGCTTCAATTTCCCACCTACCTACCTACGCCCTTCTACTCTGGACACAAAGTGTCCATCCATCATCGACATGGTCACCAACCGCGACCAGGTCTTGGGTGCCTGCGCGATTGATGGCATGATTGCCGATGGCCAGACCATTGTCATCTACGAGGACATGGTTCTGAAGCTCGACAGCTGGCTGAAGAGACACCCCGGTGGCAGTCTTGCCATTCTACACATGGTCGGAAGAGATGCCACTGACGAGATCAAGGCGTATGTTGTGCCTCGAAGCTTGACTTGGAGTGTTGACGTTGCTGACTCTCTTCTTACAGCTATCACCTGGACGAAAACATTCGCACCATGAAGGCATACCGAATTGGTCGCACCGGAGGAACCTGGGTCAACCGCACGCCGCCTATCCGAGGAGGCATCTTCCGCAAGGAGATTGCGCCCATTGTCGTCTCGGACCAAAGCAGTACCGACACAGAGTCCGACAGTGTCGCAGACGAAGTCTTTAGTCAAGCATCATCCTCGGATTGCAGCTGCGATGATGATATCGCCGACTGCAAGACGCATATGGGAGAGGAGCAAGGCCTCAGGAAGCGTCTCCCAAAATCCACCAAGGTTGACGAATTACCAAAGGAGCTTACACCCGCCGAGAAGACCGCAAAGAACAAGGCCTTCATCGTCAGATTCGCAGACGCCGCAGTTTGGAGCGAAGCTCAACGAGACACATGCACCTACCCATCTCTCGAACAAGAAGTCCAGCTCGAAATTACGCGCAAGTACCAGAAACTCCACCAGCAGGTCCGAGATGCAGGCCTGTACGATTGCCCGTACCTTGACTACGGCAAAGAAATGATACGCTACACGACGTTGTTTGTGGCGTTCCTTGTTGCGCTTCGCTACGAGTGGTACATGACATCTGCAGTCTGCCTAGGCTTGTTCTGGGTAAGTCAGCTCTGGACGTTGAGAGTCCTGAATTCGGCTAATCTCGTTGTTTGTAGCACCAAATCATGTTCACAGCCCATGACGCCGGCCACCGCGCAATCACCAAGAACTTCGTCATCGATACCCTCATCGGCATGTTTGTTGCCGATTTCTGCTGTGGCTTGTCGATTGGTTGGTGGAAGAGCAGTCACAATGTCCACCACCTTATTACGAACCAGCCCGTATGTTTAACCTTAACCACTCTCTTAGCCTGTTTGGGATAGAAGCTGACATGCGTTTCAGGAACACGACCCCGATATTCAAAACGTCCCTCTGTTTGCGACATGCCCCTCCTTCTTCAAGTCGCTGAGCTCCAGCTACTACAACGGCTTCACCTTTTACTGGGACGCCGTTGCCGATTTCATGGTCCCTTACCAGGCCTACACCTACTACCCCGTCATGGGCATCGCTCGTTTCAACCTATATCTTCTTTCTTGGCTACACGTTCTGTCCGATAAGTCCTCGGCCCTAGGCAACAGCAAGGCTTGGTGGATCAGGCCCACTGAGATCTCCTTCATGGTCTGCTACTGGTTCTTGTTCGGGTATTGCCTGCTCTGGAAGTCCTTGCCGACTTGGACCATTCGGGTCCTCTTCGTGCTCGCGTCTCACATCGTCACGATGCCCCTGCACATCCAAATCACCCTGTCACACTGGGGCATGTCTCACACCGACCTGGGTGAGACTGAATCGTTCCCTCAACGCCAGCTACGAACTACGATGGACGTCGACTGCCCCGCGTGGCTCGACTTTATCCATGGAGGTCTTCAGTTCCAGGCCATTCACCATCTCTTCCCGCGAGTCCCGCGACACAACCTCCGCAAGGTGCAGACTCTAACCAAAGAGTTTTGCAAGGACACTGGAATCCCGTACTCGATCCTCGGCTTCGTTGATAGCAACAAGAAGGTCCTTGGCCGGCTCCAAGATATTGGTGATCAGGTCAGGATTATGATCAACTGCCAGAAGAATATGGCTGAGACGGGTGAAAGCGGTCTTGCTTAAGATTTCGCTGCTGCAATATTTCCTTTTTCTTCTTCTTCTTCTTCTTTTTCTTCTTGTTGCTGGCATCTGGAGCTTGGAGTTTCGGATTCACCATAGGGCCTAATGGCCAAACTTTCGCTGCATTCATACATGACACTTCACAATTGTGAGTGATACTGCCAACTACAGAATAGACCGGGCAACCGACGCAAAGGCATAATTCACGGGGTACGCTCTTAAAAAGCTGGAAAAATAGGACAGAAATCCCACGTACTCAATTCAATTACGCTTCCAATTGAAGACACGGTTCTTGGAATCAGTCTTTCAGCCACCTCAAAATCGTGCTACGGAACTGATCAAAACCATCAATGGGACAGATGTGACCAGCATCTTGAATCACCACAAGCGTCACATGCGTATCCTTGCCCGCTGCCTTGAACCCCTCCTCGACCTTGCTTCTCATCTCTTCCATGGTCTGAGGTAAGTTGGTATCCTTCTCACCAACCACTAACAAGGCATCGTCGACGGAATCGCCGACCTTATCCACCAATGGGTGCAAGTCAAAGCTGCTGCTCCTCAAGGCATGGCAGCACGTCTCGAAGCCGTCCACACTGGTCTTCATCATTAGAGCCCGCATCCTCTCCGCTTCCTGAAGATTATTCTCCAGCTAAGGCGTCCCGAACCATCGCTCCAACGAGTTTTGAACAGTAGTTTTCAAATTTCCTGCCTTGCGTATGGCAGCTACCCGAACACCAAATACGTCTTCGGTCCCAGCATTCACAGGCGAGGACCAGATGGTATCGCAAATGGCGAGTTTGCCAACCATGCCGGGATACTTTGTGGCGAAGTAGATGCCCCCCGCAGCGCCCATGGACACGCCGATCCACGAGTGCAGCTTGGAGATGGTTAGCGTCTGGAGGAGCAAGTAGACGTCGTCAGCCATGGACTCGAAAGTTGCATCGAGCTTCTTGGGCGCCGAAGAGTCTCCGTGGCCTGGCTGGTCATATCGCAGGGTCCGGTAGCCGCTCTCGTTGAGGGCCTTGACGACGTGGTCCCATCCGGTGAATGGCATGCCGAGAGGGTTGGCGAGGAGAACAATCGGTTTGTTGGCCGGGGCTGCATCGAGGGCGTAGGAGAGAACCCTCGCGTCTGGGAGCGTGATGGTGCTGCTCATTGTGAAAGGTGCAACTTGATGATATCAAAGGTAATGGATGGTTGGGGATCGTAGAGTAGATTTGATCAAGGTTTATGCCTACAACACAATCAGGATATTCATGGTTATCGAATGCAACTCGGCAGGCCAAGACTACAAGGGTTATGGTTCCACGATATCAGTTCCTGTCCATGGCCTCGTGTAGCAATCACCAAGTTCTCACTCATCACGACTCCGTCCAACAAGCATTCATCAAGACTAGACGCACGAGCAACAAAGCTTATTTCCATTCCCCCACTTCCCCCACACCCACAGCTCTCGCCGCGACTCGTTGGTCCCCACACATCGTCGACGCCTCGGGCAGATCAGTTGTCTGCTCTACGTTAACCTGTTTGGGGAAAGTTGCTGGATCCTGCCGCTGCTCTGACTCGGAGCTTGTAGGCGAGCTCAAAGACTAGGCTAGGTTCGAGGGTTCCTGGGTCTACGTCTCTTAACAGGCTCTGACTGGCCCTTCAACTTGGAGGTTCCCGATGAGTCCTCGTTCCTTTCTACAGAAGTCTGTCTGTACTCATCAACAAGGAGAATCGAGGATGGACCCTGCACACGGTTCGTCCCTGGCTCATGCAGACCGGAGCAACTGTGTCTCCACCTCGTTGCACGAGTTGGAATTGGCGCATCCTTCAGAAGAACTCAGCAAAAGCACCGGTATCTATTGCTTAGTACCTCATCCCAAAATCATCGGCAGATGTCCAACCATAAATACAAACAAGTACCGCTGCCTGATGAAGAGCAAAGTGTTTTTCTCTCTTCTCTGGGATTCATTTACAAGCGATGGGGCACCGATGAACGGCTACACGACCCATTGACCGGCCTCTTAAAGTCGCAGGCATATTTGACGGCTTAATTTATATTCGACGCAAAGTGTCTTTTATTTTGCTGCTTCTGTCATATCGTCTCTTGAGAAACTAACGAGTGTCCACGCATGACCTATTATCCGCCTTTCTGATTCATCAAAGGACCGATGTCGGCGAGCTCCAGTCTCGCTCTCTCCACTGACCTCCACGATACTGCGTCCGACGTCTTCTCCTGGCGACTCATTACCTCGAAATCAATCCTTCTTCTTATTGTTGTTTTTGTTGTTGGTGTTCGCGTTGGTGTTCCTGTAGTCACCATAGTTCCCGTAGCCACCCTTGGGCCTGGGATAACTTCCGTAGCTCTTGTAGCCACCCTTGGGAGGCGGATAGTTTCCATAGTCGCCGTAGCCGCCTCTCGCGGCGCGGGCAGCATGATTGTTGGATCGTGCCTGCGGCGGGGGAGCCGCACATCCCTCGGGCGCCGGAGCGGCCATGATGGCCGGGATGGCGGCGAGTAAAGCGAAGAGAGAGACCTTCATCTTGGCAAAGGTTGGAAAAAGGCCTGATATTGAACGATGGAAGTTGAAGAGTATGAACCGGACAGAAGCTTGCCGAGTTCCGAATCAAGTTTTGCTGCTCCCAAGAGAGTGTAGAAGAACGGAGCTGAGGGTTGGAAACTCGCCTTTTAAATACCGAACCCAAGTCTTGCTGGATCGCCTCGAATGGATCTTCTTTCCGTCTTGTGCATACCTCAGACTGGCATCGAAACTCGGATCCTTGGGCTGGACTCAGTCTGTAACTGCTACTTCACGGTGACCCCCTCTCAGCCTTCGGAACCCGATTCGCATATGGTTTTCCCGATTGGAAAAGATCTTTCCACGTTGCGGGCACCTAGACCGTGTTTATCCTGCGCATTGCTGGCAATACGTCTAGTCCAGACCAATGTGTGCGCCTTTTGCCTTTCCGAGTGGTGAAGCTCCAAGCTATCCCGATGCGGCGTGTCTGCTTGAGGCATCCCGGTGTAAACAATGCCACATCTGATGGCCTTTGGCATGCAGCAGTGAGATTTCACTTTTTGACAGCAAGCCTCATTCCTCACTTGGTCGTTGTCGCTCGTGGTGGAAGAAGGGTATGTGACCAAGAAGCAGCACCAACTGCACATGGCATCTCATCTGAAAGACAAGCACATGCGAATGGCAGAGCTGCGGGCTGAATGCACACGTCTGGCTGGATGACTTGCTGGTTCTATAACTGCTTGGCGTAGCTTCGCATCTCTAGAAGTTCCAAACGTGGCCGTCCACATCATTAGCAATACGTGTTGCTGCTCGTTTAGTACACCATGACTGCATAGATCACCGTGGACAGTAGCATACACTACGCCAGAGCTTCGCAACCCGAAATAAACTCCTCATGCCTCAAGATTGTGAGCTAAACCTAGCTTACGGCGTGCGTCAGCAGACAGGTTGTGATTTGTAGGCGTGCTGGGCTATGACTACGCCCATGCCAATGCCGCGATGTTGCTGAGCTGTCTTTACGTTAACCACCCACGTCATGCCGAATGATTGCCGTCTGTCAGCCAAGCTCTTTCTGCCTTTTAACTCTGACTGGCTGGAGCGATTGAAGTCCGCATGCTTTGCAATTCCGGATCTGGGTTGTTGAGTTGGACTCTCCCGGTTTGGCTTATCCATCGCCTCCATGTCACCTTGGTGCATCCGCGACGAAAAGGAATGGCATGATACCCCGTAGCAACTCGGTTGCTGTTTTACTTTTCTGTTTCTTTTCCTATGGCTTGGTAGTCTTCCTAAACTTGCCTGTTTTCTTACCTCGCCTCTGGGGTTCTCTTTATATCGTTCATTCATCAGGTCATTACCTATCTGCATCAGTCGTAAACCCACCATCGTCTCGAACCACGATCCGCCGTACCCACCTCCTAACTGCAAAGTCCAGCCATGCATCACAAGGAGGAGCAACGGCCTTTGCGTGATCCCGCGGTAGACAACCCTGAAGATTCCGACGAGGAGGCAGGGTCCTGGAGTTTCCACCCAGCAGGAACGTCGAGGATATTCTCTCCATGGCAGAAATACCTCGGGTTGGGTCTCCTTCTGGTGCTCCTGGCTCTTGGTTCGGGCTTAGTTGGTGCATGGATCGCCACGAGGCGGACCAATATCGATCAGACATGTGCGGCCCATACGACCCAGTGGTGTAGGTTGTTGTCTGGCAAGCGTGTCCCAAGTGCAGAATACTGACATGACTGTAGCGCCTGTTTTGAAAGATGTCCCCATTTCATACTCTGTCGAGACGTTTGATGGCTCATTTCTAAAGGAGAACATGTATCGGCAACCGGGGTCGCCCGAGGTTGACGAGGCATGGGAGGCATTGGGTGTTGACTGTTGGTATCAACTGCCATAGTCTTGGACGCGCAGTAGCACTGACTACTTCTAGATCGAGCTGGAGTCATATCATACGAAGATGGTCTAGCCAGCGGCCTAGACCCGTCGTTTGTCCAAAGAGCCGAAAAGTATGGTGGCGGGTTTCTCGTCAACGTCGAGGGAATGCACCATCTCCATTGTCTGGTACAGTTCCCCGGCACTCGTCTCGAACAAAATGACAGCGAGACTCACACAAGTTCAGAATCTGGTTAGGAAATCTCTCTTCTTCAACTATGACTACTACAAGAAGATGAAGATGCACGCCTTTAAAAACGACGCCGACATTCTTCAATACCACGTCAGTAAGTAAACCTCACTACTTTCGCAAAAACACATCGCCACCAGACGCAAGATACTAACTTGTGATATAGCCCATTGCCTCGACACCATCCGTCAAGTCCTCATGTGCAACGTCGACACGGGCGTCCTCGGACAAGTCTGGACATACCCCGAAGAGCCCAGCGCGTTCCCCGACTTCCACACGAGACACATGTGCAAAAACTACGAAGACGTGAGGAAATGGGCAGAGAAGCTACAGGTATGGTTCCCTCCCGGGTTCTCGAAAAGATCGCGACGCTGACAAAGGTCTTTGCAGGCTCCGCCTGTTGATGAATTGCCAGAAGACTATCTGGCGCAACCTGGACCTGGGGACGTCAACCCCGGCACCCCATAGTTTGAGCATTCTGTATAGAGCTTTAATATACGAACGAGCCGTACAATACTGAAACTCAACGGGGTACTTGTCGTCTAACAACTACATGGACCTAGCTTCGGTATGAACTAGTATTCCATGCCTTGCTAAGGGCGGTGTAACAGATCTATGGCGAACAAAGGCTCAGGGTACTTACTACACCAAGGCCAACTTTTGAGCTTTGCACGGAAACACATTAAGGAGTCCACTTGCAGGGGCCTTTGCTGAGATCGGACAAAAGAGTCTCGAGCATAATCTACAATGACCCTAGACTGGCCCATAACTTGGACAAAACTGTACATGGCAAGTGCTGGTATGGCTGGGACAAACGAAGGGAGCATTGGAGATACAAAAGCATAAGTGGTTGCCAACGACTATCTTTGAAACCGGTCGCAGTTGAATAAACGCGTCGTGTGTCGGGATAGATAGAGATGGAATGAGGACATTACTAGTTGATTTGATGTATCTCGGTTTTTGCCAAGGGGTTTTTCCAAGGGCGCATGTCAATATTCCTCATTTAACGAGTTTTCCCAAGGACAAAACTAAGGGTTGGACTTTGAATCAATATAGACTTTGCGCGGTCTTGGCTGGGAGATGGTGCATCATTAGGTTGTCCATGGCCGTATAAGCCAATGTTCGACTGATGAACGAGACCCAGAGTACGGATTCTGAAATTGGAGCTGGATTGATACCTTAAAATGGACTATGCCTGCGAGACGACAAAGACCAAGTGTGCCGGTCTCCTCGACCATAGTTTCTACTCTGCTGGGCTTCACACCATCTTCGAAGAGGTGGCTTGGGCCATCACGAGTTGAGCACCAGCATAACAACAATGGTGGAGCGCAACATTGACAACTGCATGCATAAAACCATCTGTACCTTGGTCTTCTGAATTAATCCAGAGAGTTTATCCCATACTTCCAAGAAGCAATACAGTGGCAAACACCAAAGAGTTTCACCCAAGACTGCCATGTGGAACAATGTGAAAGGTGTAGGTAGGTAGGGGTGAGGTAGCACAGCACATGCACCTCGTCGCCTGCATGTAAAAGGCATGTACAAAAGATCGCTCGCATCTGTTGCATTGAGCATCAGGTGTGTGAGCTCGAAAGTGACTCTACTTGTCCGATTGGTTGTCAGCTTTCGAGTTACACCAGCTGGAAGAGTCACTTGCGCCCAGGGTACGTGAGTGCAACCGCTTGTAGTTAGACTCGAGCGTTGCATGCAACTTCACTTGTCGATCTCCAAAGATGCAAAAGAATGGGTTTCTCTCATTTGACACTCGCAGGGTTGCAAAGGGCCTTTCCGAGGCTGGTGTCCGATGGCTGCCCAACTGGACGAGATGCTCGAACGGTCCGTGGCTCAATGGGGTTATCATCGACGGTTGACGGCCTCAATCGCCAACTGTAAAGCTGTCGAGGATGATCTGATGTACATGGAGAACCGCGAGTTTTTGCCAAGCGCGACAGCCGAATCACCTATGCTGACTCGGTGAGTTGTTGTATCGACCCTTGATAGTCGACTTGTAGGAAGCAGTGGTGCATCCCACGAGCATTCTGTAGAACCACTCCCCCACGGCTCCGTCATCTCGGCCGGCAACGAAATTGCAGATGGAGCTTGAGCTTGAGCATGAGCTTTTCTGAAACCCCAGAGCATCCATTGCACGGCAGCTAAAGCTCCAGAATCCCCATTGCAGCAGCCTTTATTGGTCCGCGGATGTCTCCCGGGAGCTGGCGCGAGAATCAACCGCATGCCACAGTAGTAGTTGGAGATTTCGGTGTCCGAAACGGGCAATAGGAGCTCTCCACTGTCGCGAGACCAAGAACCATGGTTCGACCGGCCATGCTCGGTGTCTCGATGCGGAAAGACTTCACGTGGGATGTCTTGGACTTTGGCTTCGGTGAGTGACAAGGAAGTATTCGGGTCCGTCGGCCTTGCTTGGCAGCTTGGGTCAATCTACAGCCTGTTCAAGTTTAGGATCGGACTGGCGAGCAGCTTCATCATCCGCTCCAGCTTATGAATCCTGGCAGGCTTCAGGGAACGAACGGGAGATGACTTCATCCCGCTTCGTCATCGCACTACTTACGACCCAAGGCTGAGGGTAAGAACTAGCAATTGTGCTGACGCCCCGAGGCTGCCGAAGGTGGCAGCGCGTTGACGTGGTGCGCAACGTGGAACTCGGTATCAAGAAAGAGCTTGAAGCAATCTCTTCCGGAGAGGATCTGTTTGAGTTGTGTTTGGACAGTAGCATAGTCGGCGGCCGACCCCGACCCAAGGCTATCGCCGGTCGAGAACCGCAGCATTCGTAAGCTTGAACCGATTCTGACGCGCCGAGGGGAAAACAGGTTGCCGCCGGCGGCGACTGGTCCGACTCCGAGAAGCCCGTAATTACGGATGGTTGCTAACGACGGAAGGAAAAAAAAAAAGGTCGAAAAAGCCCTCTCGTTGGCCTGGCTCGGTGGTCGATCGGTTGGCGCCAACGCCGGCCAGCCAGCCAGCCAGCCAGCCAGTTGCTAGCCAACCAACCAGGGGATTCCAAGATGCAATCCAACATCGTCGACGTTAGCAGACAAGACCTGGCTCGTGCCGGGCGGCGCCAGCAAATGCCATGTATCTAGTGGTGTGGCGGCTCGACGGCCTGATCGGTCCGGATTGGGATGGATCGTCTTGTTGACGGGGATCGCGAGCTAGTGGCGTCGACCGAGACGTCGAGCTTTGCCGGATTGACCTGGACTGGACAAAATAAAGCAACCATACCTGGAAATGCGTGGAGACGGAGTTGAAGGTGGAGAGGGCCGTCAGTGCCAGTATGACGGCAACACGTGTGAGGTGAAGTGAGGTGAAGTGAGGCATCTGGAGGCAGCTCCTGGCATGATTCGGTTGTGTTGGACCGATCAGCACGTCAGGCTGGCTATTCCGGAGCATGTAGATCTGGACTTGCATGTCGGCATGGGTTGATGGACCCATGCTAGCAATGCAGTTGCTTCCTTTGACCAGCCATCACGACTGCCGGCTCGTTGCCTGCCGCCGCATACTTACTATGTACATGGCATGTCGAGGAGTAACAGCATCCGCATCTTTTGTTGCACGTGCGTGTGCGCATTGCATTGCAGCCCTGACCTGACAGTCGGCCGTGTTGGTACGATGTTATGTAGGAAGGTAGGTAGGTAGTAATTCTATCCCTGCGGCAGGCAAATCATCCCGCCGAGGCAGCCCGAGGGCTCATTCATTCAGGGTCTCGAGGACACAAGCCAGAAGCCGAAGAGAAGCCAGGGTCTGATGGGCCGTGGGCATTTCTCGGCATGCTGATCAGGGCCGTTGCCATGTCGCCATTGGTAAGCGGCGCGAGACGACGACAAGGAGCAGCAGCACCAGCAGCATGAGGGTATTCCTCCATCTTCCTCCACACAGTCCTGGAGTTCGGAGACACTCGGGGCAGTTGGGGCACTGAGCCCTGGGCGGCTGGACCCTGGCTCCCTGGCGCTATGGAAATAGAGGGCCTCACTAGTCTGGATTATGACCGCATCCTGCATTGCACGGCACGGCATGAATGTCTGTCTGTCGCGACTCGAGAGCTGGCAATTAATTACCGGGGTGTACTCGGTATCGCGCAGAGAAGAAAAGAAGAACCAATGAGTTACCGAGTATCAGACCAGAGATGGTGCATCATTCAGACTCAGACGCTAACCCTGCATGTCGGCTGACCAACGGGACACGACCAATTACTACCTCGACCATTTGTTACTGTCACGAGTCACGAGTCACGACGGGCAAGAAGAAACAGTCACTGAGAGGTCAATGGAACATGGAATATGGAACATGGAACGAATGGAACGAATGGGAAGCTCAGCACAGCTCAGCACAGCTCAGCACAGCACAGCACAGCACAAGCAAGGGCAGTTCCTCTTCTGGCTACCCACTGACTGGCTGCCGGCTGACGATGATCGCCCAAGGCCTGACTGACTAAGGTAAAGCCAGTTCTGTCTGAAGTCTGTTTCCGACGGCGTGGATGTCGATCACACAACGGACACCCCTTTCAGATAATCAATCAATCGGCCAGGGTCGGCTTCACTTGACTACTCTGCACCGGAGCTGCATTGCCAGAGCCATGGAAGAGAGCAACAGACGAGCCACGACAGAGTCAACACGTCGGGTTATGCACTCGTCGAGTCTGTCTCCAACTCATCACCCCATGCCCATGGCCCCTCATCAGTTGGCTCCTAGGTAGTCCCCGGGGTTTGACTTTTCCCTCCAGTGCCTTAGCCTGCCGTTGACGCCCTTTCCACAATTCTGACGATGGAATTTTCCATCCTCTGCTGGTCCCCTGTTAAGCCTCGTTAAGGCCCCAGGTCCCTTGACCCAGCCCTGGCACATGTCCGCAGGCATCGGCGGTGTTGCCGAGCCCCAGCGCCCTAACACAGGCAATCTGCAGGGCTGCCTCCAGTGGCTTCAGTGGGCTGCTTACAGCGAGCTATGTACATACTCGGGCCGTATGTACAGCGAGAGACTGCTGGATGGGAGCTGGCTGGAAGCTGGAGGCTGGAAGGAGCCGCTAGCAGAGTGGAGGGCTGGCGGGGACGTTAGGTTGGCTGGTGTAGTGGGTTAATGCGCCCCCCACTATCCCATGGACGCCAAGCTCCAGCCCATCCCAGCTGTTCCGGGCTGTCAATGGCCCCCCGATTTGGGATTCCCACTGCTTTTTTGTCCACCAGCCCGTCCGTTCATTGCTCAACCAACCTCTGTCTCCTCTGTTGCTTCTTCTTCTTCTGCTTCTGCTTCTGCTTCCTCCTCTTCCTCCCTCTCCCCTTCTTCTCCATACTCGTCCCCCTCCTCCCTGTCCGCGTCCGCATCCTGCCCAATCCCTGCCTCGTTGCGTTGGGATACGTACCAGCCAGCGCAGGTATCTCGCCTTCCACGCCGCCCGTCCATCTTCCTCACCGAGCCCTGCTCCGTTGGCCCCCCACGCCCAGCGATTCTTCTCTTTACCTCACCTAAACCCCCCCCTTGGAGCGCTCACGATGGACATGTTGTGCCAGCTTTCCGTCTTCAAAATGAATCTCAAGTCGCTGTAACCCGGCGTCGCCCGTCCCCTGCGAGCACTTGCAACCCAGGTGCCCTTGCTCAACTCAATCCCATCTCGACATCACATATCAACATTCTTCTTCTTCTTCTTCTTCTTCTTCTTCCTCCTACGTCTCTCTTCGACCTCGTCTTCAACTACCAGGCTACCTCGCGTCTCCGTCTCCGTCTCCGTCTTCGTCTTCGTCTCCGTCTCATCTACAGTATCCTCTCCTCTCCTCTCTCGACAACCGCAATCCCCTCGACGATTCTGGCTACTGCCTTGTAGGGAGCCCCAAAGTCACATCCACCGCATGGATCCTACTACCGACATATACATGACTGCCAGACGCAGCTCACGTGTCTTGATGGACGAGACCTCGCGTCGCCAGGACGCTCATCCTCTTCCCTCCAACGCCCCCTACCGACCTCGGCGCAGTTCCAGCGAGCACACAATGGAAGCCCTCGCCGATGCCGAGGAAGCCATCTATGTCCGCGACTCCACGGCCCTTGTTCGCTCCGAAAGCTCAACATCTCCCCATAACGAAAAACACGTTGCAACAAGGACGAGGTCAAGTGATGCTTCCGGCAAGTCCCCGCTGTCGTATGCACGACTGCAGTAGCTGAAAGCTAACTCGGCTGCAGCTATTCAAGCAATGCAAATTGCTTCGTTGGCCACCAATTACTCCCCGGCCCCCTTAAATGGACGGCCTCCAAACTTTGGCGTCGTTGTCCCCGGTGTTTACCGAAGCAGCTATCCCCAGTCGAGCGACTTTGAGTATATCAAAACTTTAGGCCTAAAGACTGTGGTGTACGTGTCCCTTCTCTCAACTCAACGCGCGACAGAGTTCCCATTTGCTAACAAGCCTTCAGGTCTCTTGTGAAGAAGGACGAAGCAGACCACGAGCTGGAATCGTTTGTGGCGAGCAACGGCATTCACCACATTGTTTTCAACATGAAGGGCACGAAAAAGCAGGCCATTCCTCTCAAGACGATGAAATCCATTCTCAGCATTGTCCTCAACAAGCAACATTACCCTCTTCTACTACATTGTAACCACGGAAAGCACCGCACAGGGTGTGTTGTGGCCGTCGTCCGCAAGCTTTCCGGCTGGGGTACCCAGAGTGTGCTCGACGAATACAAGTCTTACGCGGAACCCAAAGTCCGAGAGTGCGACATCGAATACATCAGCGCCTTCCAAGTCGCCACGCTCCGCCCTCTAGCAGACGACAGACTGACCTACAGCCCGGTCCAGATCCGGACTTTCTTCCGCGCCCTCCTCCTCTCCGCCTTTGTTTTGGTCCTTTGGCTAGTGTCGGGCTCCCGAATGAGCACAGCTGTGAAACAAGACAAACTCAAGTAGAAGCTGCCCAGAGCATCTCGACTCGCGAAATCGGACCACCTTGCCAGTCTACGGCTTTTGGCGAGGGCGGATACGAATGACCAGTAACAACTGCGCTACTCGATGTCTTGCAGGCGACGTGGAGCCTTTTGTGGAAAGTGACGACCTTATCGACTACGTTATACCCCACCGACTTGGGATTTCGATATGATGGCAGCTATCTTGCATATCTGGATGGAGATACTATTTGGGCTGGGGACGGATCAAGGGCTGAGACCGTCTCCAATCTGGCGTTTGCTGACATGTTTTGTTTATTTGTTTGACTATTTTCCACGTCGAGGAGTTGGCTGGGGATGAGGGAGATGAAAACTACTGCTTGAATGCATTTCTTGCCCACTGCTGTTCCTCGTCCATGGCTGGGCGAGACTTACAGGCAACAGCCAAGACTTGTATAGATACCGAGGAAAAGACTTGTAATGAGAAGTTCAGGTCATTGCATATGCTGCGTCAAATGCTGAATCTGGTTGAGTAATTGTCACATGTGAGATTTAACAATTCTGTCCAGCATGGCATGAGCGTGGTAATGCCCGGTAGTGAAACGTCATCCCGCGCCCAAAATAACCAGTCTCCATGGCCATGTTTCACACGAGGGGGACAACTCGATGATGGACAAATGATGCGTCACTAATAGTGTTTTTTTTGGACATGACGATGTCTTCCTAGACGCTAACTTAAAGCCGGTACCCCAGCTTATTCGGGTATCCCCTTGACGCCCGAATCTCTGCAAAGTTTGTACACGCAGTTCCGCCCAGTCTACTCGTACAAGTTTAGAGGGGGGACAATATTCCCCCCTACCTCGGGAAGCCCAGCTCAATCGCGGTTCCCCCAGCGATTGCGCTCCTCCCTCTCCTTCTGGTCCTTGTTGAAGTCGCCGGTGAAGTAGACCCAGCCGCCGGCGAGGGCGTTTACGGTGCCGAGGCCGATGGCGGCGCCGCGGACGACGCCGCCGACGGACAGCTTGCTGCGGAAGCGCTGGGGCCGGCGCAGGGCGAGCAGGACGTAGAGGCCGGACCAGGCGGCGGTGAGGCCCGCGCTGCCCGTCGGGTAGCCCGAGAGGTTGAGGTACGAGGAGAAGAGGAGGGGCGGCGTGAAGAGGAAGAGCGGGAGCTTCTGCATGGGGCGGCCGTGGAGGCCCGTGATGAGCGTCGCGAGGAGCGCGGGCGGGAGGGAGGCGGCTGTGGGAGCAAAGGGAAAAGAAAAGAGGTCAGCACAGCTTCGTTTTCTGGGGAGGCATGTCGTGATGCAACGCGGAACTTAGTGGCGCGTGGGCAAGAGGTGACTTACTGCCCCAATCGTGAAGCCGTCCCAGCAGGGACTTTGCGGGCTCGGGCTCTTGGCTGGCCATGATGTTGCAGTCAATTTCAGCGAGTGCGGCAGGGGCACGATTGCGAATAGTAACAGCTGGTGATGTTTCGACGGGCACTTGGTGGGCAGGATTTTGACGTCCCCAATCAAGTGACGTCGTCACCATGTGGAATGACTAAGCCGAGCTGACCCCCCAAATCCCACGCCCACTCCAGATCGAGGCATCACATCTCACAAGCATTGGCTCTGCATTGCATTTGGACCCCCCGTCATGTACGTACTGGAAGATGCAGCGCGATCTGGATCAGCGCAGATCAGGGTCTTTCCGGATCCAGCGCGGCTGCCTTGGACTCACGCCGATGTCGCACAGCGTCTGGGCGCCTAATCAGCTTGTGTCATCGTCTTTGCTCTGTCCGAGATGCAACTTGATCGGATGTCAACCACAGACTTTCGCAATGGGACGGAGTCTGTTGCTTCGAGGATACGGGCATGAGCTCATCATTCGCCAAGCAGTTGCCAATAGATTGAACAGCTATGCACTCCATACTCCAAAAACGCCAACAAGTCTGAGCAACAGAAGAATCCACCTGAGCTCAAAACACAGATCAAAACGCCTAGTCCATCACTAATACATACAGATACAAGCCCTTGTCATAAGTCATTTACACGGCCGCAAAACGGCCCTTACCTCTTCCTTCCCACACACCAATGCGTCTATTGCAAGGGATAGTACCTCGGGTCGAGCTGTTG
This sequence comes from Pseudonectria buxi, assembly GCA_003693545.1. Classification (NCBI taxonomy): domain Eukaryota; kingdom Fungi; phylum Ascomycota; class Sordariomycetes; order Hypocreales; family Nectriaceae; genus Pseudonectria; species Pseudonectria buxi. The sequence goes on along the minus strand of QUZG01000008.1, from coordinate 99,593 downwards.
GTGCTCACCATGCTGGTCGTACTCGCCATAGTGGCCTGGACTCTGGCCCTGCTGGCTATAGACTGGCGTGTACTGCGAGTATGAAGCAGCGGCGGTGGCCGGGTGTCCATACTGCGAATAGTCGACAGCATATGGACATTGTGCTGGAATGGAACCCGCAAAGGCGCCGGTGCTGGTCGCATAGCCGCTGCTGGATGGCACGTCGTAGTCAACGCCCGTTGTTGGAAACTCGAAGCCATCTTCCGGTTGAAGCATTGAAAAGTCCAACTGGCCCAGCACATCGCCCGACTCGCTGGCCCGAACCAAAGGGGACGGGGTGGACACCTCTTCGTCTCGTCTCCGCGACGAGTGCTTGGACTTGGAAGCGTGCTTGGACGAGTGCTTGGACGCCCCCTCGGCGCGTCTCGAGTTGGAACTCGAAGCCGTTGCATCTTCCTGGCCACGGCTGCTCCCTCTCTTGGAGCCTGAGCGCGTGTACTCGCACCGAGACTTGTTGGATTGACATCGGTCACATCCTTGCCTGTCACCATTGCACTTGAGCTACGGCGCCACATGTTAGCCCACTGTTACGACGTGAAATGCCTGTCTTGGCGTCTTATACCTTTTTCCTGTGGCAGCGATCACAAGCTTGGTGTGAGCTTGAGCGGGCCGTGACGGGATCAAAGCCATTGCGTAGACTCTGGACCTGGTCCGTCTCGGGGTCGTACTTCCAAGTGCTAAACATTGTGTCTTGACTTATACAAAGAGCCGTGAATTATATGTTATAAAGACATGTAGGATTGGTAAAAGGTATTGAGACTGGACTTCTTGCTGGTCTGAGACTGAGCATCGTACATTGAGGTTCTGGGCACTCGAGCACTCATATACTTTCCTCTACCCAACCCACGCACTCATCTCAATGGCGGATCACAGCCCAGCTCGCGCTCGAATCGTAGGCATTTCGCTGCTGCAATGGTGGCATGCTGTCCGACGTCGAGCCCCAAAACTCCAGGCTGCCGTGCTAGGGTAGACGGCCAAGTTCGGAACTCGGCCAGTCAGAACCCCTGCCATGGCCTCTGGATTTCGCACTAGGACCGCCTCTGCCTGTTTCGTTGATAAGATGCGCGAGCCGCTTTGGCATGGAGTTATAGACAGGGATGAGAAGCAAGTATTGTGCGAGAAGGCTGTGACCGAGTGAAAGAGAGGAAGAATTGCGCGGGCAGAAGTGAAGTGAAGCCTAGGCCGAGTCAATGGCCTGAAGCGGTAAGTAAGTGGGGCCGAGAATGACGGCCCTCCGGCCTCGTTGTTGCTGAGATGGCATCACAGGTGAGATTTCCTCGTGCTGAATAATAGATTGAAAGGAATACTGCAAAAGGAGGTTAGTGGTCAAGCCATCTAGTCGATGCTATTTCCTTCCAAGGCTGTGCTGGAACGTGGGTCAGTCAGTCTGGGATATGATGCACCGAAAACCTATCTAGACCAATCCATCGTCTCTTACTATGCAACCCTCTCGTCAATCAGCTCGATTATTCGTTCTGAATAATATTGTATTAATGTTCTTGGTGGAATCAGCTTCGCCTTCACACCCTCTCAGCCCTACATCTTACCTTACACGAAGTCTGCCCGGCAGAAGGCCCGTTGTCGTTGCAACGAGGCATACTCTTTGCGACTCACTGCCCGCGAGGCACAACCAGCACAACTCAGTCATCACGGGCTGCAACCTCACGACATTTATTCTCGTTTCCAAGAGCCCTCTCTGTCTTCTCTTCAATGTGACTTACTATTTTTTCCTGAGTCACCGGACAGCAGGCGTCGAGAAACTTGGCAAGGTTGTTGCGAGGCAGAGACAGGACCCTGGTCCAAACCGGGCAGCACAAGACGCCCAAAGTGAGGCCATGCCATCTCGAGATGACTAGCGGTAGCCAACAACTGGTGTGATGCGAATAGTTACTCGTTCATACAATTAGCGTCTGCGGCACGGTGCTTGTAGGGGTTGCCGTGGACCGTGGCTTAGGCAGAATGTGGGTAAGCACGTTTAATTTGCCCATCTTCCCAACCTCGTCGAGCATCGAAATTCATATGTAAGCCCATGATCATGTTACATGCCGTGATTGCTATGGATATCGCCCTGTCATGTTGCATTTCGGAAGAACTCTAATATGCCTGCCCATCCCATGCTGTTATCACCAGGACACCCTTGCAATTTAGTCTACATGCACCTTACCTCTCTGCTTAGGCTGCCACAGCCTAGCTCCAATGAACTCGCTTGATCGGCTTGACTTCCATATAGTCACCATACTTGACCACCTCCGCCATCGGAATGCCCTCATCCAGCACCTCGACCCCACCGTCAACCCAGTGTACCAGCACCTTGGTGTGACGCTTGTCTGGCGCTAGGAACGAGACGACGTTGCGCACGGATGCACTGTTCGCCACGGTAATGGCAAACCAGTCCGTTTCTGCGACTCGCTGATGGCTACGGGTCCTATCCACGACGTCGATGGTGATAACGTCCCGCGTCCGCCTTGACCGGGACCGTCCTGACCGGCGTCGCCACATCTTGGGAGGCAGTGAAAGGCAGCCGTCGCCATTGCCCTTTTGCTTCTCGTGGCTTCGCGACTTGCTCTCATGCTCGCGATGGCTCTTTGAAGTGCTCTGTGGATGGGGGCAGCATGTGCACGAGCAACAGGTCGGATCCATGGTCGAGTATCTTGGCGAGTCATCCATGGGCAAGATCCAAGTCCCGTATGTAGACAAGGCATCTGGTTTCCTTTGATGATCCTGTTGGGCACGGGAGGAGCCTTGATCGGTGTAAGTCGAATCACGCCGAGAGTGTTTGGGTTTGGGTCTGTACGAGTCAAAAGGCCATATGTGACTATCGCGCTCGTCTTCGTAAAACCTCGAGTGACTCCTTGAGGACCCGTAAGAGGAGTGGCTGTGGGATGAGTGCATGGTTGTGATGTCGAGAATAGGCGCCAGTTGAGAGAAGCTACCAGTGCAAAGACGGATGGATGTTGTCTACGGACATGTTACAGTCCCGAACCTCGAGGAGACTCGAGATGCTCGCCTTTAAGTAACCATGGCGAGTATCTCGGACAACGTCGAGAACAGCAGGCCGAGCGCATTGTTCTCGCTGCGAACAATCCACGACAAGAGCTGTCATCAATATCATCAAAGAAGCATCAAAGAAAGAGGAGTGTCACCTTGTGAGGCAAGGGAGAAGGATGGGAACACAGAGTCTTTGAGATTGGGGAAGACAAAAGAGAGTCGTTGAAAGAAGAATATCCTGTAACTGGGCTAGACTTGACTTGGAAACATGACAGGGCGCATTCTATGGTTGATATCAGCAACAAAGAAGCAGCAATTGCAACGAGTTGGTCTCGCTCGAGTCACACAACCGACGACAGATGCACAGCCTCAAGGACACTCGACAATGGCGGAGAGACATGATGATACCTTCATTTGAGGATATTCATGATGGCAAGCTGAATGACGGCCAATCCAGCCGCTAATCTGTTTCCAGACCGCTGCGGATACCCTGCCATTTCGCGAAGGAAATGGAAGACGAGAGAATGGCGCAAAGCAGTTGCGCAGTTGGTTGCCTTGGTTGCCTACAGAGCCATGGCCATTTCCCCAGTGGATCGGCGGGGCGGCGCGGGGCGGAAAAAGACCTTGTTCCGGCCTGGACATGCCCGATTCGCCGCAGAGGGAGGTCCCTGGAAGCCGCAGCCAGCGAATTGACACGCCGCCCAAAGAAAGCCACATCTCTCTCTCTCTTCCTTCAACCACCATCTCCGACCTCGTCGCCATCGCCAACAAAGTGCCATTCCGCGGCCCGCCCCTTCTTCGTCTCCAGCTCGTCGCTTCTTCTCTTTCAACATTGCCTTTTTTCGCTCGCAAAAATGGCCGGCCTTAGCCCCCAGATGTGAGTCGGGTCCCCCACGCGACAGACAGCTCTTTGTCGCAAAATGCCCTGCCCACGCCACTGAGCAATATGCTAATCCTGGATGCCACAGCACCAACCTGATGATCATCCTTGGGATGATGCAGGTTTCCAAGCGCGTTCCCTTCGAGGACCCCGATACCCTCAACATCGTCCGCGCTCTCTACCTCGGCAGCAACCTCCTCATCGCCGTCATCTACTTTTACATCCAGCTCACCATCAACAAGAAGAAGGGTATGTCCATTCGCCGTCTCGCAATTGAACAGCAGAGACGTTTTGAAACCTTGTGGACGCCACTCGTGCTAACATTTCCTCCCTTCCAGACCTGACTACTCTCAAGTACGTTGAGCCCGCCCCCATGGGCTCCACCGAGGAGGGCAAGCTTGTTACCACCACCGTCCACGCCTACGACACCCAGCAGGTCCGCGCCGCTTTCCGCAGTCAGCTGATGGGTGTTGCCATGATGGGCTTCATGCACGTTTACATGAAGTACACCAACCCCCTCCTGATCCAGAGCATCATCCCCGTCAAGAGCGCCCTCGAGAGCAACATGGCCAAGATCCACCTCTTTGGCAAGCCCGCTTCCGGCGACCTCAAGCGCCCCTTCAAGGCCGCCCAGGGCTTCATGAGCGCCATGCAGGGCGGCCCTGCTCAGAGCGACAAGAAGGCCGTCGAGGCTGCCGAGCGTTCCGGCCGTGGCGGTGCCAAGGAGGAGTAAGGCAGTAAACGTGTACGAGAGCGGAAAAGCAATCCATTCACAGTTCTTCTGCAACTCGTGTCTGATGAACTTGTCGTAAGGTTTCTTGTGTAATGGACCATAATCTACAATGTAATATACCTACAGTATACGCCTTATCTGATCGGCTTACCTGGGTGTATTCGCCTAGTGATTAGTATATGTGATTACTCGACACGCAAAGGGATACTGATCGCATGCTCGTTTTCTAAGCGTTGGCACGTGATATGCAAGAACGTACCCATGTATGCATGCCCGTGAAAGAGCCCAACACTTGTCATTGGGTCTTGAATACGATCTGACAAGCTGGCACAAAATAGAAAGATGCGATGCATTGTTAGTTATACCTTATGTGGCGAGCTCTGAAAACGGTCCGGTAGTGTTGGGGTAGAATTTGATTCATGGCAGCTTGGGCCAATGAGCGCATTCGAGAATGTAGCCCCAGAAATGGTTCGCAGTCGGCGTCATGGCAAGTCACATGCCTTGTGCTTTATCATCCAAACATCAAACTCCTTCTAAAAAGCTCTCTACCACGCCAAAGATTGACCGGACCGTCTTGCGAGAAGCCCGAGACAATTCCTGTTCATCACTTCTAGCTCTCCCTGGGGTTTGACTGCTCCAACAGTCGCTCTGCACAATGGAACGGCCCTCAACGCCACCAGCAACGTCCAAGCCGGCGCAGATCATATCGCCACCAACCCCAGCGGTTACAAGACGAATCGTACGTTGTTAATGGTTCTTTTGATACATTTTCAGGGTTTAGGCTGACTAGGATTGCAGGAAGAGAATCGGCTACGCGCGAAAGCGATTCGTGACCGGCGAGAGGCCCAGCAGCGAGCATCTGGAACCACATCCGCGATTCCTAAGACGGCAGCTGGATTTATGCCAGCGGACGATGTGCGCATCTCGAAAGCAGCTGGCGCAAAGCGTCCACACAGCTCAATATCGCCTGGCAATGGCTCCTCCGGTACGAATCGAGACGGGCGCAACAAGGGTGAAGAAGAGGCGTTGCGCCCCGCCCGCAAGTTCACGAAATTCGTCGACTACAACATGAGCGCGATGACGGATACAAAGGGCGGTTTTCTCTCGACCGAAGATGACCCGCACAACTTTGCTCTTGGCGGGAAGAAGCCTGGACAGACGGACGACGACATGCGACCAAAGCACATGAGCTTGCAGGAGTGGGAGCGGCTGCAGCTGATACGCAACCTCAAGAGACTAAAGGCGGGCCCGTTTGAGCCCGGACTCAGTGTACTGGAGGACCGCGAGACGAGGAAGAAGTGTCAGGAGTGTCAGAGTCTCGAAATTGACTTTGTCTGGGAGGAGGTGTTTCATCTCTGCGTTTGCAACAAGTGCAAAGACAAATATCCCGAAAAGTACTCACTGCTGACCAAGACGGAATGCAAGGAGGATTACCTACTAACGGATCGTGAGTTTTGCCCTGTAGGAATGGGAATATACGGACAGATGGACTAATTTGAAACCAGCCGAGCTACGAGATCCAGAACTGCTCCCTCATCTGTCAAAACCCAATCCGCACAAGTCGCACTGGCATGACATGATGCTCTTCCTACGGTGCCAGGTGGAAGAATACGCCGTCAAGACGAAATGGGGCTCCGCGGAGGCGCTGGATGCCGAGTTTGAGCGGCGCGAGGAACAGAAGAAGGCACGCAAGGAGGCCAAGTTCAAGGAGAAGCTGACGGATCTCAAGCGCAAGACGCGGACAGACGCTTTTAGGCGGCAGGCGGGCAATCTGGGCAAGTCTGGAGCCAGCAAGTTTGGAGATGTAATAGGAGGAGGGCGACATGTGCATGAATGGGGCCGGACGGTGGAGAATGCGGACGGGATGACGGTCAAGACGTGTGTTGATTGCGGGATGGAGGTTGAGGAATTGGAGTTTTGAAGGTGACGGAGCGGAAAGAGTCATGATGAGACTGGAGTATGGCGTTTCACGGCCTATAGAGCCTTGTTGATGATGATGTTGGAATTACACTTCCCAAGTACCTAGATGGTTGGGTTGCACACTGGTAGATGGAAAGACCTGGAAAACCACAAGTATGGATCAAGACTTTTGTGCACTTCTTTTTCTTTTTCTATTTCCTCATGATATAACTAATCAGTCATGAAGAATCATGAGATGGACCTCGGGATTCGAGGTTTCAGTGGGCGAACCAAGCTAGTGCCTCACAATGGGCATTTACAACGTCATTCGGCCACCATAAAGTTACCCCAGAAAAGGTGGCTCTGGCTCGCAACAAAACAAGACGAGCTTTGATCACGACTGAATTATGCTTATCTTGCCCCTTATCAGGCTCCTTATCAAGCTGATGGCGCACTGACAATTCATCCTTCTGCAGCTGTCCAGGGGCCGAGGCGTGGCAGGGGAATCGCCAGAGTTGATGCCTTGGCGCCTCACGCACCTACACCACCCGCTGATTGGCTGAAATCTCAGCGGCTACAGAGCAGAGCACGGCAGAACACCTTGGAGCTTTCGCCTGGTGCCCCGTGGCTTGCTTGCACAGCACCAGCCAGCAGCACACAGTAAGCAGCGTTTTTTTGGCGACGGCGAGGCCACCATCTAATCTACTCCAGATTCTCGACGATTTTCCTTCTCTCTCTTCCTCTCCCTCGGCTGCTCTCCCTCCTGCTTCCCTAGCCGAGCCACGAGCCACGAGCAACGACTATCCCTGGGCCCGAGACACGTGCTGCTGAAACTGGGCGCCAAACAGCTGTCGTCACCCTCCTCCAACGACGCTTCCTCCCCCCGCCAGCCGTACGCTCTCGATGAACACGACCAATTGAAATAGGCGCGCCGCAATGGGCCCAAATGCTGGGAACGGCGTGGGCGGGATGGAGATGGGGCCCATGATGCCCGGCAACAACTCCAACCTGCCCCAGGCCACTGAGTATACGCTCCAGGGCGTCATGCGCTTCCTGCAGACCGAATGGCACCGCCACGAACGCGACAGGAACTCGTGGGAGATTGAGAAGCAAGAGATGAAGGGCCGCATCGCCAACCTCGAGGGTCAGGCACGCAGAGCCGATGCCACCCAGCGGGCTCTCAAGAAATACGTCACCATCCTCGAGAGGAAGGTCAAGGAGCAGGCCGCACAGCTCAAGGGCACTGCCGCCACCGATGCGGCAGAGGCCGCCAAGAACGACCGCGCTGCCAAGATCCAGGAGAAGCTTCGCTGTGAGTCGCCATGGCCCAATCAATCATCGTGAACTCGCTGCTAACTATGAGGTCCCAGCGGCATCCATCGACAGCCATCCGATCCCCGGTGTCGACAACATGGACAGCGCAAGGGTCGAAAGGGGCGACGAGGAGGCACAGCGGCAAGACCTCAAGGTCTTCCTCGACCAGTGCCAGTCTGAATTCATGTATCTGATGGTTACCCCGGCCAACCCACTGCCGCCGCGCGAATCTCCACAGCTCCCAATCATCGAGGACCTGCGAGAGGTAGATCCGGCGTACGGCATGCCCGCTCCGCAACCGATGGAACGACAGTACCAGCTCCCGTCACGACCGGCGCAGAATCACATCCAGGAGGTGAACCAGAGGATCCCCCCTGCGCCCAACCACGCTCCCCCAATGCAGCCACCCCCGTCGCACTTCAACCAGAGACCCCCCGAGCTCCAGCCCCAACCGATGGTGCGGTCATCGGCAGAACACCATCAAGGTATATACCAGACCAACAACGACTGGCCTGCGCCTGTATATGTAACGTCGCGGCCTCTGGAGGACCCTGGGTCACAGCAAAATCACACAGCGGAACCTCAGGGAGTTGTGGAAGAGACGGAGTTGCGAGAGAAACACACGGCAGCTCCAGACTCTGACGGTTGGGAATTTCCCGAGGGCACGTTTCCCGAACCTGGAACCTCGCAGCCGAACTCGTCCCTGCCAAGTCGGGCAGATACCGATGCCTTTCCCAATGCAGAGAATATCCCCAAGTCACCGAGTCGAGGTGGCTCGAACCGAAGAAAGGGCTCCATGTCGAGAAGACGTAGCTCAGACCAAGAGCTAGCCCAGGCCGCGGCCCAAAAAGCAGCCGAGAGTGGCAACTTTAAGCTGCGATTTGGCTTGAGAGGCCATCTGGACACGGTACGGACCGTCATCTTCTCTGGCGGTGGTAGTCCAGGCGAGCCCGAGATCTGCACCGCAGGCGACGACGGCATGATTAAGCGCTTCCACATTCCCCGATTGGACGGCCATTCCGCCCCCATGGCCAACGCGGCCTCGGATCTGGATGTGACGGCCAACTTTTCGCATCGCGGTCACTCTGGGGCCGTTCTCTGCTTGACGTCCTGGTCGCCGGCGCCAAACTTTTCCACAGGAGGCCGCGCGCAAGGCGACGGCTGGATATTTTCCGGTGGCCAAGATGCGACCATCCGAGTATGGGAGCGCGGCAGGGTCGATCCAAAGGCTACGCTCGAGGGCCACACCGACGCCGTCTGGGCGCTCTGCGTCCTGCCAGCGACTCTGGGCTCCATATTTGGGAACTCGAGCCATTATGGTAGCGCAGACCGAATCCTCGTAGTATCTGGTGCGGCTGACGGTACAGTCCGGCTGTGGTCAGTGAGTGCGCCGCCACAGCTGAGCTCGCCTCAGCCAGGCTCGAACCGAGCCATGACGGGACGGGGCGGCCGGGTACGCGGCAACTCGATGAGCTCGGGCAGCGGTTTCGCCAGCACGCCGCAGCCCAACATGGCATCAAACTCGCCCTTTAGCCACACGCTGGTTCATACCATTCCCCGATCAGACGAGTCCACGGCCAGCCCTACGTGCATTACGCCCCTGGGTAGCTCCGGAGAGTTCTTCGTCGTCTCGTATTCGGATGCCGCCATTGTTGTGTACGATACGAGGACGGGTGAGCCAGTCGGCCACATGGACAGCCTGGAGACGTACGACGGCACGATCAAGACGAGCGTCAACGCTGTTGTTGCAACGACGATCGGCCTAGACCAGGGACACCAGCACACGAGCGGTTTAACTGAGGAGGACGCGAGTACCGGCGCCACGGGTGGCAGCCGATCAATGGCTGGATCTGGGGTTGAGGGAACCATAATTTCTGGCCACGAAGATCGCTTCGTCAGATTCTTTGACGCCAACAGCGGTAAGGAATCCTACGATTCGAATTGTCCATGATGATTGCTAACTTATCCCACAGGCCAATGTACATACAACATGCTCGCCCATCCGGATGCCATATCCAGCCTGTCGCTCAGCCCAGATGGACTAGAGCTCGTCAGTGCGGGCCACGACGCATCGCTGCGGTTCTGGAGCCTGGAGAAGCGGTCTTGCACGCAGGAGATCACCAGCCACCGGGTGATGCGGGGCGAGGGCATCTGCTCGTGCGTGTGGAGTCAGGACGGCAAGTGGGTGGTGAGCGCGGGTGGCGATGGAGTCGTCAAGGTGTTTGCGCGGTAGTTGTTGTTCATACAGAACAAGTCATGAAGCGTCGTGTCTTTGCCATGATGGGAGGACTTTGTGCGGGAGAGGAGCAGGGTTGACTAGCAACCTGTGTTATACTAGTATGTATTCGCGGCCATCTATTTACTACACGTCGATACCCGGCATTGTGGTTGTTGACTTTGCAGTGGACGCTGGGGGTTACCTGGTAGCTTGTTGAATGGAATATCCGTCAGTCTGTTGCATTCTTTGACGGGGTTTGATGGTTGTATTGTGCTGGGGCGGCAGTCTACGATTTATGCCTCTGTGACTTTTCTTACAGGTAAACACGTCCAACCTCGCAAAACGAACATGGATGTGTGGTGCTCAGCTGAGGCAGCTGCAAAAAGGCCTTTTGGGTGGTAAATAACAGACAAGTGTCAACTTCTGATTGTGTCAAACCAGTAAGGCCTCTCCTCGAAATCAACTTCGCTTCATCTTCATTGAAACAAACAGCCTAGCCTGCTCGCCTACCTGAAGCTTTACCTTGAGTGTAAGATTCAATATCTGCTCAGTGGCCCTATGGCTGCTGCAACTTGGGCATATAAGAGGCGTTGTCCTCACTCTTGTCTACTCCTTTACATCCTCTTCTTTTCACTGCCCTCAGCCATCTCTGGCGACCTCCATCCACTTGCATCAATCCCTTGCAGCACGCCGTAACCAAACCATGGACAGCACTGAGCAGATGCCAACTTCTGGCGACCTTGAAAGCTACCACAAGGCGAATCTCTTATCCAACATCTGCCAATGTTCGACAATGTACTCACTCACTTTATCTCAGGCCTGGCTCACCGCCGTCGAGACCAAGATTGATGACCTGCTCGAGTGTCTGGCAACCAAGCATGCAGGTGAAGCCAAAGACAATCTCGCCATTATCCGAAACCTGGTGATCGGCACTGATGAGCTGGATCACGAAAACGCGAAGCAGGTCGCAGAAGCATGCGAGGCTCGTACCTTTCCCAAAGCTCGGCAACATCATGCTAACTAGAGTGTAGAAGCTGTGGGGACTAACGGCGATGGAGTATAACCCAAAGAAGCTTTCCGAGCTGGCTAGAGGGCTTCGACGGGGGCCACCACGAGGGAAAATCTTGGAACACCATTTCAAGGTCTTCATCGATGGCTTCTGCACGTGGTGCGATGGGCATGCGGAGACCTCACAAAGCACCATTGACAAGTGTCTCCGCCTGGCATTCAAGAACGGAGCAATTTATCCTGTACCAGAATTGCCCGTCTTCCCAGGGCAACTGACTCTGCCTGCTGCGTTCTGGAATTTGGTCCAACAGCGCAAAGCCGTCAGACTGCGCTCCATTACGATCATGAGAAGGCTGAATGGAACTTTGATGGCCCAAATACCTGATGAGACTGTGGTAGATGCCACAAAGGACTTGAAGGCTCTGGCTGAGGAGCTCGCAAACGCGCGGGACCAGACCAAAGCAAGAGCCTTGTCTGCCGGCATCGTCAGAGCTTGCGCCCTGAAATACATGGAGCCGGTTGAGTATGCGATCCAGCTTTTGTTGTCGGAGGATGGGATCGACGAGGGACTCCTGTCACATGTGGCACAGTATCAGCAAGACGTCGCATCAGCGCAAAACGTCCAAGAGTAATATTCTTAATGTGTCAATGGCTACGGATACGGAGAGTGACGCCGAAAGTGGTAATGCCTCACGCCCCAGCCGTAGCGCTTCATGGAGTTCTGGAATAGTGGACTAACAAATCAAAGAGGGAGATTGCAGAGCGCTGCAAGAGAGACTTCCCCTGGGCGAGCTGATACGGAGACTAACGAAGAAGACGACCGTTCTTGAGTAGTACGTGGTATTGGTGTTTCGGGAGTGAGTTTAAAGGAAGTCTCAGATAACTACAAAGACTCGCTAAAGGCGTTTTTTAACATCTTGCTCTCTCAGCTTGAAGAATCCTCTTTCTATACTTGTGACGATGTGAGCAATTTGCAATTGCTTTGGTACTACTCCTATCAACAGGACGGGAAGCTTAGACCTTGGAACGTTTCTTGTGCGTCCGATACATCTTGCACTTGGCTTGAGTTTTCTATATACCCTGCGCGTAGCTGAATCTTAAGTCTTCTATGCATTCTGCAAGTAGCTTGAGTCTTTAGTACATCTTAAACATGTGGTACCGGTGAGCTGCGAATGGTGTTGTACCTCGCTCTCTACAGCTTCTGCACGCGATGGCTTCTTATACTGATAGTTGGCAGCCCCAATCACAACCCCCTCACTACAACAGTCGTTCAACGACTGCCGTCTTCCGTAGTATAGTGGTCAGTATGCAAGCTTGTCAAGATGTCCAACATCGGAATTCGCTTGAGACCCGGGTTCAATTCCCGGCGGGAGAGATTCTGCCCCATGTACAATACATGGTATCAATCATTTTTTGCCGCTAAACACCATTACCTATCCCCACACGATGGATCCAGCTATGATATAGCGTGCCAGCAGCGCCCCAACCACAACCCCCTCACTACAACAGTCGTTCAACGATTGCCATCTTCCGTAGTATAGTGGTCAGTATGCAAGCTTGTCAAGATGTTCAGCATCTCAATTCGCTTGAGACCCGGGTTCAATTCCCGGCGGGAGAGATTCTGCCATATGTGTCACACATGGAGTCAATCAATTTTTGCAGTTTGGTGCTGCGGTGACCATTGTTTTGTTGCTGGAAACAGTTCCGTCGACTGTGTCAGTCTTTGCCTTTTTGCTGTGGGACGTAAGATGGCGAGGTCTTGAGATGTATGTCTTCACTTTCGAGGCATGCTCATATATGTGTTTTGATGTGAATTCCGTGGCGTTGTCGAACCAGCAGGTCTTGACTTTCTGACTGGCTGGTTGATTCTCGGCCTTGGTCTGTCTTCCAAGCCTTCAGTCTCTCAACGGCTTGGTCCCTTGTGGATGAAACATGATCCATTGGAAGTTGGCTGCTGTATCAATGCCGTGCATGCTTTACTTCCAATCGCCGAAGCGGCAAAGCCTGAAAATGCATCGTGGGTATGGTTCCATGGAGTCGGGTGTCTTCCCATGTTTAAAAAGTGGAGTCGTGTATTTTTGGAGATTCTTTTCCTGGCTCCTTCCGTGTTAAGCATGCTTCTGTCGCCAGGGCAGAAGGCGCGACCCAGCAGCGAGAAAAGTATAGTCTTTCCAGAAAAGTCAGACCTCGGCGGAATACCGGGATCAAGTACGCCGAAACATTGAGCATCAGATGTGTGTGCCGTCTCCTCCGAGATCGGTCTCTTCTTACGTTGCCTGGAGCACTTTCTCGTCCTCGTCAACGTGCTCTTCGTCATCCTCGTTGAGTCTTTCGAGGGCTGTTTTGGTAAGGGCGACGTCGTCTGAACCCGTCGTTATTCGGGTCACTCCAGTATGTTAGAACGTTAGAATGATGACTTTAGCGGTCTGCGGATAGTTTAGTCAAAGGTTCGACCACGTATCTAGCAACTATCTATAGTTTAGGAAGGGTGGGGGTACTCACGTTGGGGTCCTTGTGTCCCTTTGCGCACCTGTCGATCAAGGCCTGGAGTTCCTTGATCGTGCCTAGTATCTTATTCTTCCGGTCGGGGTTGAACAGTTATCCTGCTGCTGGTACAGCGAGTAGACGTCCAGAAGGCCCATTCAGTCCTGGTTCAACTCGTTGAATGCCTGGTTGAGCGTCGCCGAGGGTAGGAATATGATGCTTGGTTTAAAGACCCTCTCGTTCTCTCTAAGCTCGAAGGGTCCCATTGTTGTACGCTGTCTCCCGCAGTAGGTTGTATTGGTGGGTGAGGTCGTGTTGAGGATCTGACATATCCTCACCGTTGGTACGAAATGTACCAGGGAGGAACTTGAGGCCAACTTGAACTTCTCATTCGGGACGCTCAGAGGTCATATCGAAGAAGATGATTGAATCGTCCTCATGTCGAGGGTTACGAAGAGGCAGGGCCACGAACTGCAAAATTGAGACTTCCACCTTGAAGGTTGTGTGAGTATAGTCTATAAGCCCAACCTTTTCCCACCAAGGATGACTATGTCGTCGGGGTAGTACAGACCACATGCTTCCCTCGAGTTTGACGGTATATTGAACGAGGACGTACCTATGGATATGAGCTGACCAGAATAGATGAACAATGAAGCAGGAGAAAGACTTACAGCAAAGTTTATCAGGGCTGAAAACTCGAGGCTGCTAATGACTGTGTCGATAGGTTTCGGTATCTTTGTATTGTCTCTATAGATTGAGATTGTCTATACGCGTTGCGGAGGATATACGGACGTATCGGAGGCGCCTCTTATCTCTACACGATATTTTCTTCATGAGCAAACTTTTCACAAGCTTGGCCCGGTTTCCACTCAGTTCAAGAGTATAGAGGAGTGTTAACTTACGTATAGCAGACAGCATACTGTTGAGCGCAGCTTCGTTGTAGATTCCTCATGGGGTTCGGCATCGGCAAAATCTTTATATAATCATAGGATCCGTTTGGAAGTTCCACCTCCGAGGTCAGCGTACTCGGCAGCCGAGCAAATTTCCACATTCCTTCGGTGGTAGTCTGAATATTGCTGACCCGTTCCAGACTTGGACTTGTCGGCTGCCACTTTGGCTGGCCAACGATATGTATCCTAAAATCCCTTCTCCAGAACGAGTAGATACAAAGTTAGTGATCGGGGTAGTATAGAAAGACCGTACGCTTCTGGAAGCTAGGATTGTGCAAAAGGGATGACGAGAAGTGATCATAGGCAGCTGAGGATCGGCACCTATAAATACAAAAGAGCCCAAACCTTCCAGGTGCTTCCCAATGTTTTCGACTATCTAAGCCATGTTTCCTTCTTCCTCTGATGCTACTACAATCAGATGCCCGTTTTGTTGCTTGCTTACAACAATCTTCCAGCCTACTTGTATACTACAATCAAACACTTCGTGCGCCGCATAAGAGAAGCAAGCCTAGAATGGACATACGAACCCTACGAGATGGAGACGACTTCCGATGCTGCCAGAGGCTTCGGTGAAGTCGATCAGGTCACGCTGACTGCCCGGACGGACACCACAGGTATCTATGGCATCTGTGCAGAGTCTATATATTAAAGACTCAGAAGTCATATTCTTACGCATGCGCGACTTAATGAGAATTTACCTTCTTACTTGCCGCCATACGGTGTTGACGACTCAGTTGAGTATAATGACTATAGCCACCAGGAACATGCTCCGTGGGCAGTCAGACTCTTTCTATCGCTACTCGTGACGTGGAGGAAGACATTCGTGAAAAGGACAATAGCCAGGAATTGTGGAAGAGCATTGGCGGGAGCAGGCGTACAAGTTGGGCATTCTCTTATCCTAATACTACCGCCTATTAGGTGATCAGTTAGGTGCTTCTCATCCTGATAATACCACTCTGTTAGGATATTGTAGGGCGCTTCTCGTCCTAACACCACTACTCTGTTAGGTTAACATGGATGGCTCCTTCACCTTGTCTGCTTACAGTACTACGACTCTGTCGAAACGACGAGGCTGCCAACCATGATACGTTGGGTCTCGATCTGACGCAGTTGGCGTTGGTCTTGTCCGCTAGAGTGAGCGATGGTGACTGCACATGGTTGCCGTCGTCGTCATCGTCTGGGATGACGAGGATGGGATCCTCGTAGGACAGCTATGTTCACCTCTATTGCTTTGGCCCGTGGAACCTACAAATGAACTCGAGACGTTCTGCTATGGTTAGATCTCGGTCTGTGAAGTCGTCAAAGGCGTGACGAATTGCTGTGCCGTACCGGGTTCCGCATGACGTCGAGACGAGCACATGTCGACGCAACATCGTCTAGCCTGCACTCGAGCCAAGCTTGGCAGTCAAAATGGATAGCCAGAGCTTGGCGGCGACATGGACTCTCGATGTGCCGAGCCACTTCCCCGTCCGTTAGTTGATCAAAACACCTCTGTTCGTTATCGCCAATGCTTTCTTCAAGTTTGAGCTCAGGCTGGTTTGACCTTGATATACCCTATTTTCGAGCTCGCTGACATCGAACTAGCTACAATGGTTGTCCACAACCATGAATCTTCCGTAGTATAGTGGTCAGTATGCAAGCTTGTCAAGATGTCCAACATCGGAATTCGCTTGAGACCCGGGTTCAATTCCCGGCGGGAGAGTCGCCACATGTGTTCCAACACATGAATTGTTTTTTTTTTTTTGCATTTTCGACGTCTGAACTCGACATGGATTGCTTTCTTTTCTCAATTGTTGTTTTGTTTTTGCCCCTATTCTCTGTTGGTGCATATTGAAGATGCCATCTGACTGGCTGCTGCAAGATGAGATGAGCAGAGCAAGGGTTGGCTGCCTCCGAGTTGAGCGCCGCTGACGAGGGTGCGCGGTGCCTGGATGGATGCAACGCCAACTGTCAGATGATGGGCTGCTGAGTGCAGCGTGAGACGTGAGCCAGTGGCCGCGTTCGTCTCGGCGGCGCGGGTGGTGAGACAGTGGCTGGCTGCCGGCTGCAGGGGAACGAACAGCCAGGCAGATGCTAAGGAGATGTTAAAAAGACGCTGGATGAGAAGATGGAAGAGACGATGGTCTACTAAGTATACTATGTAGTTATAGGTAGAGTCGGCACTTGGCCAGGTGCAACAGTCAATAACCAAACAAGTCCCGTGCTCCATGCCCCAATCGAGTCTCGTGCAAAGGAAATGGCTCCTTCCCAGTGACACGCTGACCGGGGACAATGACGGCACTGCACACGACGTGTTCCCCAAAGTGGCCTAGCGCCCTCTTCACAGTCCGGGCCACTGGGAAAAGCTCCGCCGCCCCAGGGCTGCTAGCCTGCTAGCCTGCTAGTTCCGCTATAGTCTGGATGGCTCATGGGATGGCTCATGGTTCATGGCTCATGGTTCAGCGCTTGCCGAGTCTAAGCAAGCATCTGCCACCTAAATTGCCCGAAGCTCTTCGGGTCCGAGCCGGCGAGTGCTGCCTCTTGGCCATCTTTTGGCCATCTTTTGTCGCTCTGGTCATGGCCAGGTCAGGTCAGGTCAGGTCAGGTCAGGTCGGGTGGCCTGGTTGCATCCATCCTGGTCTCACATGAAGCCAGCCAGGGTCGACTGCTAATCAAGACTTGGCGCAAAAAAGGAGGTCAGCCAACCCATAGCAGCAGAGACCAGAGCAGAAGCAGAAGCAGATACCAAGGAGGGAGGCGCCCGGTTTAGTCTTATCCCCCTCCCCCTCCCATTCCTTTGCGCGGAATTCCAGGCTAAAACCGTCTAGGGCTGAGCAACTACACGTACTGACGTGGCCCGTTTCTGGGCATTTGCTGGGCATTTGCTGGGCATTGCTGGGCATACGTGACGAGGTGATTATTTCCTTGGTTGCATAAACAAGCTGATAAGACATGTCGCCCCGTCTGCTCTGCAACTGTCCGTTTGCACGTTTCCACTTTGCTCATCTCCATCTCCGCCTCCGTCTCGTCCCCGTCCCCGTCTCCGTCTCCGTCTCCATCTCCGTCGGCACAATAACAAGACAGCCAAGGCGAGCAATTCCTTGGCCAAGTAGTCTTTTTCTCTTCTTCCCTTTCTCTCTTCTTCCCTTTCTCTCCTCTTCTTCTTCTTCTCCTCCTCCTTCTTCTTCCCTTTCTCTCCTCCCTCTTCTCTCTGTCTCCTTGTCCCCTTATCCTCCCCCCTCCCCCCCCCCCCAACCTGTGATCGACGCATTCCCTGGCCGAGCCCGTTGGCTCCACTGTATCATATCATACTCTGCCAAACAAAACACCAAAAACTCCATCCTCTGACGATGCGCTCCCTTGCATCGCTCCTCGTCTGGGGCCTCGCCGGCCTCTACGCCTCCGCCCCGGCCGCCGCCGTCCCGGCCCCTCTCCCGGCGCCCACCAGCGAAAACAACATCGACATCAACACCAACACCATGTCCAACATCGTCGCCCGCCAGGACCCCCCCAAAACGCCAAAGTACTTTTCCGAACCCGGCGGCAGCCTCGCCCTCGCCCACTACGACAAGCGCTACTTCAAAGAAGCCGTCAGCTACGCCGAGCACCGCCTCGTCCTGCGCGACCTCATCCGCAGCTACCTCACCACGCTGCACGCCCACGGCGTCGAGACCTGGCTCGCCCACGGCACCCTCCTCGGCTGGTGGTGGAACGGCCACACCATGCCCTGGGACTACGACCTCGACGTCCAGGTCACAAACTCGACCCTCGCCTGGCTCGCCGCAAACCTCAACCGCACCGAGCACGCCTACAACTACTCCCACCCCGTCACCGGCACGCCCGTCGCCAAATCCTACCTCCTCGACATCAACCCGCACCACGACGAGATTGACCGCGGCGACGCCCGCAACATCATCGACGCCCGCTGGATCGACCGCGACAACGGCATGTTCATCGACATCACCGGCGTCCGCGAGCGCGAAGAGGACCGCCCAGGCTCATGGAGCTGCAAGAACAAGCACCGCTACGCCAGCACCGACCTGTGGCCCATGCGCCTCACCGAGTTTGAGGGCGTCCGCGCCCGCATCCCCTACGCATTCGAAAAGATCCTCGTCGCAGAGTATGGCGCGCAGTCCCTCGTCGTCGAGGAGTGGCAAGGGTAAGTTGTGCCTCTCCCGGTTCCACAAGGTATCCTATACAGTATTGCTAACACCAGTTCTTCAGTCACCGCTGGGATCGCGACACCAAGGAATGGATCCTCATGGACTCTGCCGAACAGGAGAAGCGCAAGGCCGAGGCCAAGTGGCGCAAAAAGCAGGAGCTTCTCTACAGGGCAAAGGTTAATGGCTACAGCAATACCTGATTCCGAACCAGCCCATCTCGACATTCCGACATCCCGACACCCCGACATTCTCGCGACTCAACTCGCCCTTCGCTCCACCTGTACTTGTACTATTCCACAACAGCCTCCACGCTTCCCCCGACCCCTCTACGGAAGCACTCTCTTGTGTCTCTCCTTCTTCGGCCTCTTGTCCACCCGGGCCTCATTTCTTCTTCCTTTATCTGTTTTAATCTTTTCCTCTACTGCATAGAGCACTCGGCGTTGGGTCAAAAGTATACATCGTGGCGTTCAAGGCATTGGCGATATCGGCCGAGGGGCCAGCCGGCTCGCCAGGTGGTTGTTGTATTTTTATTGTAAATTTTTAATTTTTTTGGTTTTCCATATTGGCTCTGCATACCCGAGTAGCCGGTTCGCTCGGTGCTACAGACGGAGCTCAATGCATTTGGGTTCAGTGCTTGGACAAATACCTGGATTGGACAGGACAAGACAAGACAGGATAGAATGGCCAAAGACAAAACAGCTCATCAGACTGTCCATGTACGCTCCGCCATTGCTAAACTCTAGACGTGCTTCATCCATGCCTTCCACCCAACCTCCTTCGCCTCCTCCCATTTACCAATTCCCTTATTTGAGCCTAGATTTACTAGAGGCGCCATGCTCGGTCGTCCATGGGCGCATTGAAATGGGAATGCGCACTTTGCCAGTCGTGCCAGAAGCTGCTCGCACTCAGTCTTGGTCAACACATCGTTGAACATGATGGCGCCTGCAGTCACGGGCTGTGTGTCAGCAACAGGTTGATGCAGTAGACTTAAAAAGTAGAGAGACGTACTTCTGCATGCTCGCGAGTGCAGCATCTCCAAAATACCCTGCGGACACCCGTGGAAGGGTGAGATCCAAGGATTGTCTGGCTGTAGGCGGGGGCGTGTTGCAGAGCCGCCGTCGGCGATGCGCCAGATTTCCTTGCGAAGAATATCAATGAGAAGACGGGGCTCCTGGCAGCAGCGTTCAATAATGCTGGGAGGAAGGCTTGTGACAATGACTCGAGAACACTTGGTGCGAGCCGGGAGCTGAAACGCAATGCCCCACGCAGCAAAGTACTCGCGATGCTGCTCCAGAAGATCATGCTCTTTGACGGTTACCTCGAAAATCAGCGGCCGTTCCAGAAGCTCCATGTTGGCTCTAGCAATGCCTAGAGTATCGTCACTGCCAAAATAGCTAGCCATCAGATCTTCCAGCCGGCATCGCTCATCCACCGCGTGCTGGTCAAGCATGACCAACGCACGACTGTCATCGTTACACTTACTTGTCCCAGGCTTCAAGTCTTCCAGGGGTAACTTGACCAGGATGAATTTGTCGTCGACCTGCGATATCACCATCGCCTGTGTGAGTGCTTGTCTAGATATTCGGCCATTGATATTCATAGACGCAGACTCGAACAAGACGTCACCGGACCAGGTTCGACCACAATCATGCTTGTTTGAAGAAACATCGCCGTCATTGTAGGCGCGCAGAATGGCAGGCTCGGCGTTTTCAAAAATGGGATTGTCCCAAGACTGCATGGCCCTTTGAAGCCACTCACTGGGCTGGCGTTGGGATTTCTCCTTGACATGCCGATCTGTTTCGGCTGATGGTCCACACTTCAGGGCTGCAGGTGT
This sequence comes from Pseudonectria buxi, assembly GCA_003693545.1. Taxonomy (NCBI): domain Eukaryota; kingdom Fungi; phylum Ascomycota; class Sordariomycetes; order Hypocreales; family Nectriaceae; genus Pseudonectria; species Pseudonectria buxi. The sequence goes on along the minus strand of QUZG01000008.1, from coordinate 79,104 downwards.
CGCGGAGTAGGTCTCCGGGCCGTCTTGCGGTGCTGCAGTAGTTACTTCAGGCTCAGGGCAAGGTTCGTCAAAAGGGTTGCGAAGAAGCTTTCCACCTTCTCCAATAAGTTGGCTGTATACAGGTCCTCGGTGCTTTGCGCGTAAGACAATATCGCTCGTGGATGCATTGGATGGCGTCGCCCTGCCAACCTTGATACGATTCCAGCCGTCAAACGGGCTGTCAACTCTCAAAGGATTTGAGCCCAGCTCCGGACTGGGTTGGATCGAGCCGGACCGAGAGCTATGGGACAATGTTGTTTGCTGGTTCTTGGTCACCTTTCTCGACCTGCTGCGCGTCTCCGCAGTAGAAAAGACCGACTCGTCTGGGGATAGCTGAACTTTGCGAGGGCGGAAATGATGCTTCTTCAAGAAGCCATAGCACAAGGCTTTCAAAACATCAACAGTAAGCGATAGGCTGTTTTCCCGAGCGGTTCCAATATGATCAAGAGTTCCATCGTCGTCGGCGTCGCCAGATACAAGGATTTTGAAAAAGAACATGGGCCATCTCTCAATACTCTTGCGGCTCCGAAGTTCCTTGCCTGTAAAATTGTCAAGTTTGGGGTTTTTCCTCTCCACGCTTCCGTCTCCTTCGATGACGCCGAAGCTCGACTGGCCAAAGACGCGGTTAATTTCCTCATAAAGAACATCGGTACCGAACTCATTATTAACTGGTTTGATGCCGAGACTGATAAACTGGGACCGTCTTGACGCAGCTGGATTCAAGCAGATGCAGCCCTTGATGGAGACATGTCCTGAGGATGCAGAGACGGGAACCCATGCCTCGGCGTCGCTGGAATCTGCCAACGACGCCTGCACAAGTAGTCGTGAGGTTCGAGAGACGATATCAAACTTGCTTGTGGGACGGAATCGAAACTCGCGATGGGATCCAGTGTGGGACAAGGACACGTCAACTCCGCTTGGCCACGAGAGCAGCAGTGCCACGACTCCTTGTACTAGCCTTGTCCACTCTTTGTCAAGATTGGACCTCTCGGCCATGGAGGCACGCTGTTTGACTCTGACGGGCATGGAACCGAAAAGGTCCCGAACCAAGACCCGAGTGCCATGGTCAAAAGTAACAAGCTTCTGCTCGGGCGGGCACGGCAAGTGTCGGGCCAAGACTTGAGAGTTGTGAACCAAGATTGAGTTGTGTGACGTGTGTCCTTGGTGACTGGAGGTGATGGAGAGCAGTGATAAGGTAGCCAGAGATGCTAAGAAATTGCCATTCCTGCCGTGAAAGCTTGATCGAGGCGGGTATCTCGAGGTATCTGTCCGGCACGTTAGTGTCGTAATGGAAGATGATGAACATGTGCTCGTCACGCACGGTGAAGTTTCCCCAATCCTCCATCCCTCTTGAACTCATCTGGTGGAATACCAGTGCCATCGTCTTGGACAGTACAGCTCCCGCGGCTGTAATCGACTGTGATATTGACCTTGGCGGCACCGGCATCGAGCGAGTTGGCGAGCAGTCCGCAAGCTACGCCGTTGAGCGAGGTGATGACGACAGAAGACTTGAGCTTGTCGACGACGTTGTCAGGGAGCTGCCGGATGGACATGGCCCATGGATCCTCATTGTGTGGCCGTCTTGTTCAGGCTCTTCCGAGGCGGAGACGGCACTGTAATTAGCAAGTGGTTTAGTTGGGTGTTGGCGCTAGGGGCAGATTAGAGTGACGTCGCGATTTCAAGGGTCTGTCTTATGGGGCCTGGAGCATGGAGATGCCCTGCAAGACGGGCCACCTTGTTGAGAAGCCTTGGGCAAAGTGGCCGTTGTAAATGCCGCTGAGGGCAGCAAAGAGAATATGAGTAGCATACAAAAAGTCCGCGGCGCCTTCTTCTTCACCTCGCCTGGACTCTCCTGCCTTCCGCCTGGAATTTGCAGGTTTGAGCATCACGTGATTGCACTGTCGTATCGCCGGGGTTGCCACCCACTCGGACAGCAGCCGCGGATCGACGGTGGTACCGATGGTATGACCTCTATTACAACCTCAATCAACACATTGACGACGGCTTCATTTCCATCCATTTCGACTTTTGACTCGTGCCTGCTGTTGAATCGCCCTTCGAGATACTCAGATTTGCCGCGCCCACACGATCCTTTCGCCGGCCATTTCTCGTTGCCTTTTCCAACCCCTCGCCCGATCCCGCCCGCCAGCCCAACGCTGCTGCTACAGTCCCGTCGCATTTACGCCCAACCTCCAGCGCCTGAGGCAATCTCATGGCGACGACCGAAGCCCTCACTCAATCCCATGGTGAGTGCACATCTTCTATACTCCGCTTCCACAGGCTACCTACATCTTGTTGTGCTGTCAACATTGTTGCGCCTGATCGGCTCCTGCGGATGGCACAACCGCTCGAGGCTAACAGCCAGCCAGAACGTCAAGGCCATCGCCGCAGACCGTTTTCGACATGGGTCAGGAAACTCGCCAACTTCAAGTCGTCGTCAGACGGCGAACGACCGAAGCGTTACAAGATGAAGCGTCACCCAAAGAACAATAACCCGTATCCAGAATCAGGCTACGTTGGCAACAATAATAGCCTTCCAGACGGAGAAAGTGCATGCACCTTTACCACCTCGCAAACAGAGAGCAAAACTACATTGGAAAGGTCCGAGCATACTTCAAGAGGGGACCAAACGCCCACTACTGCTGGGAGAGGGAGTATTAACGGGACGGTGTCGACGGACCACGAAGGGTCACGCTCCATCAAAGCGCCAAGCCACGGGGCAAGCTCGTTGGCGGGAACAAGTCGGACGGTTGGAGGAGGCATCGAGTCTCGAAGAGGGGGGGACAGTACATTCTCAAGTCCGGCACCCTCGGTACGGTCCCTGACAACGACCTTGACAACAATTCAGTCCTTGGTTCCAACCGGCAACGGGCATGGCAATGGCCCCCACAACGGGCCACCTCCAAGCAATACACAATCCATCCAGTTTAGCCAACCTTTTCCGACCGCTTCACCAGCCTCTGCAATTCCCGCTCACCTTGCTCCTTCCGGTAACCCAACCAACTATTCTACCGCTACCGCCAACAACCTCCTCACCGACAACGCTTCCATTCTCACGTTGGCGTCCTCGAGCAAGCGACATCGCCGACGCTCGCTTGACACTGATGCGTCGGTGCGCGCTCTTGCGCCTTCATCCCTTTGGGGCGGTAGTCGGGAGAGTCTCCCGCTCAGTGTACTTAGTGCCAACATTGACGGGTCAGGCATGCCACCGACGCCAGGTCTCTACGGCAGCAGCTCCCGGATGGGCGCTGAGCGGACGAGCATCTATTCGACGACGGGCACGGCCCCGGCTCTGACTAGCGATCGCAACAGTATTTACGCAAAGCAGGGCGACGGCGCTAGTGTTAGAAGTGGTCTTTTTGGTCATAGCAGGGCGGAGAGTGTGAGCGGAAGCATTGGTGGTCTGAGTAGCCCGCTGGTCACCCCTCGGGAGATGCCAAACGAGAGGACTGAGAAGGCAGACAGGAGCGAGAGGGCTGAGAGGGAAGAGATGGTGACTGTCGCCACCGTCAAGGAGTAGCAACGGTTTGTGTCATTTATGATTGATGCCTATTTCGAGATTGGAGTGTTGGGTTCGGCAGTTCTGGGTTGGAGCGTCAATGCAGTTTGTTTTGGTTGTTAGATCTTGTTAGCCCGGCTTGGGACGGTCAGTCATATTAACTAAACGGACTCAAAGTCTGCATAATAGACATACATGATACCCTTTATTTGGCATTTCTGCCTCTGTGTTGGTGACTGGTGTTGATTATCGTGGTCGCTGGCCTGGGCGATTGTCTTGTGGCGGGGCTGTGCAGCCACTGTGGCGTCAGGCAGCTCGCAGCTCCAAGCTCCCCACGTCATTGCGCTCCAACGTCCCCAAAGCACCGCTCTCGCAAATGCATATTCAAGATGGCTCTCTCGGTACGTACGCGCATCCCAAACCCTCAGATTGCAAGAGGAATCGCGTTTATTGACGACAAATCACACTACCGCATGGTTACAGACGGCCAGCTAACTCGTTGCTGCAGTGGAAGTCGTTTGACTTCTTCGATGTCACCCAAATCTCCTTTCCCGACGACGAGAGTCGGCAGCTCTTTGAAGGCAACGAGATATCGAGCACATGCACCGGATCGGATAGTCTCTTCGTCGGCACGCTCGATGGATATGTCAGCGTCATTGGGAAGTCCTGGGCAGTGGCCCGCCGCTTCCAGGCGCATGAGATTGGTGCCATTACCCAGATGAAACAGGTCGAGGGTACCAGCGTGTTGGTCACAGTTGCAGTACGTCGCGGTTGGGCTCAAGTACGGCGGACTGGAGGCGCTGACAGTTGCTGTAGGAAGATATGAGCAGCGAGCCTGTACTCAAGGTCTGGGCCCTCGACAAGCTGGTCAAGAAGACAAACATGCCAACGTGCTTGAGCACGCTGACAATCAATAACGGACGACGCCCGTTCCCGGTAAGTTATTTGTACAGACACAACAGTAAGCCAACAGGACATGCTGGCTGACACGGGGCAAGATATCTGCCTTTGCGGCTCTGGACGATCTCACCCAGATTGCTGTGGGATTCACCAATGGCGCTGTGACGGTGATCCGCGGCGATCTCATCCATGACTTGGGGACCAAGCAGAGAATCGTGTTCGAATCCGAGGAGCCTGTTACGGGCGTGCAGCTTGTCACGGATCCCAAGCTGACGACGCTATTCATCTCGACCACGCCGCGAATCATAAAGCTGGGACTGTCCAAGAAGGGGCAGGGCCTGCCTCCTAAAACCGTCGAGGACAGTGGTTGTGAGGTGGATTGCATGACACTCGACCCCAAGACAGGCGATGTCGTGGTTGCCAGGCACGATGCCATTTACACGTACACCATGGACGGCCGAGGTCCACCCCGAGCGTATGAGTCGCCCAAAAGCAAAGTGGCCATCTACCAGGACTATGTGGCCCTTGCTTGTCCGCCTTCAAGCAGCAGCGAGAAGGACTCTGACACAATGAGGCGTCGTTTCGGCAACAGCGCCGCCAATGATTTGTTCAATGCCTCGAGCTTTGTGCTTCTTGATACAGATCTCCGCGTTGTTGGCCATACCGAAACTCTCATCTCTTCTGTGAGGTTCTTGTTCGACATCTGGGGTGATTTCTTCACTATAACGCACGATGGAAAGGTAAGGGTGTTTTTTTTAAAAAAATATCTTTATTGAACTGGCTGACCTTCGTAGATCCACCGATATCACGAGAAGACTCTGCAGCAACGACTGGAGATGATTTACCAGCGCAACATGTTCCCTCTGGCGATCGAGCTAGCTCAAAAGTGTGGCATGCATGGCGAGCAACAAAGCAAAATATATCGCCGGTTTGGGGACTATCTATATCAAAAGGCCGACTACGACGGCGCCATGGTGCAGTATATCCGAGCCATTGACACGACAGAGCCGTCACAAGTGATTCGCAAGGTAAGAATACCGCTCGGCTAGGTTATGAGGCCGCTAACATTTACTAGTTTCTCGATACCCAACGTATTCATAATCTCATTCAGTATTTGGAGCAGCTCCATGAGCACAGAAAGGCGACTGCGGATCACACCACGTTGCTGCTCAACTGCTACGCAAAGCTCAAGGACATTAACAAGCTTGAGAAGTTTATCAAATCGCCGGGTGATTTGAAATTTGATCTGGACACGGCGATTGCCATGTGCAGGCAGGGTGGCTACTACGAGCAAGCGGCGTACTTGGCAAAGCAACATGGCGAAACTGACCTGGTTGTCGACATTTTGGTTGAAGACTCGAAGAATTACGCAGAAGCCCTTGACTTTATCTGGCGACAAGACCCGGATATCGTAAGTGCCTCTGACTCATTCTGAAGTCGCATATGTATATGACTGACTGGGTTTTAGGCCTATCCATGCATGCAAAAGTACGCACGGGTTCTGATTGAGAATTGCCCCAAGGAGGCCACACGACTCTTTGTGGATTATTACACTGGCAGTTTCAGACCTCGACGGACACAGACACGCATCAGCCAGACTGACACGCCTGCTAGCGGCGGGTTTGCAGCAGGGGCAGCAAGCGCCGTCCAGAACCTTTCCAACCTTCTCCCACTGCCTTATATGAACACGGCGTCTGTCACGCCGTCGGGGACACCTGGCAACACCAAGCCTACAGTAAGCGATGCTGCCATCGTCCTAGAGGCGGACGAGCCGCCTGCACCAAAGTACACAGTTCCTCCTCCCCGGGCGGCATTCTCGTCATTCATCGACCATGCAGATGAATTCATCGTGTTCCTCGAGGCCTGTCTGGAAGAGAAGGACTTGAAGGCGAATGACCGAACGGATCTGTACACTACATTGTTCGAGATGTACCTGTACAAGGCTGGGGAGAAGAAGGGGCATGCCCACAAGGAGGAGTGGGAGGCCAAGGCGAAGAAGCTCATTGAAGGAGAGCATGTTCCCATGGAAAGCTCCAACGTGCTGCTCCTGTCGCATCTTGCCGGCTTCCGAGACGGCACTATTCTTGTCAAGGAGCAGGCCAGGCTGCTTTCGGACATTTTCAGGTCATATACGTCGGCCAAGGACACGCGGGGCGCGATGAAGGCATTGAGAAAGTACGGACCAGAGGAGCCGCAGCTCTACCCGGCCGCGCTAGCCTATCTCACATCAGACCCGCGCGTGCTGGAAGAGGCTGGGCCTGAGGAACTGGCCAACGTGCTGGGCAAGATTGACAAGGACGGACTCATGGCCCCGCTGCAGGTGATTCAGACGCTGGTGGGCCAGTCGAATGGAAGCGGAGTGGCGACGATGGGCATGATCAAGCCATATCTGCACGACACCATCACGAGGGAGCGCAAGGAGATTGCATCCAACCGGCGGCAGATCAACACGCTACGGGGTGACACGGAGAAGCGACGGGGCGAGCTAGCAGACCTGGGAAGCAAACCAGCCGTGTTCCAGGCGACGTGGTGTGCCGACTGTGGACAAAGGCTGGATCTACCTGCGGTGCACTTTTTGTGCAAGCACAGCTTCCACCAGCGATGCGTTCGGCACGGGGACAAGGACGGCGAGGCGGAGTGCCCCAAGTGCGCGGGGGAGAATGAAGTGATTCGCAAGATGCGAGAGGGCCAGCGGGAGAGGGCGGTCAAGCACGAGCTGTTCAAGAATGATTTGGAGCACAGCGACGATCGATTCCGAACGGTGGCCGACTGGTTTTCGCGGGGAGTCATGGATGTTGGGCATAGTGTGGAGCAGTCGTGATTTAGCTACATCCATAGGTATATACTCGGTATACAGGCAGGTATTGATGGAAAGGCCGTCTTTGCGTTGGTGGTACTCTTTTAGTAGTGGATTAAAGAGGATTTATGGTAATTGAATTATGCTGCCAGCTCGTTGTTGGCAGCTCCCATGAGGTGGTGTCGATGCTGGTTCCTTGGTGGATGCGTTTGGAGTTGTGGGGGTAAGCACTGTTTATTACCAATCGTCAAACCTGTCCAACTCTTTTCGTCGAGCATGAACCAATGAACAATGCCCCAAGAGACAATGGCACAGTCGCGCAAGGCCATTGCCGCCTTCTTCTCGGGCGCCCTCTCGTCCTTTCAGACATCGCGAGATGCGCTCCGGGTGCTCTGCACGCTCCCCAGCAGCAACGGCCATGATGATCTCGGGCCGCGCCGGCCAACACGCCCCGTGAGCCGCCTCGTGGTGCTGGACTCGAGCTTCAACCCGCCGACGCGGGCACACGCGGCCATGGCGAGAGAGGCGCTGCTGAGCAACAAGACGACACAAGACGGGGACGAGCAGCGTCTGGTGCTGCTGCTGGCCGTCAACAACGCCGACAAGGCGCCGGCGCCGGCGGCGCTCCCGATGCGGCTCGGCATGATGCACGCGCTGGCGACGCAGCTAGTGCGGGAGCTGGCGCCGCGCGGGGGGCTCCGCGTCGACGTGGCCGTGACGACGATGCCCTACTTCCCCGACAAGGCGCGGGCGCTCGCGGGGCCCGAGGCTTATTACGGGCAGCAGCCAACGCAGGAGTTTCTGGTGGGCTTTGACACGCTGGTGCGCGTCTTCAACCCCAAGTACTACGGCATCGGGGCCGACGAGGCCCCGGCGGTGTCGCCCATCCGGCAGGCGCTGGATCCCTTCTTCGGCACGGCGCGGCTGCGGGTGACGCTGCGGCCGGAAGAGCAGTGGGGCAGCACGGCGGAGCAGCGGGAGCACGTGGCCGGCCTTCCGGCGTCTCTGGAACGCGACGGCGGAGACGCGGCGTGGGCGGACTGCGTGGATGTGGTCGAGGGCGGGCCCGAGGGCAACGGCGTGAGCAGCTCGCAGGTGCGCAAGGCGGTTGGGGCCGGGGCGGCGTGGGACGAGGTGGAGGCGCTGGTGGGCGGGCATGTGAAGGCGTGGGTCGAGGGCGAGGGGCTGTATCGGGAGGATGAGTGAAGGCATCGTGAGTTGGGCGGTGGTGGTTTGGCAGCCTTTGCGATGGGATCAGTTGCGTTGTTTATGAGCCAGCCTCACAAAGCTCAGGTTTGACTTGGTAGATGGCATGATTTCATCGTATAGTACTAGAATACTTATCCGCTGGCTACTTGCTGCCTACCATGTGGGAGTAACAGCATTTGTCGGTTACCTGGGAATCACTTGATGACCATCATCAGCCAACCATACATCAAGACCACAACCAAAGTTTTGCAACAAGAGTGCTACGTTACCTGTCTACTAGACAGCTCTTGCATTACTGTTTCCATCATGCCCGGGTTTGGTTGCCCATGGAAGCAATTATAATCATCTGTACAGGGTAGAGTAAAGGACGTAGGCATTCTGTCATTCAACTCGACGAGGCCAACTTGCGTAGACAGATGTTGCCAGGACTGAAGCCGTTACTCCGTATTGTAGTTGGATGGTAAGTTCCATTGTTGGTCACTTATATCTTCTTGTCCAAGCAGGCGATTCACCTCCATCGGCCATTGAATGCTACGGTTACCGTCTTTACGTCGACACAGAATGACTGCCTAACGTATGAAACGGTCTGCCATACGCACGGCACCGTCTACGACTGCCTGCACAACTCACATCTGACACTGACACTCACACTCACACTCACACTCACAAACGTCATGAGGCTTAACCGACATCCACCAGCCGCGGCCCAGACACGGCACCTCGGCGACGCTCCGGCCTCCAAAATGGATCATACTCCTACCGCCGCCTCACTTTGGCCATTGCCATCCCAGCCATGCACCAGTGACCAAGCCGCCTGCGAAAAACTCTGCAGAGCCAGGCAGAAACAAAGGAAAACGCAGCCTGTGAATATCCACTGCCCGTGTGAAAAGGAAGTGAGAAAAAAGGCTGGGAGCGGATCTGGTGGATCCCATTGGCCCGCCCAAGCGATTTTCAGGGCCCCAGGCTCCGCTCCCTCAGGGCCGCTAGCGCTAGCGTGCAGCCGTCAAAGTGCAACAAATTCACAATTCTGCCGCTCACAAACTTTTAGGCGGTGACGCCCAGCGACTGCGGACCCACCTGCTGGCTGTATAAAACACCAGCGACTCTCGCTCGGTTTAGACTTTTTTTTCTTTCTTCTTCACGTCGACAATACTTCAGTATGTGCACCCCTACCTTGAGCAGCCTTCTCCAGCATGGCTCTCTGCTCTCGATGCCCTTTTCCTTGGCTCTGCCTCTTTCTCGCTCTGATCTGAGCTTGACAAGAGCAGTCCCGGGAGAGTTGCATCGAGCAAGCGCAGAGTCTTGCCTGGCCACGGCTGCTGCTACCACTCTACCCTCTCAGTTTGCTAACCACCGCGCCCACAGGAGAATCATTTCTATAGTATTCGACCTTCTCTTGGTTCCCTACAAGAGCCACAGAATCCACCCTGGTTGATGATTGTATATCCTCGACACCCTAGAGTGAATACCCTGGTCCTCTCGCTCTGTCCGCAAGGATGGCGGCGGCTGCTCTGCAGTTGCTGTATAGAGAGATGTTTTCCTCTTGATGATCTCGACCCTTGTTGCGGTCTGCCTTCGGGCGCGCGGCTTGGGTGGGTGTTGATGGACGTCTGACAGGCGTGTCTTTTAATCTTTTTCATTACGGTCTGGGGCTTGCCTCGGGCGTGAAGAAGGATTGATTCGGGAATGTGGAGGCTGTAAACTAAATAATGGTGATAACACCTATCTAAATGGGCTGTTGGCAATGGGCTACACAATCCCTTTACCAGTTCAACGTAGAGGAGCTTGTATTCATCTGTATTGGCGCTGCGTTTCACGCTTCTACTTTTCGTGCTCCAGGCACATTGCACGTGCGTGCTCACATGGCACCCTCGCCGTCATCAACGTAAACTCGCCTCACTCCCTTGATAGACATCGACCTCGCCAGCCTCGACTCAACCACTCACGCAGCCTGGGCCGCCGGCGCCGTCTCGGGCTTCCGCCCATACACGTATCGAATCGTCATGTACGAGTGCACCTTGCGGTTGCGCATCGCCTTGCGCATGCCCATGAGGAACAGCTGGTAGTCGTCCTTGGGCCAGTTGAGCACATTGTGCCACACCAGCAGTGTGTAGCCTAACAAGATTGATTAGCCCTCAGTTCCGTTCAAACACGCACTCGGTCCTGACTCACCCTCAATGTCGTTTTCCAGCGTCATCCGAGCGTACTCGCCCACCTCGGCCAGCTTGGGGTCCTTGGGCCAGTTGCCAATGGGCAGCTTGTAGTCGACAATCTTGACGTCGGTGAAGCCGGCGGCCTCGATGCCCTTTTCCTGCAGGCCCTCTTCCTGGACGAAAAAGGTGCGGCCGAGGACCTTGCCGGCGTCCTCGTACAGCTGCGCCGCCGTCGCAAGGACGGGCTCGAGGTCCGTCGAACCGTCGTCGCTGCGGAAGCGCACGTCGGCCTCGCACGACTGCACCCATCCGCCGGGCGCGCAGCAGCGGTACGCCTCGCGGAACAGCGCCGCCCAGTCCTGGATGGCCCCAAACAGGTACCGAATGTGCACAAAGTCAAAGTAGTTGTCGCGCCACGTCCATGTGAGCGACGCGTCGTCAATCTCAAACTTGACGTTGGGCGGCACCCATTCGGGCTGGCACGGCGAGAGCTCCGAGCCGATGACCTCGGTCTGCGGATACTGGTCGGCAAAGTCACTGGTGGTTGTCGTGGTCAGTACACAGCGGTATTGATGGGAGTAATGTAAGTCTTCTTACATTGCCCAGATACCTTGATGACGGGACACTTCGTTAGCCATACGTCTCTCTCTCTCTCTCAACGCCCACTCTTGTTCAGCGCCACGTACCTGATCCAGTTCCTACATCGAGCACCCTCTTGGGATCGGCGGCAATGGGCGCCAGCTGAAGAGCACCATCAAGCAGCACGGTGAGGTAGTGGTGCCTGGAATATGTCGACGACACGTTTAGCATGACAACTCAAACTGCGTACCCTCGCTGGATCTGACGTACGTGATGTCGACCGACTCCAACTGCCTATCGTCGTTGGGGGTGAAGTACTCGGTCGGATGGCGGTCACTGTGGAATGTCCGGCCCTGGATGGTGCGGTACTCCATGATACTGGCCGAGACGGAGGCGGTCGAGCTGGCGGCGCTGTACCAGGAGCAACGATATACCTCGCAGTTAGCTGCCATGGAGAGGACCAAAAGTGTCGAGCCCGTGCTACTACTCACGCGTCGCTGCCGAGGGTTGAGTCGGCATCAAACTCGTCTTGGTCGTCGTCACCCTAGAGTCGCAGCATGTCAGCCAAGGTCGGAACAGGGTCCCTATCACAACTCACTTCTGGCACATCGGCCGGGATTAGCTCTGGCTGGACTGCAGCTGTAGGCGCGGCAGCGGCGGTAGCGGCGGCAGGCTTGGCCGCAGCAGCAGCGGCAGCGGCAGATGGGCTGGACATGTCGAGTATGTTAATTTGTATGTTGCAGGAAGAGAATCAGCCAACAAAATAATCAGTCGACAGCACCAAACCAGTGGGAGGAGTAGGAGGAACAAGAAGAGGAGAGGAGGAAGAAAAGGCGCGAGGTGGGGGGGATATTAAAGACGAACAGCCGACGAAGAAGACGGCAACTTGGCAATTACAGCTCCAGCGAATAGACCCCTCCACCCCCCGGCAAGACGAGGAGAAAAAGACTACGGCTGCAGATCTGCCACCGCGTCAGTTAACGCCAAAGACGTTGGTTGTCAGCCCACGCGCTTGCTCTGGAGAAGTGGGGGAGGGAATCCCCAGGGCTTTTTTGAAATACGACGCTGAACCCGGGATCCCGGGAGGCCAAGGGGTAACATCCGGGCTTGGTCAAGGGTTGGTATCAGTCATGGTGTCGGTATTGGTTGATACTAGTGTTGATACTGATACTGATACTGATACTGATACTGATACTGATACTGATACTGATACTGATACTGATACTGATACTGATGTTGACGCTGATGCCGTTGGAACAAAGGAAGCAAAAAGGCCAGGGCCAAGGACGGCGCAACCAAACCACAGCGCCACACCAAGACGACTTGGCTAGCCACCAACACCAAGCCATCCTACCTAGAGCGAGGCAGGTGGTATCTCGCTGGATACAGCACCGCAAAGGGGGCCAGCCAAGACGCCATGATGAAACGCCTGCCTGCCATCAGGACGACCCAATCCCTGTATGTTGTATCTGCGTTGGAGACCTGCCAGCCAGGGCGCGGATGGATCCACGAATCCGTCGCCCGCAACGAGACATTTACAACAAGAGGCCGCAATATATCTTGAGACTGAGGCGAGGCGAGCCGCCGAGACATGTGCTCAACGGGCTGCCCTATACAGTCGCCTTCACTGGCCATGCGATAGACAAGCTTTGGCCCTCGCCCTCAACTCCAACCTCGACTTCTGGGGTAATAAGACGGCCCGTCCCGCACCACCGCTCCAGGCAACTCGGCAAGTTAATCCCTAACTAGTGCCTCCACCCAACTTGGATGCCCATAACTTTGACGACATTTCTCTCGTCCACGCTCCATATACCTACCGTGTACTGATACTCCCTGGCGATGAGAGGACACACACACACACACACAAATGGGCCAATCGAAAGAATCAACAATGCTGGGTATAACTACCTGGCAACCTGGGTACCTACTAGCAGCCATGTCCGCATGAACCTCGTGCTTGGAATCACCTGATTGGCATGATCCAACCTGTCGGTACCTCGGCCCCGGCTGCCATCCACATCATGGTCTCATCCAGTTCTTCATTCATTCATCCATGCATCCATGCATCCACATCTTTCATTCTCCCTCGGCGGAACAAACCCGCCAATCGTAGTCGGCCCGTCGTCAACTGAGCCATGTTTGGAAATCTCATTCATCCTTATTCATCTCCTCATGGGCCGAGTGCCCTCGCTATACGGAGTATACTGCGCTCAAGACATTAATGAATGACCAACCCCCTTCTAACAATACTTGTATGATACCATCTCAACCGATCTGATCCGATCCGCTGTCGTCAAAACCTCCTCATTACCTCCAGCCACCCTTTCCCGTCATGCCTGGGTGGTACCATCCTGGCCAGCCCATATATACGGAGCTCTGAAGCCAGTAACACTATAAAGCAGGAGTAAAAAGTGTGTAATGCAATGTCAACACCGCTACCGAGACCCCCCCCCCCCCCTCCTCTATACAGACAGACCTGCTGCTTCATTATATAGCCACCATTCCGTTTACTGACCGTCCCACCGTCTTGAAGCTCTGGAACTTGCCATCCGTGCCCATAACGTCAAATCGGTCCACTCCCATGGCGTCCGCCGAGAAGCCACTAAAGTAGTAACCGATAATCACCACAAGGTACGTGAGCATAAGAATGCTGCCCTTGAAGTAGTTGCTCTTGCCCTCTCCGTACACGTAGCTGAGCAAGAAGACGCACAAGATAACCGTCACCATGTCCCATTGGGGGAAGAGGAGCGAAAACGTGTAGTTTGCTGCATCTCCCCCAAGAGGAACTCCCGGTAAAAAGGCCGAGTAGAAGACGAGAGCGGGAATCTGCAACAGGCAAACCTGAAGCGCGTATGCCGAACCAATCTCCATCGAAAGAGCAATGTTTCCGTTCATGGCGAATGAAATGGCATTCTGCAAATATGTTAGACAACTGCCACGGCACAAAGGATAAGAATCGATGCTACTTACGAGAAACTCGGTCGTGTTGGGAACCAGGGCGAACAGCGTAATACCTAGGAACTTCTGATCAATCTGGAAGCTCTCGAGCACCACGTCCACTGTGTCGACCAGAATTTCCGCAATAATGGCGTACAGCACGGTTGCCGCCAGCAAGATGACGGCACTCTTGGTTCGGCTCCAGTTTGGCGCATCGTGTCCCCCGTGAGCGGCTTGCACCTCGGTTGCTGGCATCTCATGGTCAACTTCGAGGAATGTCGGCTGGCGGGTAGGGCCAGGAGGTCGAGGAGTCGTTGCGTGCGCAACTGGCGTGGAAGAGTGTTTACGGGGCAGACGCTCACGCTCACGCGAGGTAGCAATGGCCGCTGCAGTGGCCGCAATCTCAGTCACCTCGCGAGCCAGAAGCTTGTTGTCCGCCTCGCTCAGGCCGGGAAAGTGAAGTGCAGAGCGAGCTGTCTGGCCACCACTCGACTTTGGCGGCACCACATGCGGAGTGCCGGGTATACCGTTCGGGGGCGCCAACGCAGTCGAGTTTTGGCGAGATTCGTCTTGCAGACCAACCTGCTTGAGAGACTGGCCTAGAATGCGTTTATAGAGATTCGAGTCCCGGACGTCACTCCCGCTGGCCTCTGCAACGGAGTGGTGAGCATGCGAGGGCCGGAGACTGACGGAGTGCTGCATGTGCTCCTCGTGGCGCTTCTCGTCCACCTCGGCGTTCCAAATGACCGCTGCATGGGTGCGGAGGGTGAACCACAGTCCAATGAGGTACGAGAGGAACAGCATCATGGCCGCCATGTAGCAGTAGGGGCGCACGGCCTCGAGATAGAATCTGTCGTCGAGGGCCGGGGTCTGAGAGAAGAAGCAGCGACGGCAATCCCCACTCCCTATCCCAGAGTTTCCACCGCTGTAATCTTGGCAGTCCATGCAGTTGAGCTGGTGCGACCCGTAGATCTGGTAGAAGAGCGTTGGACCAAAGGCGCCTACGACTGCGAATAGAAGCATCGTAGAAGTGACACCCGCAGATTTGGCATTGAATCGCTGCGTCTTGCGCTTGATGGCTCCAAAACACATGGAAATGCCAGGTAGAAAGAGGATACCGGCAAAGATGCTGCCCACAATGCTGCCCTCGACCAGTTGGCCCTTGCCCTGCTTCAACGCGACGCAGTATAGGAACACTTCCACGACAGTGGCAAAGAAGGCGTTGATGGCGGCACCTACGCCCATGGAAGACTGAGCCGAGATGGACGCCACAGCCTGCCCGATGAAATAGGCCAAGGGGATGATGGACAGGAGAGCCGCAATGAACAAAAAGGCCGGGGAGGTGATGAGGTTCTCAACATGGAGCATGCGATCCAGCACCAACCAGTCAAAGATGACAAAACCCACAACCACCATGAGGTTGATGAGGAAGATGTTGGTTCCGTCAACCGTGTACTTCCAGTATCGAGCACCCACGGCGCGGTAGGTACAGAGCAAGATGGACGAGTTGGGCGCGTCTTCGGTGCGAGCGTAGCGAATGTCAGACTCAAAGGACAAGGCTAGCGGGTGCCGTCTCAGGTGATCAAACAGGAGTATCGTGGCCTTGCCCATTGGGATCCAGAAGACGAGGAACCAGCAGATGCCTGAGACAAGGATGAGAGAGGGCGAAATCAAGCAGTAGAAGAAGACGAAGAAGATGACACGGCCAATGTTCCACTGACCACGCCCAAACAACCGCCGCTTCAGCCTGGGCTGGAGCTCGCCGGCTTCGCCAGCCTCGCCGCGTGGGCTGCGGCCCAACAAACTCTCAGTCTCGCTAGGCTCCGAATCGATGCTTCGCCTCGAGCGGCCTATGATCGAGCGATTGCGGTCCGGGCCAAAGAATAGTCGTCCGTATTCGAGGTCTCCGCTCTGCCACTGTTCGTACTCGGAAATGCTCCTGCCCTCATCCTGGTCCTCCTCCAGGTAGGCATCGTCCTTTTCCAGGCGTACAAATTTGCCAAAGGGATAGAAGAGGTACCCGCTGAGGCCCCAAAGCACTCTGCCGTATTCTCTTCCACTAGGAGCAGCAGCAAAGAGAAGGCACACAATGGCACCAACGGCTGCAATGGATGCCAACCACCAACCAAACAGAACTGTCCAGAGAAGGTTGAACAGCAGTAGCCATCTACTCACGCGGCCTCCTGGGGCCGAGTGGATGTCGGCCTGGGCAAACTTCTGGATCGAACGATCCTTCTTGTACAATGCGGGCTTCCAAACACGGATACCAAAGGGGTGGGTCTGGTTGATGGCCTGCTGTCGATCCTTGAGGGTAAAGCTCTCGGCCTCGCTGACGTCGCCGTCCGAGTCGCAGTCTACATGTTCGTCGAGATGGAGCTCTTCGTGTTCTTCATCGGCCTCGTCCGGTGGGGTGACGACATCATCGGCACTTGCACTGGCCTCTCCTTCTTCTTCTTCTTCTTCGACGTGGGAGCTGACGCGGGAAAGGTGGGTTCCGATCTGACTTCTGCGCCTGGTTCCAAAGATGTTTGAGCGGACTGCAGCATCTGCCTCGACTTCGTGAGCCTCGTCGTCGATGGAGTAGATGCCGCCACGGTAGGGAGTCGTGGACGATGTTCGGCGGCCCAGCGCAGGCTTTCGGAGTCGTGGTACGGAGTTGACTCGGTCCTGGCCTCTCGCGGGCCGTTGGGATTGCGAGCCGCGATTGCGGGAGCGATTCGGGGACGTTTCGCCCTGGCCAGGCAAGTTGATGGAACCTGCAGGACAAAGGAGTCAGTATGCGTTCCAAGCTGGGGGCCATCAGCCCTCAGGAAGACGTGAGGCGCTCACCATAACCGCCTTCGGGCATGCGACGGACTGTGTCGGTGGACTGGAAGCTCTCGGAAAGGCCGTCTTCTTCGGTGCGCGCAGTGGCATCGGCTGTCGCATAGGGATTGCGAGTAGTCGCTGGCGATGTGTTACTCGACGAGGAATCGCCGCCCGGGCGCAAGCCGGGGGGTTGGCTGTCCTGCCTGGATGGATCCATGGCTGGTGAGGCCTGAGATGGCATCAGGCTGCTGCAGAAGTCGGGTCACGATGGTCAGCAATGCAGCAAAGGCGGGCAGTGGCGTAGAGAGGGATGGACGGCAGAAACAGCAGGATGATGACAATCCGGGGAGGGAATGCCGAGCATGCCAGCGTGACGTTGCAGTCGCGTGCCAGCCCAGACTCGAGCGGATGTATGTAGTTGCTGATGCAGATGCACAGGATTAGGCCTTGTTTGCCGCTGATCCGAGTTGATATGATCTGGTCTGGGATGGTTTTGCGTGCGGCGCAACTGGCGGTAGATGCAGGAAAACAAGGATTGGTTGGACCAGCGAGGTTCGGTAGTTAACTAGTGGTTTGGTTTGGGCTTACGCTGGACTTGGCTCGTTGGGCAACAACCCAGAAGACGCGAAACTGTCAACACAAGCAGGCGCAGATGCAGGTGGATGAAGCAACGACGACAGTAACAACAACAGCGGTTGCTCAGCTCAAGGCAGACGTAATAAAGAGAAGAAGAAGAGGAAAGAGCTGGCTCGTCTTGCTAGAAGAAAAAACAGACACTGGTGGAACGTGGAAACAGCTGCCACTCGGGATGGGATCAGATGGCATGGGCATGAGCATGGGCATGGGCATGGGATAGGATGGCATGGGATGGGATGACAGTGGTGGAGAAGTTGGGTCAGTAGACGGTCCATCACCGATGCACTACTACTACGCTATGCGATACGAGTCCATCGCCGAATCCACCCAGAATGCAAGCTTCCAGCTCGTGCCATTCGAGCCAGCGCTCACCAAACCATAGCGTGGCTGCCATGCATGCGTTTGCGATCTCGTCGGCGTGGTGGAGCTAGCATCCTTGAAACCAGGAGATCAAAGGCTAGAGGGAAAGGGTCTGAGTGTCTGTGTCTGAGTATTATCTGGGCCATCCATATTGGATTGGATCCCTATTCCACGAAGCTGTATCCATGGACTCCATAGACATGCATATTGTAAGCTTATCCTTGCACGCCGTAAGTTTCCTCCAGCGTTGCTCAAAATGCCCGGCCTCTTGATACCTACCTAGGTATCAGCCTACCTACCTACCTGGGTAGACACTGAGACTCATGTGTCGCGCATTAAAAAGAAGACGGGAGCTAACTGCGTATAAAATGACGGTTCATTTGTCGATACCGCCCGGTCCGTCCAGGTGGGGATGCGCATGGCATTAATGATACAGATGATGTAACAGCGTCACAGAGCTTTCCAGACGGTGGCATCCCGATACGTACCGCTTCCTCGAACCCGGAACGCGCCAAAACAGATATCCCGATCCACCTCCCGCCCTCATGGCCCGTGCGCCCTGACTGCGGCTTACGAGCCAAGCTGTAGCCTTGTCAAGCTCAACGCCGTCGCAACCAACCTCGACGACGACGACGACATCGACCATTCCATCGCCCATCACCCATTGCGAATCCTTCCGACGCCCTCAAACACCCCTCCAACTGCATCCATAGCTCTGCGTCTGATTCAACCACTGCCCCATCCCAGACTCCGATATCCCAGACCATCGCCAAGATGGCGCTCGACGAGTACTACCACAACAAGGTCGAGGCGATGAAGCTCGAGATCCTCAAGGGTCAAGCAGCTCTCCGCCGTCTCGAAGCCCAGCGAAACGACTACAACTCCCGCGTGCGCTTGCTCCGAGAAGAGCTGGGCCTGCTGCAGCAGCCTGGCTCATATGTTGGCGAGGTCGTCAAGGTTATGAGCACAAAGAAGATCCTCGTCAAGGTTCACCCAGAAGGCAAATATGGTTCGTCATCCCTGCTGAGCCGCCCCTCGCCTGCCCCCTCCAGCGCTAACGTTTCTCAGTCGTCGATGTATCCGACAGCGTCGACGTTTCCAAGCTCACCCCCGGAAAGCGCGTCACCCTCCTCTCGGACAGCTACAAGCTCGAGAAGCTACTTCCCTCCTCGGTCGATCCTCTTGTCTCGCTCATGATGGTGGAAAAGGTGCCCGACAGCACGTACGACATGATTGGTGGTCTGGACCAGCAGATCAAGGAGATCAAGGAAGTTATCGAGCTCGGCCTCAAGCACCCCGAGCTTTTCGAGTCACTCGGTATCGCACAGCCCAAGGGTGTCCTCCTGTACGGCCCTCCCGGTACCGGAAAGACGTTGCTGGCCCGAGCTGTAGCTCACCACACCGCCTGCAAGTTCATCAGAGTGTCTGGTTCAGAGCTGGTGCAAAAGTATATTGGTGAGGGTAGCCGAATGGTGCGGGAGCTCTTCATCATGGCTCGAGAGCACGCGCCGTCGATCATCTTCATGGATGAGATTGACAGCATTGGTTCCTCACGTGTGGAGGGATCCTCTGGAGGCGATTCCGAAGTTCAGCGAACCATGCTTGAGCTTCTGAACCAACTGGACGGTTTCGAGCCCACCAAGAACATCAAGGTCATCATGGCCACCAACCGACTCGACATTTTGGACCCCGCCCTGCTGCGACCTGGACGTATCGACCGAAAGATTGAATTCCCCCCGCCCAGCGTCGAGGCCCGAGCCGATATTCTCCGAATCCACAGCCGCAAGATGAACCTGACTCGCGGCATCAACCTGAACAAGATTGCCGAAAAGATGAATGGCTGCTCTGGTGCCGAGTTGAAGGGTGTATGCACCGAGTCTGGCATGTACGCCCTCCGAGAGCGGAGAGTGCACGTAACGCAGGAGGACTTTGAGCTCGCAACGGCCAAGATCCTCAACAAGCATGACGACAAGGAGGTCTCCCTCGGTAAGCTCTGGAAGTAATTCAGACGACATTGGGTTAAGCGGTACTGCGGTGGGATGCTTGGGACATGTAGATGCCTGGGTAGCGGCGGGGGCTGTACGGATAGGAAAATGTGCCAATATTCCGACACCATGCCACCACGTCTGCATTCTCCGACGTCCATTCTACCTCGTCAGTTTTGGGCCTCAAACCTAAAGTATGATGCTTCTATGGTGCCATTAGGAGCCCCCCTTGCGGATGATGGGCGTTTGTTTTTTAGGAGTGACTTAATGATGGGCGACGATGACAATGCTCCATTTGGGTCCCATGTGAGCAGACCTTGGCTCTGAGTGGTGCCTTGCGAAATAGGTGACCTTGTCGTATGCCTAAATACGTAGGGACATAACCACCGTGAAGAGGATTTGGACATGAACAGCTCTATGGTCTTTGAATTATTCACGGGACAGAAAGGTCTATATGGTGGTCTTCATGTCTATTGTAAATATACCTACATATGACTACTATGATTTCTGTTCCAAGTCGTAACATGGTTAAATCATTACATCACAGTATTGAGGTGCACAATAGTAAATTAGTTGTTCCCATGTCCTGGCTGCTTTGTCAGGGAGTGGTTGGCTCGACAGTCAATCTACAACGTGAACACGTTCCAACTCCAACCCTGGGGAAAGCCTTTGGGGCGTTGATGCCAGGTGAACAGCTAGAAACCCAGCAAGGCCAGCTTCTAGCCCGTAGCTTGTGAAACTGCATCATTCTGTCAAATGCACTACTTGTCCAACCACTTGGACTCTTGGAACAACTCGAGACATGGGCCTACATTGAAGCACTCGGCAAACCCCGTCAAAGTACGAGACGAAGACAGACCGAATACTCGGGCATAGGTCGGCGACAAGTGCTCATACCGGCCAGTACTCCACAAAGCCGACAAGGTTGAGGTTGAGAATTGAGCATTTGGCCGAGAGCCAACCAAGGCGACCAAGGCGACCAAGGCGACCAAGGTGACAGACATGTTTGACAGCCATCGCTTCCCAGCACTCGGCGCCACAGTACGGTACAAGGTTGAGCGGTCCTGGGCCGCTACGAGGCTCTGATTCGCCAGGAGAGGGCCGGTGATTCTGAGAAAACAGGCAGCATCGTGAACGAGATAAGGTATCCCGATCCTGTGGCCCCTTGCCCATGGCGGATCTTGCATCAGGGTTACCAGGATGACAAAGCAGGCTGGTCCCGAGATTTGCCAGCTCCTCGTGGCCAGGTTGCAACAGTTGCGTCGCGACTTGTCTCGGACGGGGGGGAATTGGGGACGATGGCTCGTACGATTCTTGCCTGCACCTCCCACGGCCCATCCAATAGAGGTCTCTCGGGGGGGATGGAGCAGGTAGGCAAAAGACGCCGGCATGGCAGCCTGTCGGCCTTGGGGCCCCCACACGCGCCGCCTCACCGCTGTCGTTGACGTGAACCATTCAAACATTTTGGTTTCTGTCAGGCCCTGGGCTGGCAGGGATCTAGATAGATACTACGTATGTAGTGTGTATCCGGCATGTTGCGCGGGCATCCGCATCCGAATCCGAACCCGAACCACCAGGGCGGGCTATTTAGCAGTTAGTGGTAAGTCGTGACGGAGCAATTGTATCAAGTATGGCGGCGCTCCATCTGCATGGACCAGCAGAGCCGAAAGGCGGAACGGATGCGCGTGACTATTCGTTTGAAGAGATGCTGCAGGCTTCTAGAGTCTGGACTCTGTTTGCGTTGACGTTCCTTTGCTTGCCAAGGCGTCTAGACGTCTGCGTCTGCTTCCGTTTCCCCACAGACCACGTCGAGACACTTGAAGCATAGACGGCGCTGCAATGGGCAGCGTCTAGAACGGCCGAAGCCACGTCACAAAGGACAAGATGCGAGAGATGAGGTCAAGATGGGCAACAGCATCAGAGGTGCAATCCGAGATGCATCGCTGCCAGGGATCCCTGGAGCAAAGATGTGCGCTACCGAGGATTGCATCACGAGTCACGAGGCGGAGATGAGGACCAAAGCCCGCCGGGAGGAAGCATTGACTGCAAAGCCACGTTGAGGCTGGAGCTCCGGGGCCTAGGATCTGGCCTGCTCCGGCTATAAGACGCTGGGACAACAGCCCTAGCACGGTTTCGCAACACGGCGATACTTGGTGTTGACGGATGGCTACTCGAGCACTAGCGCATCGTGGCCCAATGTACAGTACAGTACCTTTTCGGGACGGCTGTCTGCGATGGATGGCGCATGTCGCATGTCGCATGTTGTGTTGTGTTGCGCCGCCAAGGGGCGAATTGGCGGTAAGTGGAAAGGAGATTGAGACCGGCATCCGAGTCGACAATGCACGCCTCATGAGGCAGACATGTGCTGTTGCTGAGAAACGAATGCCTCAGCACGCTCAGCAAAGCACTCTCGACTGGCAGCTTGCAGGCATGGAGCTGCTCAGCCCCAGCTGTCTGGTTCAGGGTCCCCCAGCTCCCGTTCCATTCTGCTTGGATGATTATGACGCCGGCAGGGGGTGCCTGCCGACTGCGACGACACGGATGCTCAACGGCCTCAGCCAGCCGCCATCTGCAACGTAGACGGTGGTTTGTTCTCAGTGGAGGGGAGGGCGCAAAACACATCATGATGAGCCACTCTAGGGGGGAGCAAAACGCGGCGATCTCGGGGTCCAGGCCGGTCGACGACTGGGCGCCGGGCTTGTTCAATAGAGTGGATGTGGATGTAGATGTGGATGGGATGGTGGCTTCATCTACCCACCAAGGACAGTAGCATGCGTGCGCCTTGCAGCCTGTTGAACGACCCGATCCGAGAAGCAAAAGTCACTTCAGGTTGATCACCGAGGTGAGGTGAGGTGAGGTGATTACAGTGGTCGATCAGGCACTTGGCCGGCCTCCAAAAGGCCCCTAGAAGAGGCCAAGGGTCCAGGGCTTTCAGGGCCTGGTCGCAGGTGCAACGGTAATGGATGTTTCTCGCCTAAAATTGGCCCTTTGACCTAGACG
Organism: Pseudonectria buxi; assembly: GCA_003693545.1. NCBI lineage: Eukaryota > Fungi > Ascomycota > Sordariomycetes > Hypocreales > Nectriaceae > Pseudonectria > Pseudonectria buxi. Next base: position 56,202 of record QUZG01000008.1, on the reverse strand, counting down.
CTACGTCATTCCGCGTCTCCAACGGCCTCGCGACTCCGCTGCAACCGCCACACAAAGCACACCTTTATCCACGCGCAATTTCTGCTACGGGCTGGGAATGGACGGTATTGCACCAACATGGAGACGCTTTGCAGGACAATATTGGCAGGCAGAACAAAACCCGCTGGAAGCTTGGTAGTCAAATGAGACTGACAACTTGGCAGCAACACGCCGGAACGGTGCCACGCACCAAGCACCAAGCACCAAGGAGCGGCCAAGCAAGAGGTTGGCGCCATTGTGGCTCTGGCCTGGTACGGGGCACTATGTACATGTCCAGTACCTCTGGCGGTACGGGAGCAGGCTAGGAGAATGAGGGGTGTTGCCAGCATCAAAGTCTAGAGGCTGCCCGTATGCGGGCCGGTGACGTTGAGTAAGGGTTCTACCCGCAGTATGGTTGGACAGCCACCGGCTAGTTTGCGGACCCAGAGCCCAGAGGCTTTGCGCCCCCCGACGCCCCATGACGATGGGCCTGCAGCTCTCGACATGTTTGGGCAAGGAGGAAACAAGACGTGAGGGGAAAGGGGAGAGGAAATAAGGTAGTGCGGGCTGGAAGAAGAAGTTTGCGTAGAAGATTTCGAAGGTTCGAAAAGATGATGGCCACCACTAGACATTGCATCTTGGCCCCAGGGCACGTGGGCAGGCGAGAACCAACTGGCCTCGAAGGCAGACGACTTGTTCCACGATGCCTGGTTGAAAGAGTTGATGTAGTTGGCAGATGGTTCTTCACTTACAAAGAATGCCGCATTCAAACAACCCAGGCCATGCCTACGATATCCGACACGATAGACTGGCAGCACACACTGCTCGGAGTCTGTGGTTGTCGACGATCGTTGCCTACTTGACAGGTCTGCATCACCCCATCCGCTCCTCGCTGCCCCCCAACTCAAACTGCCTCGCGGTGTAGTCTAACTTACAGAGTATATCTGTGACGATGCCATCATCAAGAGTCTTGTCAGACATGGATCTTTTCTGGCCTCGCTTGTGCGACCTCTCTACTGGTTGGAGAGAGAGAGAGAGAGAGGACTCGCATGACAGCGGTGCAGGCAAATTAAACGCAGCCAAAGAGCCAAAGAGCCGTGGGCACTGCCCATGACGATCTCGGTGAGGACGAAGGTTTCTATTTCGATACACCAATCTATACTCTGTAGAGGAGGTAGGACCCTCGTCAATCTCGCTCGCAAGTCGTCATTCTCCACCCGCTCTCGCACCCGCCTCTGAGAGATCTCCCCCTGCCCTATGCCCTGGGGCCTCTTGGGCCTCTTGGGCCTCTAGCCTCAAGGCCTGGAGGCAGGCAATTGTGCTCTTTGTCCATTTGCGGTGCCGATGGAATTGCATTTCGCCATTCCATCCCATGCACGGAAGAGCCGTCCACACCGGCCCTTTCCATTTGCGCTTCCCCGCTTCTCTGGGAGGCTCACCCTTGATTCACCTTGGTCTGCACCACATTTTCTCGGTGGCATCTGACGTCTGGCTGTGAGCCAGCCTGCGTGCCTGCTTGCTTGCCCGGTTCCAGCTGTTATTGTCATTATCATTGTCACTCTTGTTGCCTTTGCCGTTGCCATTGCCATGTCGAATTAAGCCATGCAAAGTGCCCTCCATGTCCTGATTTGCCTGCATCTAGGCTTCTCATTATCAGCATTGGCCGTCTATTTGTTCAGTTTCATTGCCTCCCTTGCCCGTCACTATTCTGTCTGGTTCCACTTTGCGCGTCATCGCCCACGCCCCCTCCTCCCTCCCTCCCATCCCAGGCCAGGCCCGGCCAGGCCAGGCAAAGCTTGCACTCGGTACTCAGTACTCCGTCTTCCGTATTGCACGGATACAATACGATATCTCGTGCCCAGAGGTATTTCTTAGATGTTGGCCTCGTCCCTGCTGGTCTGACCTTTGATCTCTGGCCGCTGCATTGTGCGCTCTGACTTACATATGCCCTCGACCCTCTGACCTCTGGCTTCCACCAAAACGCCCCCCGGACATACCTTTGCCATAAGTTAATTACGCCATTTCCATATCATTACCACACACCACCAGCCAGCGGACCGCTCCACGCCTTGCAGCAGAAACAAGCAAGTACAAGTACAGTACCTGGACAGTACCGTACCGCCCACATCTACACCCAGGCCTAGCGTACTGTACCTGCTGTATCTGTTGCCCCCGCCCCCTGTCAGCGCCCCCATCTCCCCCGTTAGTCCCAGCGATTCCGCCGATTCCATAAGCCCCAAAGCCCCCACCATCTGCCACTCTATCGTCCCCGTTCCTTGTCCTCCCAACTTCGACTTGCAACTCTGAATCGTGACCATCGCTGCGAACCAACCCGGACCAAACCAAAATCGCCGTTTATTGTCCACTGTTCGCCGTCTGCCGTCTGACGTCTGCCATCTGCCGTCCGCAGTCCGCAGTCCATCCGCAGTCTATCCGCAGTCCCAGTCCGCCACCGGCTCCCTCCCGCCTCTTCGTCGTCTTCTCCCCGTCGCCATGGCTTGCTAAGCATCGCCCTTCTCCCCCGTTCACCCTCGACAAACCCGCATAGCTCTTTGACGCCATGCATGACTCGAGAGCAGGAGACCGGACGCCGGTCCACCACTACACTATGAAGACGTCGGCCAGACCGTCCCCTGCAGCCACGGGCTCGCAGTCTCAATCTCTCTCCTCCCACTCCCACTCCCACCCGCAGTCAATCCGAAACACCAAGCAACCCAAGTCGTCGACTCCCACCGCTTCACCTCGCATGCCCCATTCTGTCGGCCAGAACCACCCGCCAAAACTCTCTCCCCACCCCGTCGATGCCCGGGCTCCGAGCCCCAACTACTTTGGTCTCATCATCGAACCCGGCAGTGACCCTCGTGAGTCCTCGGGCTTGCCTAGGGAGAACTGGAGTCCGGCTTCCTCATCCGTCAAGTCTTTTGCTGCCGCCATTCCCAAGCAGGTCTCCTTGGATGCCAACCCTGATTTTGAAGCCTTCAGACGCCAGGCTGATCTCAACCGCGGCAAGTCGTTTGCCATGTCAACCACTCACCACATGCAGCCACCCTCCCTGGCACCTGTCCGGCCGCGCCCGTCGAGGTGGCACACGCATGCGAGCGACACCGGCACCGAATCTCCTCTTGTCCGCCAGCCCAGTGCGGCCAAGGACCGACCTTCGAGCCGCATGGATCTTGATCAGGATAGCCTTCGCGACTCCGCATACGTATCCTCGGATTCCAAGCGCAACTCCGAGTCTTCCCTCCAGTTCCCGCTCCCGCAGATGACTGGCCTCCCCCGCTTCGAGTCTCCACGACCCATGGAGCCATCTCAGCAACGTACATCCCTAACTCGAGCTGAGGATCGGGACCCGCGTCTGTCCGTCATGGAACACAAGCTGGATCCTCCCTCGCCCGCCGCCCTGGACCTAAAGCGCGCCGTAACTGTGCCCGCTAGTGTCGAAGGCACTCAACCGTCCATGGTCTCGGGTCCGCAGTTGCGAGAGCTCATTGAAGCCGTCGATGAAGAGCAGCTTCTCCTCATTGACATTAGGTCTTCACAAAATTACGCACAATCACGCATCAAGGGCGCCCTCAATCTGTGTATCCCCACCACTCTCCTCAAGCGGGCGACGTTCAACATACAAAAACTCCAACAAACGTTTCAAAGGGGCTCCGACACCGACAAGTTCGCGCACTGGCGTGAAATGGAATGTATCGTCGTCTACGACTCCCACTCATCAGATAAGCGGGACGCCGTGACTGCCCAGAACATGATTAAGAAGTTCACCAATGAGGGCTATGGAGGAAATACGTGCATCTTGCGGGGTGGCTTCACATCGTTCCAAGAAGAACATTCAGACCTTGTCGACTACTCTACAGCTGCAGAGAGCCCCGTCAAGTGCAGTGGTGGCGTGCCACAGGGCGGTATCGCGCCAGTCATTGGCGGAGTCATGCTTCCCACCTCTGGTAAAGACCACAATCCCTTCTTCTCCAACATTCGGCAAAACATGGATCTCGCCGATGGAGTTGGCCAGTTGGATGTCACCCGACCATCCGGCCTCGTCTCGCCCACACTACCCCTATGGTTGCGCGAGAGCTCTTCAAAACAGGACCACGGCAAGATGGTCGCCAATAAATTCCTGCATATTGAGAGAGAGGAACAGTCACGCATGAAGGCTGCGTATGCTTCCTTCAATCCGAACAATACCGAGCAGGGAAGCACGGTTCAGCTCTGCGGTGTCGAGAAGGGAGTGAAGAACCGATACAAGGACATTCTGCCATTTGAGCATGCACGTGTCAGGCTGCAAGAGAAGCCGGAAGGTTCATGTGATTATGTCAACGCCAGCCATATCAGGGCTTCGCGGAGCAACAAACGATATATTGCCACCCAGGGTCCTCTACCAGCGACATTCGAGGTAAGCACACTTGCTTTTGTGTGCCTGGCTCAGAACATTCGAGGCTAACAAGAAGACAGGATTTCTGGTCCGTTATCTGGGAGCAAGATGTGCGTGTTGTGGTCATGCTTACTGCAGAGTCCGAGGGTGGCCAGCTCAAGTGCCATCCCTATTGGAAGGGAAGAGACTATGGTGCTATTCGGCTGAAGCTGCTTTCCGAGAAGAAAGTGTCGCTCGACATTGATAAGCATAGGTCAGATTCGCATGCTACGCCTTCGTCAGTCGTGGAAGCGGAGCTCGGTCGAAGACGCGCCAACACAACCACGATTTTGGAGTCTACAACGCCAACCCCAAAGTCGCTCCAGGGTGCGCAAGCAGATGTCCCGTATGTCATCATCCGGAAGTTTGCTCTCTCTCACACTTCGCATCCATTCGCTCCGATGCGAGAAATCACTCATCTACACTTCCCATCGTGGCCCGACTTTGGCACTCCGGCACAGCCTGCACACCTCCTAGCGCTTGTCGAGCTGGCCAACGTCATGCAGCGGTCTGCTCTACCGATCGAAACATCGACCGTCATGGGGTCTAAGAAATCTCCCGCTGAGCATGTTCCTGTTTCATGGTATGACGAACCAGAAAAGGATGCTCGTGCCAGACCGATGCTTGTTCACTGCTCGGCGGGTTGTGGCCGGACCGGTACATTCTGCACCGTGGATAGCGTCATCGACATGATGAAGCGACAGCATCAGGTCGGAGCAGAGGCATCGCGCACCCACGACGCGGAAGGCGATGTTCAGATGGGAGGCGGTGGCGGCGATGTGTCACCGCGGTCAACTCGCGTGGCTAAGCGCCAAGCGACCAACTCTCGTTTTGGCATGGAGAAGCGAAGGCCGTCTGCTCAGGACCAGCTTGACACGGCCTGGTTGGGTGACGAAAGGGTGGATCTGATTGAGAAGACGGTCGAGGACTTCCGAGAGCAGAGACTGAGCATGGTACAGAGCCTGAGACAGTTTGTACTCTGCTACGAGACCATCCTAGAGTGGTTGAACAGGATGAATGACCGAGGGGCAGTTACCCCGGATGGTCGAACGCGAAGCGGGAGCCTACAGCAGCCTCAGAGGGCCCGATGAAGCCTAAATGGGCTAGCTGACGGGCGAGCTTCAAGTTGATGGCTTACGACTTGGGAGAGGCATTAGCCATGGCGCATACACATCATCGGGAGCATATATTGCATCGGTACATGCATGGTCTGGCAGAGGACCAGGGGCGACGGTGGAACAAGGCAAGGCGAGGCAAAGCAGGTCAAGGCGTTTACCGGATATTTTTTTTCCCTCTTCTTCCCACCTGGTCCTTTTCCCATTTTATGTTTTTGTGTTTTCTCTCGCCGCCATATCTGGCGTTGGCTTTCTCCTACTTCTTTTTTATTATTCTCCTTCTTTTCGGTCTTGTCCTACTTCTTCCTTCTTGCTCAGTTCTCTTTCATTCTTCAACGCGGCTCTCGCCGAGGGGGGTTTGCGTGAGAAGTTGCGATATTTTATGAAGAGCATACATCAGAAGGATGTACTCAGAAAAGCGAAAAGGCGAGTGATGATGGTGTTGGGTGATGTGAGACTTGTGGTTTGGTGGGGTTATATCATGTACAGTACCTTGGGTAGATGAGACGACAAGAGCTCATGTTAAGTCTGAGAGGGAGTGTCAGTGCACGATGAGTGGACATGAACTGGGAATATAACTACTGCTAAGTACCACGACTTCAACGCGTGCTTGATGGTGCATGTTTCCAAGGCCCCGGTCTAGTTATGTCAACCTGACGGTGCTCGGGCTGGCAATGAGATGACACCTGTAATGGCGATCCACTTGGTTCACTCCCACGCGCTATGAGGAATGTATGTAGGCAGGCCTGTGCAGATGATGGCCAAGCATCAGGCGGAGCGTGATGAATCAGTGAGACGTACGAGATGTGGCAGTATACGGCGAGATGAGTTGATGCATTTACTTGGATGTAGTTCTTGGCCGACTCTCGGAAGTGATAAGCCCTGAAGGAAGGAGTAAATACAAGACGGCGTGATATAGCCAACCTGATACTGCCATGTTGAAGAGACCGGTCGTTGTGACATGCTGGGAGCAAGCACCACCACCACGTGTGGACTAGCTACTGGAGAAGAGCCAGGCATTGTCCTAGTATGTACTCCGTATTACTCTGGCTTGTCTGGCTTTCTGAGTCGACGCGTGGTTGCGTGAGAGCAAATGAAGCAACTTTGCGATGCGTTTCAATGCCCTGTACGGAGTACGAGGGGGCAATCCATGCCTGTTGCGGAACAAGTGCCCCCTGAGGTGAGGAGGCCCTGGAGCGGGCAGACACTGGAACCTTCTCTACTGCTGCGAAGCGTTACGCCATCGCTTAACTATTCCCCCACTTGAGTAATCAGCTCCATGGGCCATCCAAGACCCCCGTTTTAGGGCACCCCAGCACCATTTTGCAGGGCAACACCCGCTGAAACGCCCCCTGGGATGGACTGCCTGTGCCCTGGGCTGGGCTGGGCTGGGCTGGGATGCATGGAAGCCAGCCGCCATTGACATGCTTGATTCCCATCCATCCATGGACATGCTCAACTCTGCATCTGCATCTGCATCCGCATCTGCGACTACGCCTGCGTCTACGTCTGCAGGTCGAAACCAAACCCTCTCTTCTTGTTCCTCTTCTCCTGGCTCCTCGCTTACTTTACTTTAATCTTGTCTTCTTTAGCACCACCGGCCCTTGTTGGTTTGCCTGCCTGCCTGCCTGGCACCCCTCCTTCATTCACTGCCCGTTCCCTCGTTTTCTACCTGGGCTCCTGTGTCTTTGCATCTGCGGCGACCGACATCCTCACTTCGAGACTCGAACAAGAGCAAGCGGCAAGCGACGCGACGCTCGTCTGCCAAGATCATACCTCGGATCCTCCAGTGCCACTCGTTCTCTTGCGCTTGCGCCTGAGCAGGGGCTGTCGACCCAACCCAACAAACACAACACGTACCGACTCGATCCGTTTCGACTCGGTCTAGAAACCCGCCTATTCGATCGTTGTAGCATCGATACCATCATTCGCCGTTCCAAAAGCGTTGGTTTCTCCAAGCTTCCAGCAGACGACCCTTTCGGCTTCCGGCTTCCGGCTTCCGCTTGTAACCACATCAAATACGAGCCAAATGCCCCAGCTGCCTCCAGCCACCAACACCATGCGTCGCTCCTCGCTCGACGTGCCGGAACCGTCGCACAACATGCAAGACACGCACGACATACATCTCGGAGACGCCTTGGAGGAGGACGACGACGACATCAGTCTCACCATGCCCCCGGCTGAAGAAGACGTCTTGGACGAGGACAGCAGGATCTACACCCCACCCCCTCGCATCGCCGCCCGCTTTTACCGTCCCTCTCAAGCTCGTCGCAGAGACTCGGCCGCCTCGTCACGACGCAACTCCATCTCCTCGGCCCACTCGCGCTGCTCTTCCATCCAGCCCTCTAGCCATGCCGATGACGATCAGAGCAAGCATGTGGCGCAGCACCTTCGACGGACTTCGTTCCTCGAGGATCGCAAAGCCCGACTCGCCGATCGTGCTGCCCACGCCGAAAAGGTCCGGCTCCGAGCTGCACTCGCCAAGGCCACTCAGCGCGACACGACTGTCTCCGAGGAAAGGGCTCTGGCCGCCCAGCAGGCCAGAGAGCGCAATCTGGCCGAGATTGTTGCCAACTGCGCGGAAGAGGTCAAGCGAGCCAAGCAGGTTGCCGAGTTTATGAAGGAGAAGCGCGAGCAGGAACTTGTCAAGATGAGAACACAGATGGAAGAGAGAATGGCCGAGGCCGAGAAGAGGCGCGAGGAGTTACGGGTCAAGAATGCCACACGACGGTCTCGCGGCCAGAGTTCTCCTCGGAAGCCTACCGAGGCCATGCAGCAGGCCATTGAGGAGGATCGGCCCGCTATGACACCAGATGAGGCTGCAAGCCGTCTTCAAGGATGGTGGCGAGGATGTCTGAGGAAAAAGACGATTCGCGAGTTTTATGACCTCGGCCTGAGTGTCGATGGAATCAGAGACACATCGTTTGATACCGTGGTCGAGCTGTTGGGACAAGAAAAGGTTCTCTTGACGACGGCTCGTCTCTTGAGGACCTGCGGCCTTCAAGAGGGCGATCCAGGCTCCGTCGAGGAGATGGCTGCCGTCCGTACATTCCTTAGTGCCTTTTTGATTCTTGGCCACCCCAATCAGGTGCTCATCAACAAGAACGACGACGAAGAGGACCAGGAGATGACCGATGCCATTACCGCTCACCGTCTGCCCTCGACCGACCTCGCCAAACCGCAGCTGCAAGATCTTGTCGGCAAGGCCCGGGATCTGCTCATCTCTTTTGAAAATATTCTCTCGCGGCTGACTTCGGCAAACCGTTACACAATGCCGCCGGCACTCACGAAAACGCTGCCAGAGGCGTACGCTACGTTTTACAATGCCTTTATTGCGTGGAAGTCGCGAGACTCGAATGCCTTGATTGAGGTTATGCTCATGCAGTTTGTCGAGCTTGACGCCATCTTCCACACAGTCAAGGACACCACCGACGATGCCGCCACGGCGCTGTACCGAAAGAGCATTCAGGATAGCCAGCTGATGCTTATTGTGCGCATCAAGAAGCTGGCGGGCCAGGAGAAGGGCAAGAAGCTGATTTTCCAAGCCGTGTCAGAGGCACGCAAAGCCCGCGCAGCAAAGAAGCGCACAGTCGACACCAAGCCGCGAATCGCTGAGAGCAACAATCTTGGGGAAGTGTCGGAGACGGCAAGCAGTCTAGTCTCTTCAGATGCCCAGACGCTCACGCCGCCGCCTACTCCAGCCAACAAGACTCAGGACAAGCGACCAGTCCCCAAGGTGGGCTTGAATGGCCTCTTGCCAGACAACAGAGTGGTGGTCCACGAGCTATCCATTAACAAGGAGTACCAAATACCCGCCGAAGAGTACAAGGAGCTGCAGGCCAAGGAGACGCAGCCCATATTCCAGCACATGAAGGCTAGCATGGACGATAACGATGGCATGGCCAACTTTAAGCACTTCCTTTTGGTTGCCAGTAACCTCAAGGACAAGCTACAGAGGCTCCTGCAAGCGGGCAACTCGATGCATACTCTTATTGGGGAGATTTTGGACCCCGAGCTAGCGGAGCAGCAGTACATGCTCGGTAACTTTTCGTACGAAAAGTTCTTTTCAGCCATGGCCTCGTTGTTGCCAAAGCTGTGTGCGCCCTTCAGAGACGACGAGGTTAAGGACCTCATACAGAATAAGCTGGCGGACGGCAACATTATCGATCGGGTCGTGGCACTCAACGGGTTCATCGACGTCATGCTGTGCGACTACATCAACTACCTACTGAGGGTTGCAGCGCCTCAACTGATCCAATCCGCTGCTCAGTACGAGGCCAAGAGGTTTGCCGAGGACGTCGAGGAGGGCCAAGTAAGCTTGGGCGCTGCAGAAGCGGCTTGGCGGTCTGCTCGCAACAAGGTCATGGCCGAAGTGCAGAAGCGGGATCCCGAGGGCATCAACCACCCCAAGGCACAACCCACAGGGGGCCGATTCTATGGCCAAATGCTCGTAGACATCTTCACCAACCCTGCGCCAGTACGCATGGAGGAGATACCGGAGATGCTGCGGTTGGATCTATCTCGCGTCCGCCAGGTTTCAGTCATGATTCAAAGGATCATTACGGTTGGAGCGGTTCTGCTTCAATGCAAGAACTTGTTGAAGCGCGATGTGCGGTCGTCGTGGAAGACGGAGGCCACCAGAATCATGGCGGTCCTCGAGGCAAACCACCCTCTCAACACGACGGTCGACGGCACCATGGCTGCTCTGGAGACGGGGCGGTCCATGCCCACGGCGACCAAGGGCCACTTGCGTGCGCTGGTAACCAAGGTGTTGACAGCGAGTCAGGAGATGGCGCAGCAGGGAACCGAGCCCCGCGAGCCAGTGTTGCGTCTGCTGCTGACGAGGCTGCGTGGTAATATCCTTGCCCGTCTGGCGCCCGGGTCGGCGAGTGAAAAGGTCAAGGCAACCAATATATCGGGTGAGAAGCTGGCCAGCCTTGGGCTGTCCGAGTTTGTTGAGCGGGTGAGGGAGATTTCGGATCTGCTGGATAAGGTGGGCTCCGTCGACCGAGCAGCTCACGGGGTTTGGTGGGATGCCGTTGCAACCAAAGTCGAGCAAGACGACATGGCTGCATGAGAACAGAGCAGTGTGGCGTGAGTTTGAAGGCGTGTGGATGGGCAGGCTGATGTTGCTTTTTGGTGGGCATCGCATCTGGATCCCTTTGTTTATCTTGGGCGGCGCTTTTGATATCTGGTGTTTGTATGGCGTACGGGTTCTGGCGGTAGTAGTCCTTGGCTGGATTGAGAAATTGTCTTGGGAGGAATCGAGTCTGTTTCTTGTCATATGACGACAATGGTAGATTGGGATGGGACATGGGGCAACTGAACCCTTTGATTTGGCTGAGGCATATGCAGAAGCAGACTGCCCGGTATTAGCGTTGATTCAATTGAAAGCAGACGCTTGCCTCGAGCGCTCAACATCATGGCTGGATCGGAGAGGTGGTGCCTGGAACTCATGATACTTATCTGACGGAGAGTGAAGATGTTGGCAATCGTCTTCCCGTGGTGTTGGCCTACAAGTACCAGTCTGGCTCGACACGACTTCACCGGCAATCAAGCCACACAGCGCGGGTTTAGCTCAGTTGGGGTATGTTGTATAACATCTTAAAACTCCAGCACATCCAGTCTAACCATTCTCATAGAGAGCGTCAGACTGAAGATCTGAAGGTCATGTGTTCGATCCACATAAACCGCACATTCTTTTTTTGGGGGGTGATGGGTGATCGATCATCTTGTCTTTTTTGTTTCATGGGTTGGGTAAATCAATTCGTTTGTGTTTGTGTTTGGGTGAGACAGCGGCATGTGGCAAGTTGACTTTTTTTTTTGCAATCCATCATACAACATAACAGTACAAGAGATCCTAATCCCCAGATACACCCGCACGACATTGACGTGTAGCCCAACTCAAAGGCAAGTCGACTATGGTCCAGGAACGACGACGTCGGTGCTGTTGTTGGTGTTGTTGGTATCAGTGGTGTTGCTGATGATAATGCCCTTCTCATATAACGGGCGATGCCCTTCCCCCTTGGGACGCGGCGCGGCAAGTCGATCACCCTTGTTCTTCTTAAAGTCCTTGTCAAACTTTTTCCGCCTCTCTTCGTCCTTGATCGCCCACATCTCCAAGTACATGCGGCGATAGTTTTCGGCGGCGCGGTACCACGCGGGCCAGTTGCTCTCGGCAGGCGGCAGGGGATCGACATCGGCGGTGGCTCCGGCCCCAGTACCGGTCATGGTCGGCGTCCCGGCCCACTTGACGGGCCGGACGGCGCGGGGGCCGTGCTCGCATATGCGATTGCCGATCCACGCGCGGCCGTAGCGCTTGACGGGGGGCCGGCGCGGCAAGCCCGTCTGCGCGACGTCTGCGTATCCGACGCCGCCGGGCCCGCAGCGCGTGTCGAGGATGCGGTCGATCCAGTCGAGCTGCTCGACGGCGCAGGCGCGGTGGGTGCGCGGGTGCCAGTTGCACACGTAGGCCGTCGTGTTGCCGCTCTTTGCGAGGGCGATGACGCCCGTCGCGGGGCGCACCAGCCACCGCTCGCAGTAGGCGGCCAGGCCGGCCCGCGCCTCGGCGTACTCGCGGGGCCAGAGCCGGGGCGTGTTGAAGACGCAGTCCCACGTGTTGGTCTCAAAGGGCACCCGGCGGCCCCTCATGCTGGGCGCCGCCGGCAGCAGGTGCGGCTCCGCGACGTTGGGGACGAGGCCCGCGGTGAAATCTTCGTTGCTGCGCTTGGAGAGCGTGGCTGGGCCGGTGGTGTCGGGGGAGGGGAGGGTTACATCCCATACGCCATCTGGAAGGTCCTCTGGGATTAGCCAGGCTGATGAGCCCGGGAGCAAAGACCAGGAAATCAAGATGAGTAGGTTAAACAAAAAGCAGAACATGGTGAATGGGTGGGTTGGCTGGTCAAGCTGCTGTATAGGGTAGGCCCAGGCAATACGGTGGACGGTCAAGTCGTTGTACCGCTGCACGGTTGGATGGCACTGCGGATAGTATCACGGGTGGTTTTACAGATGGCGTGACAATTCTGGAGGTAACGGCTTTTTATCGTCGCCGTTGAGAGGGGATGCGGGTGATTTGTGTTGCACCAGGCCAGTATTGACGTTGAAGGTGCAGAACAGGAGTCATCTCCGACCATATTAACTTTCAACGTGACAGGCGTTCTATGGATCCAAATAACAAAAAGGACCTGAGCAAAGAAGAAGCCTTCAACTTACAACAAGCAAGGCAAAATTCAACATTGCAAAGAAGTGGGATTGACACAGTCCAGTTCCACGAGACGCAAGAAGCAGAGTTTAGAGGGAGGATTCAGTCTCCACAACAAGCATGAAGGACACAAAATGAGCAGGACAAGGCACAACGTAGCAACGTCAAGCAGGGTGTTGGAGAAGAGGTTTGGCGTCTACATATAATTCGGTAAGTGTACGATTGTGAACAGGCTCAAAAAGACCAAGATGCCGCACAACTCAGCAAGGTCGGAAAGCAGTGCGTGACAGACAGAACAAGTTCAACATCCACGACCACCCCTAGGAAATGTCAACAAAGATTTCCACAACGCGCACCTCGAGAACCTCAAAAAGCAGGGTTAAAAATACCAAGACGCATCCATCCTTCAGTAAGAATGTTCAAAAGACAAAAATGATATCTCAAACATGTTCAGGAAAGCCAAAAAGATAGGGTCTGGCCGGGGATTGAACCCGGGACCTCTCGCAAGCTGTGCTTTGGGTGTTACCCTAAGCGAGAATCATACCACTAGACCACCAGACCGATCAATGTGAGGTTGAAACCATCACGTGATGCTTGTTGATGGCGGGGTGTCTGCTATTGCGAAATATCATCGTGGCAGTGAGAAGAGACAGGATTGTGAGCTATGATGAGTATCGCGTATGCTTGACCAGATGCTCCAAGTGATGATACTTCTGGGAAATGATGACATGTTGGTGTTCGCAGCGTCAGTATGTGAATTGAGCCATGTCCAGATGCCCAAGGACTTGTCCGTTGTTGATCGAGTTGTCATGATGCCCAGTCCCAAGCTCAAAACGGATCCGTTGTGAAGCGCCGTGCAGGATACAGTCGCGTGGCCCAATCCGCACGGCGCGCTTCATCTCGCTTCTGGCGCATTTTCTGCTCTGTCTGAGCGAGTCTCATGATGGCGCGAGCCTCTAGGAGGGAAAAAAAGCTGCCATTCCGTCCCATCCCCGTCCCACCACGCCGCAAGCACCACGGCTGAAGCGGAAGCTGAAGCCCAAGGCAGAGGAAAAAAAAGGCCTTCTCGCTCCCCACGACGGAGCGGCTCTAGCAAAAGTGCCTCTGAGTCTGGCGGCGACCTGCCTGATCCATGTCGGCGAGCGCAGGCCAAATGTGGCAGCTGGCTCGAAGCCGGTGGAGCCAGGCGGTGCTCCAGACCACAACGGCCCGAAGCAAAGCTGGCTGGTCGGGGCATCATAATGCGAGCCAGGGCATCGCGACTCTTGTGGGCGGCGGCCGGCGAGGCTGCCAGGCTGCACTGTCGTCGCCGTCTTCATCGCCCTTGTCTGCGTCGGTACTGTCGCGATGGCCATATGCCGCTCCGACGCCGAAACTCGTCGATTCTCGGAGGTACGTTTTAGCGCCGGCCGGCCGGGAGCTTCATTGGGAATGGGCCTGGGACTGGACCGGAAGCTGGCAGCAGCTGGCCGCAGCTGGCTGCAGCTGCCCCTCCTTCCTCCACACCATGACCCCGCCATCAATGATGCTACCTGCCTGCTCTACCTGCTTCTTCTCCTCCTCTCACCACGTGTGATTTCTACCGGGTTTTCCTCCTTACACATACTCGTCAACCTGGCATCCTTTATTCCTCCTTGTCTCGAGGCTCATTGCTAACTCACCTCCCTCCTCGTCTTCAGTCTCATCCTCCCTCAAGTTCCCCGCCGATCCTGCTCCGCTCACGCCAGACTTGCCCGCAACGCCGCCAAGATGGACGACCGTGACGTCCTCCCCGACAATGTCAAGCCCAAGCACTACAACCTCTCGCTGAGGGACCTTGAGTTCAAGAACTGGACCTACAAGGGCACCGTCACGTAAGCTACCACTGACAAATTACCCAAACGACACTCCCCCTCTCGCTGACCCACCTCATCCTCTTGCAGCATCGATTCTGAAATCTCCAAGCCTACCAAGGAAGTCGTCCTCAACACCCTCGAGCTCAAGCTATCCAGCGCCAAGGCTACCGTCGACTCCAAGACGCTCCAGTCCACCAGCATTTCCTACGATGACAAGGCTCAGCGTGCCACCATCCTCTTTGACGAGGAGCTGCCCGTCTCCCAAAAGGCCGCCATCACCATCGAATTCGAGGGAGTCATGAACAACGAAATGGCTGGCTTCTACCGCAGCAAGTACAAGCCCGCCGCGACCCCCTCAGAGTCCGTCCCCCGCGATGACGAGTGGCACTACATGCTGAGCACCCAGTTCGAATCCTGTGATGCTCGCCGCGCGTTCCCCTGCTTCGACGAGCCCAACCTCAAGGCCACCTACGACTTCGACATTGAAATCCCTACTGACCAGGTCGCTCTGAGCAACATGCCCGTCAAGGAGACCAAGCCTAGCAAGGAGGGCTGGAACATTGTCTCCTTTGAGACGTCGCCCGTCATGAGCACCTATCTACTAGCCTGGGCTGTTGGCGACTTTGAGTACATCGAGGCCATGACCGACCGCAAGTACAACGGCAAGCCGATCCCCGTCCGCGTCTACACCACCCGTGGTCTCAAGGAGCAGGGCCAGTGGGCGCTGCAGCACGCACCCAAGATCATCGACTACTTCTCCGAAATCTTCGACATCGACTACCCGCTGCCCAAGGCTGACCTCATCGCCGTCCACGAATTTACCCACGGTGCCATGGAGAACTGGGGTCTAGTCACCTACCGCACCACCCAGGTCCTCTTTGACGAGAAGACGTCCGATGCCCGGTTCAAAAACTCGGTTGCCTACGTCGTCGCCCACGAGCTGGCTCACCAGTGGTTCGGTAACCTCGTCACCATGGACTGGTGGGATGAGCTGTGGCTCAACGAGGGCTTCGCCACCTGGGTTGGGTGGCACGCCGTCGACCACCTGCACCCTGACTGGCAGGTCTGGGCCCAGTTCGTCAACGAGGGCATGGAGGCCGCCTTCCGTCTCGACGGTATCCGCGCCAGCCACCCCATTCACGTCCCGGTCCGCGATGCCCTCGACATCAACCAGATCTTTGACTCCATCAGCTACCTCAAGGGCTGCTCCGCCATCCGCATGCTGGCCAACCACCTTGGCGTCGAGACCTTCCTCAAGGGTGTCTCCACCTACCTCAAGGCCCACGCCTACGGCAACGCCAAGACGACTGCTCTCTGGGATGCCCTCAGCGAGGCCTCGGGCAAGGACGTCACCAAGCTCATGCACCCCTGGATCTCCAAGATTGGACACCCTGTCGTGACCGTCGCCGAAGAGCCTGGACAAATCTCCGTCAAGCAGTCGCGATTCCTGTCAACGGGCGATGTCAAGCCCGAGGACGACACCACTACCTGGTGGGTGCCGCTGGGTCTCGAGGGCAAGAAGGGCGAGGCCGGTATCTCGTCCCTCTCGCTCAACACCAAGGAGGACACCATCCGCGACATTGACGACGACTTTTACAAGCTCAACAGTGGCGCCACTGGCTTTTTCCGCGTCAACTACCCGCCCGCGCGTCTGGCCAAGCTGAGCCAGCAGCTCGACAAGCTCACCACCGAGGACAAAATCTCCATTATTGGCTCCACCGCGGACCTGGCATTTGCCGGCAACGGCACCACCCCCGCTCTGCTGACCTTCCTCCAGGGCTTTGGCAAGGAGACGCACACGCTCGTCTGGAGCCAGGTCCTCGACTCCATCTCCCTGGTCAAGTCCGTCTTCAACGAGGATGAGACCATCAAGAAGGGTCTGGAACAGTTCACGCTTAAGCTCATCGAGAACAAGGTCAAGGAGGTTGGCTGGGACTTCCCCGAGGGCGAGGACTACCTCACTGGCATTCTCCGCAAGGACCTCATTGGCACCGCCGTCGCCAACGGACACCCCGCGTAAGCTCTCCTAAACCTGGAATTACAAGTGTATCATTAGCGTTGCTAACTATCTGCATAGTGTCGTTGAGGAGGCCATGAAGCGCTTCGACGCCTGGGTCAAGGATCCCGAGGCCAGCCCCATCTACCCATCCCTGCGCGTTGCCGTCTGGCGCGCCGCCGCCAAGACGGACCCTGCCCGGGCCGTTTCTGTGCTCAAGAAGGAGTGGTTCAACACAAAGTCAATTGACGGCAAGCTGCTCTGCCTTGGCGCCCTTGGCTCCATCCGCGACGCCGACCTCATCCGCTCCGAGATTATTCCCCTCAACTTCAACACGTCCCCGCCCTCCAACTCCGTCTCCAGCGGCGACATGCACGTCCTCGGCGCGTCCCTCTCCGTCAACACCGTCGGACGACCTCTGCAGTGGGAGTTTATGAAGAAGAACTGGGACGCTGTCATTGCCAAGCTCGGCAACCCTGTCGTCGTCGACCGCTACATGAACATTAGTCTGAGTCGCTTCACCGATGCCGCCGTCATTGACGACATTGAGACCTTCATGGCCGACAAGGACACCAAGAGCTTCGACCGCACCCTAGGAACCGTCAAGGACAAGATCCGCGGCCGCGCCGCCTACCGCGAGCGTGACGCCGCTGCTCTCAAGGAGTGGCTGGCAGCCAACAAGTACATTTGACTATGTAAAATATAAGAAGCCCTTCTTTCTCTTTTTTTCTTACTGGCAGGACCGCAGTAGAGCCACTACCGTATAGTAGAAGCTCGAGGGACGATAGGAAACAAAGGTGAAGGCGAGGATAAGAGTAATAAATTGGAACAAAGTAACATGATGCTTGTATTCGTCAAAAGTTTCAGGTAACGCTTCATAAGCTCAATAACACTATCAACATCATTACAGGGCGGCAGAACATGTCGCAATCGACCTCGGAGGCCCATGTACCCCTCGTATTGCCCTTCAACCTATACTCTGAGAATGTTTGCATTCTCAGCGATAAACTCGTACGAATCCTGTCTGAAATCATCATCGAGAATGCTATTGCTGTTGGCCGTCTCGAACCACATGAGCTTCTTGTTCGTCTTCCACTGGGGCCAGTTTGCATATTTGGTGACTCCCTTGTTGGGGTCCAGGTTGTAGAGGAAGTTGAAATAGTATGTGCGAATGCTGCGCATCGCGTGGTTTGGCCAGATTCCGTAAAAGACTTGCAAAAGATCCGATCCGTGAAACGTGCCGAGAACGGGGGTTCTGTAGTTGTAGCTTGCAATGTAGGACCACGAGGGGACGTTTGGGTTGGCGTCGGTGGCGCTCTGGAGGAAGAGGCGACGCGTCAGACTAAAGACGAGGTCTCCAAAGATGGCTGCACGCCTCTTGAACTGGGGGAACACCTCATTCAGGAGGCCGGTGCGATAGGGACTTCCTTGGCTGAGAAGAGGCGAGTATGTCGAAACATATTCAGCCAACTTCTTCTTGGGGGCTTCGGGAAACAGAATCTCCGAGAGGTAATCAACCAAGCGACTGGCAGAGGTCAGCTCTGACTGGAACAGAGCAAAGAGAGTGCCCTCGTCTTCCTGGTTGCCGTTGATCATTGGGACGGCGTAGTATCGGCCCTCAGCCATGAGCACCTCGGGACTGTCTGGAAGTACGACGCCGTCCGGTCGGGGCAGGTAAGAGAGGGCCAATGCGTTGTACGAGAGGATTCCAGGGACAGAATTGGCAGCGTCGAGGAACTTCTTGTATTCAAGTCCCCGGAGGCACTTGAGCGTGTCGGCTGCACTGGCGCAGCCTGCGTTGGCCACAACGGTGTCGTAGACCTTTTGAGCTTGGGGACTGTCGACGCGGCCCGCGGGAGCTATGCTGCCAGAGTTCATAATGGCACCTCTGAACAGCGGCTTCTCCTTGTAGGTGGCATTGCCGCCGTAGAGAGCCATCTGGTCCAGCACGGAGATGGCACCAGCCGACTCGCCCCAGATGGTGACTTTGCTTGGATCGCCACCAAACGAGGCAATGTTGTCGGCAACCCATTCGAGACCCATACGCTGGTCCAACAATCCCAGGTTGGAGCTGCCTTCCTTGAGAATCTCGGCACCAGGCATGAAACCAAAGCCGGCAACACGGTAGTTGACAGCGACAAAGATGAATGGCTGATTCTGGTCAAGGCCGAAAGACATGAGGTTCGTACCGTCGTACATGCTAGGGCCACCAAGCTCGAAGCCACCGCCAAAGATCCAGAAAAGCACCGGCAGCTTTGCATTGGCCTTGACGCCAGCAGGTCGCTGAACGGTAATGGTGAGGCAGTCTTCTTGGCCCGTGAGTTGATTGATCAGAGGCAACTCGAGGAAGTCTGCCAAAAACCTGGAGATGATGTCCTGGGCACCGGTGGATATGAACATCTGAGGACAGGCGGCAGGGGCTTTGGTGGCATCAAACGTGCCCAATGGCTTGGAGAGCTTGCGAGGGGGCCTCAGACGTCGGTCACCCGTGGGAGGATCGGCAAAGGGGATGCCCTTGAAGGACTCGACTTTTCCAGAGGAGGAGCCAACAACGGTACCGACGGGCAGGGTAACCGAGACCTTTTCGGCACGTTCCCCGATGGTGGGAACAGGAGCGACCCCAGGAAGCGAATCTCGCTTTGGGATAGTCTCCAGCAAGGCTTCCAGAGCCAGAGCCGGGTCCGGGTTTTCTGGAACGGGGGCCGGGGCGGCGAACGCCAGACCGGCGAGGCCCAGGGCCGAAAGAAGGGTTTGTGCCTTCATCTCGATGTGGGAGACTCGAGTATGATATGGGAACCAAAGAGAGGCTTGAAAGACACAAGGGTAAAGTGACCAACAAAGATAGAGATCACTGTCGTCTCCGAGAGTCTAGCAGAGCAACCTGGCGAAGGGGCTTGTCGAGGTCCTGGAGCTGCCAGAACATGTTTCACGAGGAAGGGAAACGGTCTTTTATGAACCCTCGCACGAGTATGGAGTATGGAGCACGATGCTCTGCTTGCTTCTCGCAAGATCCCTGCTGTTGCGGCACAATCATCGTGCCGTGTTAGTGCCCATCAGGTCAGGCTCCATCGTAAAGACTAGCAAGGTCTGTGCTTTCAGGGTCTCCCCCTTGCAATATGACTTCTCATGCTTGGAAAGGGCAACTCAAGGATTGCATCGCGGAAACTGAGCTCGAGTGACACACGGTAGGATCCAAATAGGAAGCAGGGCCGGTGGCGGGAGCAGCCCATCGCAGCCTCGTGGACGCAACGAGGCCAAAACGAGAGCCAAGGCCGATGCTTGGGGATGCCCGTGGGCGGGGTTTCCCCTCTGGCGAGGAGTAGAAAGCTCGGGGCTGCGGAAGAGCACATAGCACTTATCAGAGAATTGAGACACGGAGAGCGGCGCAGAAGCTGAGACTTGCCGAGGCAGCCTCTCCATTGCCTGGGCCTGGACGACTCCATCGTGGGATCACGGCCTAGTCGGGCAAGAGGCGGACGATTCCAGCACGGGGCCCAATTGAGCGATTCGAGAGATTGAGAGAGGGGCCGTTGAGTTGGAGACGGGCTGACGGGAGGGGGGTCCATGGCGATCCTCATTCACCGGCAGCCGGGGCGACGAGCAGAATGAAGATGGGCTTGCGAGCTTCTAGCGCTTGTAGGTTGGTGAGAAGACGCTAGACGCCCTGCTACAGACCAACTCGACCAGGTGTCCCCTGGCAGCTGGCAGCAGCCCGCAGCAGCCCGCAGCAGCTGGCAGCAAGGCCCCCCTGGTCGCCCCTTCCCTCTTGGGCAATTGTCAGGCGCTCGGTCGCAGCTGCCGACGGCCCACCGTCAAGCCCCCACCTCCGTCCCGCTTTTTGTTCTTTCCGTTTGACACCACCCAGCGTAACGGGAAATCCGGGGTAACAAGATGCGAATAGTACCGACAGTAGGTAGGTGCTCGAGGTGCAACGATGCGGATAATAGGGAATTATACCGGGCCAGATATCGAGGAACAGGCAAAGATCCATACTAGGACTCGGCTGCTCTTCCTCCGCCATATAGAGAGTCGAGTCTAGACTCAATTACCCCTGCAGAATAGGCCTTATTCTCCTAGATATACTCTACAGGTAGTCTTCAATTAGTTCGTTTTACATTGCTTTCCAAATGAAAGCCAAGCGAGCTAACCGCAATGGCCACCCGCTCGCCCAGTCTGCAAACAATCAGACCCCAATTCCTAGCTGACTTGCCTTCATCCGCAGTAATTATGACATCCATTGACTCGGAGACGATTGGTGACTGGCTGTCAAGCGCCAGATCCGGACCCCGCTCTCCCGCTTATCCGTCTCGCCCTCCATCAACCACTCCGTCCGACTCCCACCCCCATC
Organism: Pseudonectria buxi; assembly: GCA_003693545.1. Taxonomy (NCBI): domain Eukaryota; kingdom Fungi; phylum Ascomycota; class Sordariomycetes; order Hypocreales; family Nectriaceae; genus Pseudonectria; species Pseudonectria buxi. The sequence goes on along the minus strand of QUZG01000008.1, from coordinate 35,275 downwards.
TAGCATACCGACCGTAATACGACCCCGGCTCCCATCCATCCCGTCTCTCCTGCAGTCCGTGCATCGCCAGAAGGGTGTCTCGAGTTGCAGTCTTACTCGTCCACCGCTTCACCATCCATCATGCCCGACACTCACTAGTCTAGTCACTGTGTCTGCACATCATCACAAGCCAGAAATCCTTCTCAGGCACAACATGTTGTACATTTAACATCCGAGGTTGCGCGCATCGCCCAGTCAACTCTAGATCGAGAGTATACATCCCACGTGGTTTCAACGTCCAGCATGGAGTAGCCCTGCCTTGCGACTGACGATTGGTTGCATGTCAATTCCCCAGTCTTGGCTCGCCGAGCACGAGGGCACTGTCAAGCGGGGTGGGCGGTGAGGCCTATAGTATCTGTGATATTAAATACCCGCCTTAGGAATCAAGAGGGATGGAGAGATCTTCTTCTATAGACGAGGGTCTGTATATGGCCGCTTTCCTTACTGTGGCAGCTGTGCAGACCCTATTACTCGAACCCGCAACAACCGACAGATATTCAAGTGGTGGAATCGACACAGAGACCATGGCCAAATTCCAACAAAAAAGCATCATTTTATTCGTTATGGTTTATTTCCTTGGCACCGTGGAGCGCCATAGAACCATGCTTCTAGATGTAGAACCACGCAAAAAAAAACACAAAAAAGCACATTATCCAGCAAACCTCCCCGTCTTCATCTAGAGCCAAGCCCAAACCCATCTGCGTAGCAACCCCAGCTGGGAGTTGACTCAGAATGGTGTCTTTGCACTGCCTCCTTTCCAATTAAACATCCATAAGTTCTGGCCTTGGTGCTGACCCTGGTGTGCCCATATATCGCTCGGCCCTGTGGGGGCACGTCTTGATGATAATCATTTCTGTACGTTGCTGCGTGAAATCATGCCGTCTCATGCATTCCACAAATCACAGCCCATTGCCTGGGCTGTTCGTGGATCTGAGAATTCTACATGACGACTCCCACTGGGGCGCCTTCGCTCAAGCATCGTCTCTTAGCCGCCAATGCTGGCTCATCACCCGAATCCTCATCCTCGAAGCTGCCGTTTAACACTGTCGGAAGTGGCTCTCGCTCTCGCTTCCGCTTGATGTGGTTGGCGCGCTTCTCCAGGTCCGTTTCCCATGTTTCGATGTCTTCAGAGTCGAATGGCCCTACCACTTCCTGGCCAAATGCTTTGCCTAGTCTCTCCTTCAAGCCCAAAATCGGCCATATAGGCACTCTCGTATACTCAATCTTTATCCCGGAGAGGCAGGCCTCGTCGTCACCTGGTGGAGCTTTGTAGGGGTTGTGAAACTTGCGTAGAAACTCGGCAGTGACATGACCCGTATAGATGATAAACTCAGAAGTGTCCACGTCGTGTGTCATGATCCTCAGCGTAATATCGTGGAAGTCGGGACAGGGTGGGATGCCTGTCTGGCCAGGGACCATGGGCGAATCTCTGCGCGAGGACGAAGCCGGTGCGGCGTAAAAGTGCTTCTGAGCCATGGCCAGGAAAATGCCGACAAAGTGCGCGTCGTGATCTGAGTTGGCCGGCATCAAATGCCTTGCCCGAAGCTGTTGAAGACGGTAGACGGGCCCATTCCACTTCCGCCCGGGACCAGGCGCGATACGAAAGAGATTTCTCCGAATCGTAGCTAGTTGGCTCTTACCAACATAGCAGACCGTGGGAAGGCTGGTGCTAGCTTGCGTTGGTGAACAAGAATTTTGGGTGGAATGGTTGAACGAGTCAGCTGGCCGCGTCGAAACCGTTTTGAACGATGAGTAAGACGACGACTTGGAAAGGTTTGAAGGCAAGTTCCACATGAGCTGGGCGCGAACCACGTCTCGGTAGACGCGACCGCCAAAGAAGATGTGCAGCTCAGGAAGGTGGTCAGGCTTGCCGAAGGCGTCTGGCCATAGCGTCGTCATGACTGACTTGACGGCGTTGGAGATCATAATGGGATGGGTCGCGTCCGGCGTTAGGATTTGCGTGAGTGAGTCGCTAAGGTTCGTAACTGTCTGCGATAGGAACAGGTGCCCTCTCAAGGATGGTGAATCTGGCATCGTCGCCGGGTGAGGCGTGTTGCAAGGGGGGAGCTCCTCCCATCGCGTCCCTAGGAGCTGCGCATGGACATCTGTCCAGCAGATGGGCCGCACAAAAAGCGACGTGCCGGCATGTTCGTGGAAGAGGTCATAGAGCGAGTTCTTCGACGGCCGACGGATACGGCGTCTTTGCACCCGTTTCCGCGGGGAGCTGGAATCTGGTAGTTGGGTTGTAACAGGTGTCGACTTGGGGGACGAGTCGCCATCACTGCTAGATGGGGAACGATTTGTCGCCATGTCAACCAAGCCGCGTATGAAGCTGGTGCTGCCAAAGATGGATCTATTGCAGAAGGGTTAAAGAGCGCACAAAAGCTGTGAGGTAAAGACACTGACTCAAAGGCGCGCATCGAGAGGTGGTTGCCTCCCCTTTGTAGATGCCCCCTGGACTGTGGCGGGATGAAGCTATCCCTGTCTGACACTTGGAAGCCTGGTAATGAGTGGGTAGTCTGAAGGGAGCTTTGGCGTCGCGTATGGCCCAGACCGCTAGATAGATCGCCAAGATATGACAGAAGGCGGGAAAAGCAAAGAAGAGTCCCAAACGAGAAAGGCTTCTCTCTCACTCGGACAAGCAAAGCAGAGGCTTGAGAAGCAGCAAAGACGGGCACTGTGAGTAGCTGTAAGAGAGAGCCCCTGATCTTGGGGGGTTTTGGCCAAACCACGCGAACAAAGAGCGCGAGCAAACACGCGACTGACGAGCGAACTCACGTGAGAGGGGGCTTATGCCTCCAGGCAGCCATGAGTCCTTGATTCCTCATCCGGAAGTATGACTAAGAGGGAGCGTGCGTGGCGATGCAGCGCGACGCCACTTGGCAGTTGTGGCCTGACAGCTGTCGGGGCTGAGCGTAAGGCATCAATCTGTCCCACCAGCCACACCACTGACGACAGCTTCGTGAGCAGTCGCAACGGAGCCCCGCCAGTGACGAGTGACGAGCGCCTCCTATCTGCCGGCGCCCAGGAGACACCAATATCCAAGGAAAATAGCTTCACTGAGCTTTCACGATGCCGGTATGTTTGCAAGCCAACACGATTTGTTCGGTCCATCCTGGCTGGGCGTCTTTGCTGGAGCTCCCTCCTCTCCCCAGGCGACGTTAGCCTAGCTGGCCGTTGCAGCTCTCCGCTAATCAACGCTTCCTCCCCTCATCCAGGCCTACAACTCCGTCTTCAACTCTGACCCCAATGTCTCTCGCGTAGTCGGCAACTTCCCCGTCCTGCCTCTGCGCACCAAGACGCGCGGGCCGGCCTACACGCTCCCCGCCTCGTCGCCGCCGCTACCCGCCCACGAGTCGCCCGACCCGGACAGTGAGAGCTACGACATCCTCGACGAGGTCCTCGCCCTCTTCCGCGCAAACACCTTCTTCCGCAACTTTGAGATCCAGGGCAACGCCGACCGCCTCCTCGTCTACGGCATCTGGTTCGTGAGCGACTGCCTCTCCAAGATCAAGCCCAATGCCTCCATGCGCGATGCCCACAAGGATGTCATGAACCTGGCCCTTGACCTCAACTTTGCCATTCCCGGCGACCCTGGATGGCCGCTCAACCAGGTGTGTACATGTTCTGCTTGACTAGTTTAGCATCCCGGTGACTGCGGCTGACACGATCTCTTTTCCTCCATCAGATGTACGAGCCACCTCGCGACAGGCAAGACGCCGAGCAGCTCAAGCAGTACATATCGCAGATCCGACAGGAGCTGGCGGTCCGGTTATTGGCACGAGTGTACGAGGAGGACGAGACCAAGCCCAGCAAGTGGTGGCTGAGCTTCACCAAGAGAAAGTTCATGGGCAAGTCGCTGTAGGGGCAATCACAAACGACGCAGGCGGACGATGGCATAGACGGCGGTGACGATTCAAAATTAAGAGCCTTGCAATACAACTGAAACTGTTTCGCATCTTGTTTCCATTCCCTCTGTTCCCAGGCATTCATACATTGCAAGCCAGGTTATGCCTCGTTAGCACCCGGCTCAACACCATCATCAGTTGGCCTCTCAAGACCAGAGCCCAGAGAGCCTACCTCACTCTCTTTGCCATCGTCATAACAGCAGCCATCAGTTCCTCATTGCGGAGCAGTCTTTTTGTCCATTATAGGCGTTGAGATGGTGGACAGGCATTTCTCACAATATAAAAAAAGGAATAAATTGGTCGATTTGGATGCAGAGAATTGAATGAATGGTATCATGATTTTAGACGTATTCATGTCATCGCCATATGCGTTTTCCTGATTGCGACGTAACCCCTTTTGCCTTTAATTACTTCTAAGCTTCCGTCTTTCTTCTCTTGAACTTGCCACGGGCCTCGATTCTACCCTCGACAGGCACGGCTCTCCATGCGGTGAACAGAAAACCATCCGCGCCGCCCCGGCCCATCATGAACGGGTGCGTGCGGCCCGGTAAGACCTGCCACCGGGTCGCTCGGCTCGTCTGGATGCTGGCGCCGAGCAGCAGCATCGGGTTGAGGGGGAAGTCGACTGTGCCCTCCCATCGCTCGAGCTGCTCCAGGCTCTTGCCCTCGACCTCGGCCGGCGGGTTCGACACCCAAGCCCCACGGCGGGCCATGCTGAAGCAGTCGGCCAGCTCCGTCAGCGGCTCTATTGTCGGCGAGAAGATGGCTACAGGTGCGCCGCCAGCAAGCAGCGGGATCGTATGCCGGACAATGGAGATGGGGTCCATGGTGCTGGCGACGGCAAGGCCCGAGAAGCCGCCCGCCCGCGTCGTATCCACCACGTGCTTGACGCGGGCCCATCTCCGGCGCTTGCGGTGGTAGTTGCCTCGGCGGTTCGTCTTCCACGAGGCCAGTTCCTCGGGCGTAACCTCTGGGGGCGCGCTGCTGTATGCGTCGTCGTCTTCTGGCGAAAGGAGCTGCAGCCACGAGATGGACATGAGGTTCGTGTCGAGAGGGTGGTAGGGAGGAGTAGGGTTGGGGTTGGTGCTGTCGTAGTTGTAGTATCGGAGGAGGGTGAGGTTTGGCTGAGAATTGCTGTGGATGACGGTGAGGGTATTCGTTGAGACGTAGGGAACGTCAAAGTCGCTTCGTCTCGGAGGGCGTTTGTGTTGCTGCTTCTGGCCTGACTCGGCCACGGTCTGATCCGCTTGTGCTTCTTGCGGTTGAGACTCCGTCTTTGCATCGTCGCCCGCTTGAGTTGCAGGCGTCTCGACTGCAGTACCAGTCTGCTGCGGTACTTGCTCGTCGGCCTTCTCCTCCTTTTCCTCCTCGACCTTGGGATGCAGGATGTCCATTCGTTCAGCCATGGCTGCAACCAGGAGACCGCCGGTATCATCAATCGTCAGCCACCGTCCTCCCTGTGTCGTGGGAGCATCCGGGGACGGCGTGCCGCCAAAATGGACATCCGCCCAACAGCCCACAAGTGCCATCATTTCCTGGCGCATCTCGAAAATCTTGGACGCATCACGGTCTTCCAAGAGCCATTGGCCAAGCTGGGGAACATGCAGCGGCAGAACCGTGAAGCGTCGGATATACTTCTTCGTCTTGAGGAGCTTGTACTTTGCCAGCGAGTAGACCGTCTTCTGATCGAGAGCCGTATGCGACAACAGGAGTTTCGCAATCAGCTCCTTGCCGGCCGACGCACCCTTGCGCTTGAGCTCCTCAATTTCCTCCGTCGTCAGGGTCTGGCGCGCTGAGTCGTCGATGATCTCGCGATTTGATCGTACAAGCACCTTTCCGCTCTCGTCCACGAGTGTCATCTCCTCTCCCTCTGCCGCAGCAATCACCTCGTCGCCCTCAGCAGGCTCGGCAGGCTCTGCGTTGGTGTCGGCCAGCATGTCGGCATTGATCTCGCTGGCGGGAACAATGCGTAGGCGCGCGAATGTTTCCCCCTCGCGCTTCTCCTGGACCTCGTACGTCAAGTGGAACGGTCGGCCGATGATGAGGTTTGTCGGAAACGAGCCATACTTGCCCAGCGAGATGGTCCTAAAGCTGCCAGTTAGTCACTGCTGTTGTCTGTCGCATTGGGTCTGGAGTGCTTACGTGTTGGGCAAGACCTGCAAGACACGCATCGTCTCATTGGGAAGCCTGAGGGCAACCCATTGATGTGGTTGTACCGATTCTCCAGACATGGCGCGCAGAATGAAGAACAATGATCGATCAAGACGTGAAGCGCATGGAAAAAGTTCAGCAAACTAAGCTGTCTCACCGAGGTGAGCCCCACAGCCACGCCCCCCACACCTTGGCTCACCGAGGTGAATCAAGTCCCTAGTTACGTACCCTGGTGCTCGGTGCTCTCCCTCTATCAACATGTCGTTCAGATTTCGAAATGGACAATTTACATTTTTCTTTTTTTTATCCCTACATGTTCATGTTTGCTATACATTTGGCTGAGGCGTGAAACAATATGTGGCCCAATAACGTCTCAAAAACGTTGATAGATCAAGGCTAAACGTCGCTTTTGTTCCTTTCCCTTTCCCTTTCCATCCTCTCCATCGCGTCCTGGTGCCAGACCAAGTCGCCCCCAGGATCCAAACCAAGCGTATAAAAAGATGCTTAGAATTCCAAAGAAGAAGAAAGGAACAAGCGTGTACGTGAACAAGTCTGAAAAGCAAAGTTAGGCCGTCTTTAACACACTGGACCTGGAGAATGACTTACACACATAGCCGCCAGATCGCTGGACCACGTTGAAAAGCTCATTGCGCATGATACTCTCTGCGCCTTTCTCCCACTTCCACGGCCCGACTAAACGGAACTTGGTATTGAAGTTGGAACCCATTGCCCAAGTGAAGAGAATCTTCCATTCCTTCTTCATCATATATGTGAAAGTGGGCGCAGCTCCCATGTCCAAGGCTAGCTGATACGCATAGCTTTCATGATCGACCGCTCGTTTAGTGTTGGAGAAGTCGTAAGATCCACGAGGATGAAGCTTGTAGTCCATTTCGTATGGCTCCAAGGCGTTTTGGTCGAGAGAGCGAGGCACTTTGGTCGGATATTGATCCTGAAGGAGGCGAAGAACCCAGAGTTGGGCCTGAAGTTCGGCCAGAGGAGGGATCGCGCCTAGAGTGAGTTTCAGTCAGCAGAGAAGACACAATAGGCGAGCTCGTAATTACCAATTGCCGGCCTGACATAGCCAATGAAGCCAATAGTCACTTCTTCAGTCTTGTAGATGCCGCGTACATCGGCGTGCGTCACGTCCGGGTAATCCTCAGTAGAGAACAAGGGAACGCTCGAATACCCAGTTGCGAACACCGCAACATCAAGCTTGATGGGTTTCTGAAGGTCTGGGGTTCCAGGTTGAATACAGCCATTAGCATCAATCGAGTTGGGCCATGAGAGCACATCAATCTTCCTGCCCTTGGTATCTTTGATTGGTACATTGATAATCCGGGATCGAAGGCGATGAATCCAAGATTGCGAACGATGCCCAACATTCATGTACGGGAGCGCTCGATCAGACTTGCAGAGTAAGACTACCAAATTTAGCGTTGCTGTATAGAGTATCTTGACGATTGGTACCACTTACTCGAGTCCATATATTTCCTGGAGGAGCTCATCTGGCCAACCCACTGATCAGGTCCTTCGGGAGTTCCAGAGATGAGCCAGTGCATACTCTTGATCCATCGGTCGTAAGCCAGCCAAAGAAGTCGACTTCGTTGCAGCAAAGGATGAGCATAGGCAGTGTCGAACAAGCTGGCCACTGAGCTGTCAACGGGCTTGTTCGGCTCCGAAGAAGCCGACTGATATCCGTTTCTAGCCACTAACGGAGTCGGAATGATCTTGTGAAAGCCAAAAATGTTAGCAATGTGGTCTTATACTCAAGAGGTGATGGTTGAGTGCAAAACAAACCTTTGGCGCACAGAAAAAACCGTCTCGATGAAAGAGTGTCACCGATTTTGTGGGTGAAGTCACGGCAAGATGTGCCATGTCCATGGCTGTCTCTCCAGCCCCAAAGACGGCGACATTGGTGTCTTTGCCAAAGTGAGCCCTCGACTTGACTTGGGATGAATGGAGCACTCGTGGGACATTTTCAATGCCCTCAACCTGAGGAACAACCGGCTTACCGTGCAAGCCGGTACAAACAGCGATGGCATCACATCTCCACTCAAATTCACCTTCTGAGTTGGAGACAGTCAAGATGTGCCCAGTCGCACCGCTTTGACGGCGAACGCCCTTGATCCTAGCACCACGGCTGATGCGAGACGAGAGGTTGAACTTTTCCGCATACTCTCGAAGATATTGGACGTACTTCTGGGGCGTTATGAAGTCGGGAGCGTCGCTGGGCAGTCGAAAGTCGGAAAATGCTGTGAGGTATTTGGAGGAGACGAGCTTCAAGAGCGAGTTGTGAGATGGAGTGACTTTTGTATCGACCAACTAGGAGCTGACTTACCTCGGCATCTTCATAGATGCGATAGACAAAGGTGCCGCCAATTTCATCCTCTTTCTCAAAGAGGCGAGCTTCGATGGGAGGGATGGGAAAGTAGTGGTGAGCCTCGGCAAGAAACTTGAGGGTTACAAGCCCAGCAGGGCCACCGCCAACCACAGCGACTCTCATGGTGACAGTGATGCTTCCACGTGTTGACGAATTGAAGACACAGAGTGTAAGTAAAGCAATGGCATCGAGAAGAGAAGATGAAGAGAAGATCCAGGGAAGCAAGAAGTGTATGTAAGAAACATGGTGATGACAAGCTGAAAAGAGAGCAGGCATCTTAGCCCACATGGCCCGGCAAAGGAGCCAAGTGACAGTGAATCACGGCAACACAGGGATGGAGACAATAGTGTCACCAACAACAACCCCAGCACACCAAGAGTCTTGTTGGAATGCTTCATTGCCATTTGTTTGGCTGCCCGAGGCCCCGAGCAAGCGCGGCACTGATCAGCAAGCAAGCCGAGCCGACCAACAAATCAACCTGCTCCACCTCTTTCAAGCCTCTCGGCCTCTGAGATTAGATGACATCCATTGTTCTCGCTTTTAAATAAAGGCTGCTCAAAGAGACTCGTTTACAACTCTGCGCGTGAAGTCCTTGTTATTCCATCCGTGGCTGTCTGCAAGAACCAATTGTTACAGAAACTTGGCGTCCATACTCGTCCGTATCAACCTTGGGGTTTCCCCGGCTACATTTCTGCCGTGTTCACATCTACATCAGATAATTCTCTTTGTCTTCTATTCTTAGCAATGAGAGCTGTTGGCTTCCATTGTTTCTCTATTCAAGCCTAAAGCCAAGTCTAATCCTCCTTTTCAAGGCTGCGGCTTCATATGATGTTCTGTTAGGGGAGCTATGTATCATCCTCGGCATTGGATAGCCTGAGTCATGACAATAGAAACACAAGGAATACTGCCGTCTACCTAAGATAGGTACCTAAGATGGTGTTGTGGCCGAAGCATTTTCCCCTGGCGGATTAATTGGGGTGCCGAGGATACAGACTGGATGCCTGGAATAGGTACAGTACGTAGCCTCCCACGTGCCTCCATTTATCATCGCCTCACGATACTTTGACACTTCATCTGCACAACCCGCTTAAGCAACAACCTTGACTTTGCACAAACTCGCCCAACCTCGATTCTGGTCTTGCAGACATGTCCCGCTCAGGCATCCATCGTCATGACTGCCACACACCATCAAAAGCTGGCCCGTGTTTGCCTCTTGGCAAACGATTGCGCAAACACCCCCTCTTCTTCGACGTGTTTTCCTGCAACCAACAACCTTGGCCAACCTCGCTACGGTCGCTACTTGTCTGAATAGCCCAGCCTCCTCCCCTTCTTCCTCCTCTTTCCCTTCAAGTGGGAAAAGGACCCGAGACGGCCCGATCGCGGCACCACCTCAAGAGATCAGCCCGTCATTCATTGCCTCGTTTCCCCGTCTTTAATTACACCTCCCGCAGCCGAGCCCACCCGCGAGACGCAAGGAACAGAAGAAACTTTAGGTCAGCTCATCCGAGAAGTTTGATGTGTCCAAGCGAGCCTTTCCGCCACATGAAGCATATGCACCTGGTTCGATATGCCATCTCCTGTAAGGTACCTGGTCTATCAAGGCGGGGACTTGGACGCGAAACCCCCGGATTCCCCTCTTTCAGCCAAATGTCAATCTTTCGACAACCTCACTTTGTGCAGTAGTTGTGGCTTCTCTCACCGGAAAGCTCGTTTTTCCAGACTTTACCATCGACCAGACCCTGACTTGTACTCGTCATTCTTCTCAAGGGATGGATAGCCACATGCTTCCAACCACAACCTAGACCGACTACCTGTGTTGCTCCAACTTGGCTCTGAAGGCATCGCCAGGTGCGCTGATAATCTGCATCTGGATCAGGATCTGGATCTGGAGAATAATTCAGAAGGCGGCCTACCGAGCTTGCTCTTCAAGACCAACGCTCGACCTTTACTCAAAACAACACAATACTGTTCAACAATACCGCCTTCCGCGGACACGATCCTGGGCAAACCTCATTCTTTCGATTAAATGGCGTTTTTTAAGCATGTGGCTCGCGCCTAATTCACCATTGTATGGCACTCAAGTGCCCCTAGTGGCATTTCCCCGGCCGACTTTGAACTTTGGAGCTCCGCCAATGCACGATAGTCTTTCATCGAGCAATCTTCCTTGGTGAAGCAGCGATCCCCTCAGACAATATTGGACGCAAAATGGAGATGGAAACGAGTACAAAAAGGCATCGATGGTCCCTGTATCATCTCTCTCAACCCAAAGCAGTTTATTCATTCGTTTACAACACTCTGAAGATTCCAAGATGCGATACTCTCTCATCTGTGCTCTTCAGGGAGCCCTCGGAGCAGTAGCTTACGAGTCTCTGGCTTACTTCAAGACCGATGGCTTTGAGCGTGGCAACTGCAAGTCGCTCGATGGCTGTGGCAAGGTCGGAAAAGGCAACTGGGTTCCCGACCCGCACACCATAGTCTTCCCCGACGCTGGCTATCACCACGGCCGCTGCTGGGACCTTTGCCATGGCAGCTCGCACTGCAACCCTAGCGATGCCTTTGCCAAGGTCTGCTTCGACTTCAAGGACGAAGGCCTGGTCTTTGACTTCCAGAAGATCGACCACCGCTACAAGTACGATGATGTCGACATCCACATCCAGCGCAACGAGCCCCCTTCGGAGCACTCGCCCTACTACAGCATCAAGGGCGGCCATTGCATCCCCAAGAAGGATTGCCGCGAGGTCAAGTGCCATGTTCCTTACTTCTCCTTGACTGATGGCGGATCCTACAAGGAAATGTGCCCCATCAAGGGCGAAGGCTCTTGGATCTTCTACATTCAGATCAAGGTCAAGATCTCTCACGGACACCACAAGTATGAGCTCTACAACCGCGGAATCAAGAAGGATGTCTGCTGGTTCGACCTGAGCTACTGCTGTACCGAGTGCCCCGAGTGCAAGTACGAGTAAGTTGAGAACCCTCGAGTTTTGAAAAGCGGCTTGATGACTGACAATTATCCACAGCTGCCACCACAAGGACTGCAACAAGATCTTCGATAACAAGCACCACCACAAGGAGATTGAGCACAAGCACCACAACAAGGGGTAAGTACATGGAACGGCGGCGATGAGGGTTTTGATTGAACCAGAGACTAACTGCTTCTTAGCTGCCACCACAACGGCTGCAAGGACAAGCATGAGTACAAGCATGAGTACAAGCACGAGTACAAGCATGATAATCACCTTGACCACCACGGCCACAAGCACCACGACCACAAGCACCACCACGGCCACCATGGCCACAAGCACGAGCACAAGCACGAGCATAAGCACGGACATGTTCACAAGCGTGATATTGAGGCTCGTGACCCTCAGCAGTACCATGAGCACAACGACTATCACTCGCACAACTACGGCGGCCACTCTGGCAACTGCGACGGCGGCCACGAGTGCAAGTTCTGGGATCGCTTCGGCTTCGGCGGCAAGAAGTGCAACAACCACGGCAAGTTCTGGGGATTCGGTTACGGCCACGGCCACCACGGCCACAACGGCTACGCACAGGACTGCCAACGTTGCTATGACCAGGGACCCGGCTACCAGAGCATTCACTGCCAGCACTGCTACCCTCACGGATATGGCGCACCCGGCCACCACCACGGCCCCGCCCCCTACCACGGACCTAAGGAGTGCGATAAGCATGACAAGGAGTCCGAGTGCGACTGCAAGGGTAAGAAGAAGAGCGGATGCAAGGAAAAGAAGGACGATGACAAGGAATGCGGCTGCGATGACGAAGACGACGAGAACAACAAGGGCGACAAGGGCGACAAGGGAGACAAGGGAGACAAGGGCACAGACAAGGGCGACAAGGGCGACAAGGGAGACAAGGGCGACAAGGGCAAGAAGCCTGGCTCAATTGTTGGCAGTGTCGTTGACGGCGTCGCCGGGGTCGTTGACGGTGTCGCAGAGACTGGCAAGGAGGTTCTTGACGATGTCAAGGACGTCACCGACAAGACTGTGAACGATGCCAAGGAGGCAGTTGGTGGAGTTACAGACACTGTCAAGCAAGTCGTTGGCGGTGTTGCAGACACTGGAAAGGTCCAGGATACCGTCAACCAGGTCACTGGCGCCGTCACTGGCGCTGGCAAGGACCAGGGTGCTCTCGCACCTGTCAAGGAAACCGTCAACCAGGCCACCACCGGTGTCAAGGATTTGGCTGGCAAGATTCTCGGCGGCACTGGCGCCAGCTCCCTAACCGGTGCCCTCGGCGGTGCTACCAAGCTTCAGGCTCGTGGCAGATACTACAACGGCTACAAGCATCCCGAGAAGTACTGCAACAGCTGCAAGGAGAAGTACGGGCACCACGGCAAGTACTACAAGCACCACGGTAAGTGCCAGAAGTGCCACGAGAAGGAGTACTACCTGGACAAGTGCAACAAGTGCTACGAGAAGGAGTGCTACGAGGACAAGTGCAAGAAGCCCTACTACGGTAAGTATGGCTTCGAGAACAAGTGCAAGAAGTGCCACGAGAAGGTGTGCTACGAGGACAAGTGCAAGAAGTACCACCAGAGGGAGCCCCGCTACGAGGAGTACGACAACAAGGACTACAAGGTCAAGAAGTACTACAACGACAAGTACGACAACAATGACGAGTACGAGGACGAGTACCGCAAGTACCAGTACAAGGAGTGCGAGGGCTGCAAGAGCAAGAAGGAGTGCGACGAGTGCAAGGGCAAGCTCAAGAAGGGATACGGCTGGGACGGTCACTACACCCACCGCCTCTCGGAGCTCCAGTACACCAGCCACCCCAACACCTGCTGCGACAAGAAGGGCTTCTACCTCAAGTACAGCTGCGCTGACCTCCAGGAGGGCAGCCACGGCACCCTCTTTGTCGGCGACAAGATTGTGGGCAAGTTCTCGGCCGAGATCAAGGGCGAGAAGATTGTTGTCAAGATTGACGTCAAGGACAAGAAGAAGTACAAGACCAAGAAGCTGGCCCTCTACGCCAGCTGCGACACTGGCTGCGACAGCTACGAGAAGCCCAACATCTGCCTCCACGAGACGTACCCCTTCCGCATCGACGAGAAGGAGAGCCGCCACTACGAGTGCGATGTCTTCAAGGTCCCCGACCAGCAGTGCAAGTACTACTACCTCGCCATCTACGCCGAGGTCTGCGAGGAGGAGGACAAGTGCCACCCCTGCCAGGCCTACATTGACTAAACGACGAGCTATTAATGCGCCAGTCGTTTGGTGGTGCCCCAGCTGCGGCACGAGAGGTTCAGGCCCCAAAAAGCAATTGCCATTTGTCAATTCTGCTTTCATTTCTTACCTTCATTTCTCTTAAATAGTGTTACCTATTTTTAATACAATCACCAAATTGGCCTCTCCTTACTATTGTTTTCCGACTCTATGTTTTCTTGATGTGATGAATTCTAACTGGGCTGCTCTTCTACACCGCAGTTCAAACAGCCAAATTGCTGTTAGTGTTGATATGACAAACACTTAGAGGAAGAAAGGCTTTGCGATATGACCAAGGCACAATTGACATGTTCATCATATGATACACAACCGCCTACCAACGATTCGTCTTTCGGTCCCGGCCAGCATCAGAGTTTTTGCCATTTTGTAACCATTTCAACAAGTATAGAAGTGGTGGACGTACTGCAGGGTAGAGCACTGTGAACTATGCTGACGATGCTGGACGAAATATGCTGGAGTTTTGCGATCCATTTCTCGAATCAAGATGTAGTTGCTTGTGATGTAATTATCATCTAGATTTATGCAGTATTCATACAAACAAGCAGTGGGAATTGCGCTAATGGGTATGTTTATGTTTTCTATAAATGTAACTTTTGATACCCAGACAAAAACCCGTTGCGGCATGACCATCTCTTCCGTATGGTGCAGGTATCCACCGAAAGGAACTTTGTCCTACCCACAGTGATAACCAAAGAGTAAACCAAACTCCATAACCAACGCCGCGAATAGTCAAAACACTAGCCCAGCTGACAGGCATCTACCAGTGAGGAGCATGGGAGACAAAGCCCATGAGAATACCCGCGATGAGGCCAGCAGAGGGCACGGTGATGAACCAACCAAGGTAGATCCAGCCAACCATGCGCCAGTTGATGGAGCGCCAATCGCCATTGCAGAGGCCGACACCAACGATGGCACCCGTGATACACTGGGTGGTGGAGACCGGCAATTCTACAAGGTTCGTTAGCAACAGTTTACTGTAAGTGTGAGTCGACTGGGGAGAAACGTACTAAGCCGAGTAGCCATGATGATGGCAATGACAGAGCCCAGCTCCATGGAGAAGCCGCGAGCAGGAGACATCAGGGTCACGCGGTTACCCAGGTTAGCCATGATGTTGTAGCCATAAGTCCAGAGGCCAATGACAATACCAGCACCACCAAAGGCGAGGATCCAGATGGGCACCTCTGACTTGGCGCCGCCAGTGTCACCCGTCTTCCAAATCTGGTAGATGGTGGCGTAAGGTCCAACGGCGTTGGCAACATCGTTGGCACCGTGGGTAAAGGAGGCAGCAGCGGCGGTCATTACCTGGAGAAAGGTATAGAGAAACTCGGTTCGGTTATCAAAGTGCTGGGCACGGGCGTGGATCTCCTCGACGTCACCAGCCACAGCCGACTTCTTGCTCTGAGACCCAACAATGTCCTTGTCAACACCGTGAAGAATGGCAAACTTGACACCCCACCAGAGGAAGGCACCCGAGTACCAAGGGCCATCTGGTTTGGGGCCAATCATGGACTTGTGCTGGGAGGGCTCGTTGATCTCAGTCTCTGCAGCGGTGACATTCTTCTCGCTGTACTGGCCCTCAACGTCCTTGGTTACTGTAGCAGCTCGAGCGGCACGGCGCTGGTCAAGCTCTTCGCGAGTGAGGTGACCTTCGTAGAAATTGCGAACAACGCCTTGGAAGTTTTCTGGAGCAGGGGGGACAGGACCGCGGCGAAGCAAAAAGGGACCCTGCACAATATGGTAGCCCTTGAGCTGCCAGTCCTCCTTGATGACAACACGATACAGCCAAGGAACAAGGAAGAGGGCCATTAGTAGGCCCCAGCCAGCGCCAACGGCGACGATAACGCCGGGGATCTGCTGCTCGGTCAACTTTACCTCGTAGCTACCACCTTTCCAGATGAGAAGCATGACAATGAGGGAGGCAGTGAGCCAGAAGTAAAAGGGGACGAGAAAGAGGCCCTTCATGGCGGGATTGTTTCGGAGGAGGACACCATACTTGGTGAAGAGGAAGATGAGCGCGGCGAAGACTCCAGACAGGACGGGGGCGATGATCCAAGCAAGGAAGACCTGTACTTGACGGTTAGCAAAGACCTTTCGAGAGAGAGAGAGTATGTGTGTGAGACGTGCCTGGACAACGCCCTCTTTGATATCCACCGATCCATTCTCCTTGTATCCGATCCACTTGATACCTGAACCGCCAAGGGCACCAACGCCCATTCCCAAAACACCACCCAAGATGGAGTGGGTTGTGGAGACGGGGAAACCGAAGCGAGTGGCGACGGTAAGATAGACTGAAGAGGCAATGATGGCACAGACCATGCCAAGCATGAGCATGGCGGGCTCCTCGTCAAAGGCGCCAATGTCGATGATCTTGGTTCGAATGGTATCGGCGACACGGCCACCCACGCCGAGAGCACCGCTGAATTCCATGAGCGAGGCGCCCATCATGGCCTGCATGTACGAGATGGAGCGGGAAGAGACGGACGAGGCCCACGAGTTGGCGACATCGTTGGCGCCAATGTTCCAGGCGTCGAGGAAGGCAAAGATGGTGCCGACGGCGAAGAGGTAGTCGTACTCGTGAAGAATGGCCATTGTGATGGAATGGAGCTGTACTTGTGGGATATGGATGAAGGGATGAAGGGATGAAGGGATGAAGATTGAGAAAAGTGTATTGGAGTGAAAAGAAGAAAGCAAAAGGTTGAGTCCAAGGTTGGCAGCTGGCAAAGTTTGAGCCAGCTGGTTGGATTGGGTGCTGCAGCTGGCTGGCAGGTGCAGACAGGTGGCAAGGGGTGATGGGACGGGATCTGAGGAGTGGCAGAAGAGCAGGCAGCGGAAAGAGGTTATATGCGAAATGGCTCGACGCCATGGATTGCTCATAGCCATCATGGCATGGCTACTAGGGTTTTGAGACGAAGTGCTACTGTACATAGCATCTTGGCTGCAAGGAATATCCGCCTGCGCACTGGACAAGTTGCCTAAAGAGGAGCATCGGTCGAGGCACTTGGGAATGGACCCATCCAAGTAAGTGTCTGTCCATGCTCGTGGAGGGGGCATCGACGGCCCGGTCTTTTCCTGCTCGAGGGACCATCTCCTTTGAGTTGATGGCAACTGGAAACTCGAGTTAATCTTGTCAGAGGTCTTGTTTGTCTCTAATTCTTGGGCCTTGGTTGAGGTTGAAGTTGAAGTTGAAGTTGAAGGCAGTCATCAACAGGAAAGTGAACACGCGACACAATGCCCAATTAGTCACCGGCCCCATCTGCAGCTAGCCAACTCGTTCCCGATGGAATCCCGGAGTGTCTTTGCATCTTCATCTTGGCATCGCGGATGATATGCCGTCAACCACTGAGAAGTGGCAATGGGAGCTCGTGTCTGGCTGTGGCCTCGCTTCCTTAAGCCGACTCGGGAAATGGAGCACGCGACACTTGGCGGCCCCATCCCATCCCATCCCCTCGACGGCCACAAAAGAATGGAACCGTCGCATAACTACCACTTTAAAAACAACTCTAACAACTCTAAAGATTTTCTGACCCAGCTTGGCGTCTCACGACCAATGGGAGACTTTACATGGTCCACGTGTAGCGGCTTGTATGTTTAAAAGCCCGCCATTTCCCCTCCATGCCTGACTGCCAAGTCCCTCGACCTTCTTGGCAGCGGCCATCATCATGGTTGTTAGCCCTGTATCAGGAGCTGCTGAGCCGAGCTGGAAGAGGCTTTTAGTGCAGTATATGCTTGAGACAAGTGCCAAGAGACAGGCATACGGCTCTTCAGCCAGCCAGAGTGCGTGCCTCGAGCACGTTGCCGTGCGTGTCTGCAGCCTCTGCCAAGACTGTCTCGGCTAGACCTGGTGCCCACTTGGATATTTGCCATCACGGAGTTTGGACAGAGGCAATCGTCCATCTCACGACCGAGTAAAGCCTCATCCCTTTGCCACGATGTTGGCTATACGACAGTGAATGCTCGCTATGGTCAATTCAGCTGAGACAAAGCCAAGCTCATGCATGGCAGCACTGACGAAGCCGGATTGGCTCTCTGACAACTGCCGTGCTGGGAGGAGCCATCTGCATATCGCTCCGTCACTCATTTGGGATAAGCCGTGGTGTTTTGTGTGGGATACTGAAGCTTTGCTTCCCCAGACACTTGCTCGCGTGGCCTCCTTCCTCATCTTCCCCAGGAGCAGTCTCCTTGCAAGTGCTGCATAAAACGTTCTATTGTCCTGCTCAAAGTCCCCACACAGCGTTGGTGCGTATCGGCTGTTCTTGAAGGCACACGGATCCGCGGCGATGTTTTCATGGTCCGACAAGAGAGCATGTTGCAAACATTGCAAGATAGAAAATCGTTACCATATGACTTGCTTCGTTCTCCCCTGGGGTATCAGATACTACCAGGTTGAACCCAATAGAATCGCATCATTAGGATTCAAAAGGCCTAATCAGCAACCTTCATCAGCCCTGTCGTTAGGCTGAAGATCTAATGCTCTATACAAGAGTTAGGATTCTCAGAATGAGTAGCACCTAGCAGAAATGTCAGAAATAGCTTGTATGCTTTATGCCTTTGATTCTCATAGCCAAATCCTTGGAAACCATACCACCGAGCGACCTCATCGTAGACTTCAACTCATCTATCAAAGATGTGCGTCATGTACTCGGAGGTTCCTTGGACAAGAGAAGCCACCCATCACTCGCCATCTATCCTTGGATCCGCTCTCAATAGCCGCGTTTCAGAATTCTCTGCCGTTAGCTCATGGCAGTTGCCGCAACAAATCACACCAGATCGACGTCCGTCATGTCGATCCTCAACAGAGCAGCAATTAGCGCTCGGAGTATTTCATGACGGCTCAGGTACCTGAGATGGCACAAACTCAAAAGTCAATTAGCAGTAGCACCGTTAACTGTCGAAGATGCATCAGAGGTTTGGATCGTGTGCCCGCCGTTTTCCTTCTACTCCATCCTTGGGCTTTGGAGTATTGATGCCAATACACAGAATTGCGTTTCTTTTCCGGATGCTCTTTAATTCTCACTCTAGTCGATGGGGAATGCCCACCGCAGTACCTGTTTTAAGATTTGCTCAGTTGAAAATGGGGGTAAAACATAAATGGTCTCAACACCACAACGTTCATTTTGCTACATCACAACCACCACACAAGTTGATCACGACAACGACCCAAAAAGACACCGAACAAAAGATTGAGACCTCTTGATGAGGCCTTGTAGCACTGCGTAATCAGGGAATCGAACCCTGGGCTCCCCGACGCTGCTCGAATGGCAACGGAGAATTTTACCACTAAACCAATTACGCTTGATGTGCTTGTTGAGATCGGCAGCGACAACAATGCTCAAGAATGGCCGAGGTTTCAGAAGATGCTGCAGCCATCGACTACCCCCGAGGAAGAGGTTGGGCTGATTGGGAGAGCTCAAGTTGGAGCTCAAGGCCAGGAATCGAACCCAAGTTCGCGCGAAGTCGACCAGTTGAAGCGTGTCCCTAGCGTCGACCTCTCCTTCGCATGCGAAACGACTGCCCTTGTTGGACTCAAGTCTCTGATAACTTCTTCAATCATCTTCAACGCCTCTTCCCACTCCTGGCCGGGCTTGGTAATCTCTCTCTTGATACCCCCGGAATCAAGCTATGGGGCTCATTGAGCTTGGTCACACCTTTCTCTTTGCCTTGCTGCATGCTTCCCCGTCAAACTAGATGCTGTCGCTTGTATCCTCGGAACTTCGTGACAGCTACAGCCGAGTCAGGGTTTCATCGTGCTGCAAGGGAGTGCTTTCGAGGCGTACGCCAATGGACGGCAAGGGAGCCATCTTCGGCTACCGGCGCAATTTGGCCAACCTGCTGAGCGAGGCCATAGTCTAGACAAATTGCTTCTGATCTCCATTGCTAGTCGTAGAGTTTAAGGGCCGAAGGCAGGCGAAAGCCACGATATCAGTTCTTCCCTTGGACCAGCCTAGAGCATCGAGTTATGTTGGCGGTGTATGAAGACCAAGTACCTAACGTAATTGCCGCCAACGGACAATGATGCATACTTCTCGAGGATCGGGGTAAAAAGGTGCCTGTGGCAGCTCAGATATGGCTGCATGGCTCAGCCAGCCCGGAGTTGGGCACCCATTTCTCGTTCGTCGTTCGATGTCAGAGTCACCAGGTTAGCAAAATCGCTGGACATAGTTTGAGCAACTCCTCATTGCCGTAAAGAGCAGCTTGAACAGTAAAAATATAGCATTCGTGCAACGTCCGTAACTCGATCTAACGTAATATGGTATCCCATGCCGTACTTCTCTTCGACTAGCCGATGCCTCACCAACCGCAAACACAAGACGCAAACCGTGTCTAGGTTCCGTTGGCTCTCCGTCCGCCGTGCGTGCTCCTGCTGATGTGACCCTGGAGCACTCTGCGCGTCTCGACCAGACTGCGCTTCTGCTTGCTCTTGGCCTTGCCGAGCGTCATGAGGAAGTTCTTCTTGCGCTGCTTCTCGCGGTTGCTCGTACTCTTGCCCGCCGCCTCCATCTTGGACTTGCGGATCGCCTGCGTACTCTTGTGCTCCTCGCGACCCGGCTTGCCCTCCTGCGCCAGGGCCATGCGCTCCTCCTTGCTCAGCTTGCGCAGACGCGCTGGCGCCTCAATCTCTTCTGCCGTCAGGCCATCGTCGCGGTGGCGGTTCTCGAGCTCGTGCTGGCGCTTGCGTCGGGCGCCCATGGCCTTTTCGACAGTAGACGACATCCGTAGCTCTTGGAGCTTGGCCAAGTCGGCGGGCGTCAGGATGGTCGTGGTTGCAAGTTCCGAGATGCGTGCCAGCTCTTCATTCACAGCCTTTTGTTTCTCGCTCTCCTTCTCGTCATTGGCTTCGTCTTCCTCCGTCTTCTTCTGCTTCTTCGACGACGGCTCGTCTTCATCATCGGAAGAGTGGTAGACGTTGACCCACTCGCCATCGTCGCTGCTGTCGTCCGAGCCAACCTCCCAGCCGTCTGACTCCTCGGCGGCGTCTTCCTCTTCGTCGCTGCCGGCAGTCTCGGGGAGTCCCTTTTCAAGTCGCTTTCGCTTCTTCTCATCCTCCTTCCACTGCGCCAGAAGCTCGAGACCCTCGATTCCACCGACTTCCTCCTCACCAAACTTGCGCTGGTGCTGGATACCGCTCTTGAGACCCATTGTGGCATTCTTGCCACGGTCGCGCTTTCGCAGCAGCTCTGCACCAACTTCTCGGTACAGAGACAGGAGTCCCTTGGCAGCCATCATGACACCCTTGTCCTTGCTCTTTCGGTACTGCACCAAATCCTGGAGGAGGGTGTCGGACATGGCCAGAGGTTGTCGAGCACAAATCTCACGGATCGAGTTCAGACCAGCCGCCGCGACCTCTGCAGCTGACGCTTCAGAGACGAACTCATTGGCAATCTTCTGAATCAGAGGCTCGAGCACATCGGGGGGTACCAGGTTGTGTACCGCCTGCGCTAGAGAAGCCAGGAACGATGTGACGGATTGTTGACGGGGCGTGAGGAACTTGATGAACCACGAGTACAACGCAACGATGGTGAGTTTGTGCAGACCAACAAGTCTGGTGACCAGCTGGAGAACGAGAATCTTCGTGTCCAAGGCCAGCTTGGCCTTTGAGTTTTGCAAGTGCTTGGAGAAAAGCTGCTCAGCAAAGCTCTGAGGGTCGTGAAGGAGGTGCAGGGCCGAGAAGTTGAGCGGGTGGGGCTTGTTCTTCTTGCGCTCGGCCCTCTTGACCTTGTCAAGGGCTCTGTCGTAGCTCTTCTTTGTCTTTTTCGTCTTCTTGTTGATGCCGATCTGATGCTTGACCTTGGAGAGATCAACCTCTTCGTCACTGCTATCGTCTTCAAGCTCCTCTCGCTCCTTGTCTCCACCGAGGAAGAAGCGCACGGCGCCAATGACCACCTTCTCGTTGTCAGAGAGGGAAGCCTCCTTCATAACATCGACCGGCTTGGAGTCGGTCCATATTTGGCGCTTCCACATCTCGCGGGTCAGCTTGATGGCCCAGATGGCTCTCGGCGAAGCTCGGTCGGCGGTGATGAGGTTGTAGAGGACAGTCTGGATGGTGCGGTTAAGAGGGTGATTGATGGTCTTTGTGTTTGAGTTTCGCAGGTCGCTCATGATCTTGGTGAACAAAAGCTCTCGCAGCGACTTGCTCGGCGACGAGACAAGAATGGGGAAGAGAGCAGTGAGGAGGCTGGTGGAATCAATAATCTCCTTGCGCCGGATCAGCACAAGACTGCCCACAATCTTCTCCCGCAAATCGGGGTGCAGAATAGCATGGTGCTGCGCCAGAATCGTCTTGAGGTCGTCGGGAAACGTCTGCGTCTCCTCCTTGTAGCAATCGGCAACGTGGGCAATCAGATCGATGATGTTGTGGAAGGACACGACCGAGTCGGCGCTGGCCGTCGACGGCGACACGAGGAAAATCTCGCGCTGCGACTCGTACTGCTCCCACTGCTTAAGAAAGTCATCCTTGTAGGATCTGTAGCCCAGTCAGCTTCCGATGGCCGTTCGTGGTGTTGAGCAACGACTTACTTGGGGTCGCGACGGATCTTTTGCTGCAGACTCGCGCTACATTAGGTGTCAGCTTTGGCACTTGGGACTTTGTTCGGAAACAGTTCAAGAATCTCGTACAAGTCAGCGTCCAGCTTCTCGAGGGCTGCGACCTTGCGTTTCATGGCGACGTCGGTTTTGGCGGTGATGGGTTGCTACAAAATCGGGCGGATGCTGGTGGGGGAAGAATTAATCTGTGAGAAAAAAAGTAGTCGGCAGGAGCCGATAAGATAAGCCGGCGGAATCATGCCGCGCCTAACAAGCTTCATCATGTCTCCTCGGACTCTTAGGTATGAGGATCACGACTTCAAAGCGAAAGAAAAACAAAGCAAATCTTTCCGAAGCGATTCAATTTGATTCTCAGACCAATCCCAGGTCCGCGATGCTTGTACATTGTAGATTTTCATCATAACGGCGATTGAGTTATGACCGCAGTCCTCTGAACATGGAGGATGTGGGCGGTGCTCGCTCGCATAGTCAATCACACTGCATGCTTCCAATGCCCATGAATATTTCTAGAATTATCAAGAGTCTAGAAACTCCCCGTCTATTGTTTTGAACGCATTTAAAAAAGGACTATTATACAACCTTTCGGTCCGGGGGGGTTTTGTCAACCCGTCCGCCCCACTCTTTGCGATTATCATGGGCGAAACATGAGACAAAAACAGGTTCCACGATCCCCTCGAAATATAAAGGTCGCGTCCGTAGGAAACGAGACCAGACCATTCCGGACTCCTTGCGAGCCGTATAGAAGCCCGGTTCTATATGCAAAGAGACACACGTGACCGCGCGGCAGGCCCAGCTCTTGGGCTGTCTGCCACAACACCACGCCCTCACCACATCACCATCAACCTCCACCTCCGCAAAACAACAACACCATGATATTCATCACAAGCGCGTTTAAGCAGAGATCTCTACACCGCCAACTGCGCCCATAGCCTTCTTCAGGTCGCCTGTCACGTGATGGTTAGTTAGGAGCTACTCGAGGAGGTGAAAAAGGCGGAAAACATACCGTAGATGGCGAACTGTCCAGCAGTGAGGGTGCCGACCATGAAGAGACGGGCACCGATACCACTGTAAGAGCCTCGGAGGCCGAGCTCCTTAGCAATCTTAATGAGGCGGGAGGTGGTGCCCTCTCCGGGAAGACCCTGAGTCTTGTTGATCTTGGAGAGCATGGTGTCGGCGGGCTGAGAGACGAGGGCGGCGGCGAAACCAGCAATCAGACCAGAGCCCAGGTTGGCAACGGTCTGCATGCTGTCGGAGAGGTCCTTCTTGGGGAACTGGCGGAAGACAGCCTCGGAAACCTTCTCGAAGACGACGAACTTGGACATGGTGTAAGGGATCCTGGAACTCGGGGTTAGCTGGGTTGATTTCGCAATTGAGGAGCAATTTCAACTTACTGCTTGAACAGAATGGGACCGAAACCAGCGTAGAAAGCGCCGACACCCTCGTTCTTGAGCATCTTGCTGAAGCCACCGATGAGACCGTTGGCGTAGGTGGGCTCGGAGACAAGACGGATACGGGTGGCCTCAAGAGGGCAGAGAGCGATATCGGCGAAGAACTCGGCAATACCGGCGGAGGCGAGGTAGACAGCAGTGCGGTTCTGCTGAGCAGTCTCGTAGCCAACAAGGTTGATGGACTGCTGCTTGAAGAACTCGTAACCACCGAACTTGAGGGCGCCCTGGAGGAAGTAACCGGCGAAAGTGGGGCCGGCACCGGTCAGGAGAGCGCCGGCACCCTCCTTCTGGACAACCTGGCGGAAACCGCCAATGAGGCCCTTGTTGAAGGTGGCAGGGTCAAGCTGGATTCGGGTCTTGACGCTGTATCACAAAGATAAATTAGCAATGGTTTTCTGGGTGGTCGTGGTCGAGGTCGAGGTCGAGGGGGCTGGCGCGTCCAATGTGTACGGAGCGCGCGCTCGACCATGGCCCAGCCATGACAGGCCAATTGACGACGCAAACAAGAAGGGATTGCAAGAAAAACTTACACATCGACGGGGGTAAGACCACCGTGGGTGACGGAGCAGCAGACGGCACCGGCGAGGGCGAATCGCGAGTAGAGAGCGAGGCCGGAGAGCTTCTCGGGCTCAGCGGCCTTGGGGAGAGGAACCTGGGCGGCAGCCATTGTGACAGAGGAGTCGAGATAGGGACGACGACAAGAACTGAGTGGAGAGTAGTGGAAAGAGGACCGGACCTGAAGGGATTCGGACTCGAGAGAAGAAGAAGATGAGGTTGCGATGGAGGAAAAATGTGTTTTGGGTGGGTGAGTTCTTTTCCCTCTTCAGGACAACAGGCTGGGAAAAATAATGGCTCCTCTCCCCCCCGTCGTGTCGGAATTACTCGGATAATCCGGCGCCGCGCACCGCACGGACCGGTTAGCCGGCGGGAGTTGCGCAAACACGTAGCCGCAGTACGTAAATACCTGGTCAATTCTGGTTTTTTTTCTCTTTATCGTTTGCCTGGCTCCCCCGGCTTTGCGCGCGCGGTGAGTGGTGGACAAGAGTGCCGGGAATGACGAAATCCAGCGCTTGGCAGCCGGGCCTGGCTCCATCAGAGTTGAATGTTGTGATGTTGCCTTTATCGCTGCATGAGTCAATTGACTTGGCCGTGTTTTCCCTTGCCCCCTATTCCCGCCTCGTGTTTCCCATTCATTCCTCTCTTGTTTCAGGTACCAGAACAGCTTGGACATGGTCGCACGCGAGGCTGTACCGGTACATTTGCATTTCCATGGCGCTTGTTGCAGCTTTGCAGCCCAGCAATGTCTGCACGTGCCATTTCACGCTATTTCCAAGGCCCGGCATTGGCTGCCTGAATCATGAACAAGTCGCCCGTTGGCTGGTGGATTGCGCATCCCGAGATCCACACTTTGGACAATCCTGATCCTGGTCCTTGCGGAATCTCATCTCATCGTTATCTTGTTATCTTGCGCCTCTCCCCACTTAACTCCGTCTCCGTCTCCGTCTCCGGTCCCGAGCATGACGATGAAGGCCTCGATGCCGCACTTCTTCTCGGCCGGGATGAAGCCGTCTCCATAAGAGCGAGTGCGTCAGCCTGCCCTGAGAAGAAATGGCTGCCTGGTATGTTTGTTTAAACCTCAACTTACCCTGCGTGCTAGATTGCTGCCTGCATTTGTCAATCACTTTTGCCAAAGTCTGCTTCCACAAACCCTCGATCTGCAAAAGTCTACCAACTGTGCCCCTACCAAACTCTTAATCATTCCCTGTAAAACGAGCCTATCCCCAGCACAATAGGCCTTTTGAGACTATTGTCTAAAAAAAGTATAACAAGCTACAGCCTCGAATGTTGGGATGAGATTCACGACAACGTGAGCTGAGGTTTATTGTACCAATCGCTCTGGCGAACCAACAAGACGAACAGCCCACACATTGTTCATTATTGCAGATACACCCTTTGCAATCATACCTACTGTAAATTGCAAAGAAATCGTCATCTGGGAGGCCTACCTAAACCGTATAAGATAATAGGTCGTTATCTTACTAAACTATATAGTAGGGTCCTGAATAGGTATATAAGAGAAGAGAATATTCTATCTATCTAGTATACGAGCTAGAACTATAGTAACGTATAATAACTAAGGGGAAACTCTATAGATGGTCTATATATAGAAGGTCTATACGTAGAAGGCCTACACCTATCTATACTAGTTCCCCTAGCACTATAGGTAGATAATAACCTATATATCCAATAGCTCTCTCTAAATTACCCCTAATATCATTATATAGATTATCATAGGGTTACGGTTACTTAGCTTGAATGCCGTTGATTATCATTTATTTTGCAACGCCACTACACCTAGGTAGGTAGGTAACTATCGCAGATAATGAAAGAGTCTAGTTGGCTAATGTTGGCGGGAATTGTAGTGGGGGAAGATCTGGATAAAGGGCCTGATGATGTGAAGCAGAAACCTCGACAGGCTGAAAATATTCCCTGATTAGGAAACGTACAAAGCTTCACAGACCTGGGCTGAAGGGCGGTTTGGGATTAGTCGAGTCCGATTGGCCTTGTTTCCAACCAACCTGCGCGGGGCTGCAGCACTAGTCATCATCACCAAGTAGAGGAAGACTGTGGTCGAATGCCAAATAAGGAGTAATTTCGCCAGTTTAACATGTTTCACATTTATTTCATCAATTTGAAGATTTGACATATCCAGTCTCAAGAAACCGTCACGGCCGTCTCCTTCTCCTCGGCTGTGCCCGCCTTGGCCTTCTCCTCATCCAAAGTATTGTTACGCAACCCAACTTCTGCTTCTCCAAACGAGTCAACAACCCTGGTATAACTGCTGACAAAATTGACGGCAATTGGGTACGACAATGCGGCAATGAAGAATGCCAGAGGCACACACATTGCCCTGCCCGTGTTGCGGAAATTATCAGCAGCGACTCCCGTCAGCGGGGGAACACAGGCACCTCCAACCACGCCAGCAACGATGAAGCCACTCCCTCTCTTGGTGTGCCGCCCGAGTCCTCGCATTCCCAACGCTACAATGGTGGGGAAGCAGATGGACTCGAAGAACAAGACAACGTAAAGAAGGGCAATGCCAGTATTGCCTCCGTGGTTGATGGCGGGGGAGATGAAGATGATGCACATTGTCAAGAAGACGAGAAAGACCCAGCGGGGCTTGACAAAGCGCATTATCCCCACACCCACAAAGCGGCCGAGAGCAAATGCCGCCTGGGCACCCGCAAAGAACTTTGATCCAAGGGCGCTGTCGGTGTTGGGGCGCGTCTCGGAGGCGTAGTTGATGAAGAAGCTGGCAATGGCAACCTGTGCACCAGTGTAGCAGAACTGCGCAAACGAGGCATGGAAAAGCTTGTATTGCTTTATAAAAGGCTGGTCGCCGGTGCCGGCGTGTGTTTCACCGGCTTGGAAGGCCATATCTTTTGACAACGTCAGCAGTCGCAGGGGGCAAAGTGTCAGTGAAGGACCTGCTCACCTGCGTCTGTAATCTCGGGGATCTTTGAGAAGAGAAATAACACCGCGAGAAGCAGCACGAAGACGGCTATGGCGAGGTAAACCCATTGCACATTGTCGAGTGCACGCTGTTCGTCGTCAAAGTTGAAGAAGACGTAGGAGCCAAGAACTGGGGCAATGACGGTTCCGATTCCGTTGAATGCTTGCGAAATGTTGATGCGGATCTCAGAGTATCGAGGCGGTCCACAGACTAGAGGACTCTGGTCAGCGTTCAAGAAAAAACAAAGGGAAGCAAGCGGCAACGGTCATACCGGTGATGAATGGGTTAGCAGCAGTCTCGAGCGCGCCCAAGCCATTGCCAATGATGAAGATGGAGGCGCAGAATCCGCCAAAAGACTTGGCCTTGATGCAGGGGATGGCAATGAGCGCGCCGATGGCGTACAGACAGAGACCCCAGATGAAGACGGCTTTGTAGGAATAGTGTCGCAAGATCCAGGCAGCATGGCCGAGCGACGCCAGAGGATAAGCTCTACAGTTCTGTCAGCCATGCCAAGATAGACGCGACACAAGTCTCGGCCGATGCGCGTACCCAAAGTAAGCTGCTTGAAGGCCCGACGAACGGGCCCGGTTGATATTCAGAGTCTCTTGGAAATGCTTGTTAAGGGTGTCTAGCAGGCCATAACTGAACCCCCAGAGAAAGAACAGGGTGGTGACGAGGGCAATGGGCCAGATGGACTCGCGCAAGGTCAACTCAGCGGCCCTGGTCACGCTGTGGTCGGAGACCTTGAGAGAACGTTTCTTGATAAATTGTTTGAAGCCCATGATGCCGTGATTTACAGATTACTAGGCTACCAAAGGTGGCTTGGGGGACAAGGAATCAGAGTTGGCGGCATGCCGTCGTTTTCAATCTCTACTTAAATTCCCCTGTTGCACCCATCGGTTCACCGGACACATTCTCGGCGAATTTGGTCTGGGGTGAGCCGTGACCACGGCCGTTGGACATGCTCAGAATCGAAATCCGGGGCCGAATCACAAAAGAGAGCTTGCTTTTGCCCTGTCATGGGAGCAGCATGGTCACATCAAGATGCGGGGGATCAACCCCATGGGGAAACGGGCCATTCCCGCTAGGTTAAATCGTCTCCACCAGCCCGACGTTACTCGTTGGAGAAGCTGGGGTCGGCAGACTGATTGCGGGGAAACGGTTCCAGAATGAGGGTGTGCCGTATACCTTCGAGGTAATGATGAGCCGAGATGGAGGTCGGTTAGAGTGTGCGGGCAGGCCAGTCGAGGGCGAATAATGACATTTTGTGACGCTTAGAGTTCGTCGGGGTGTTTGTCGCAACTGTGCGTCGGTTCGATACAGACTCGGCTTCCTGGTGACAATTACGCAAGGAGTGATGAATATAAGAGTAAAACAAAATGTGCTGAGAGTAAAGCCATTTCAGAGACTTGCAGGTTGGATCGACGTCTGTATCACCGCCTCAGGCGTCGACGTTCGGGTCTAAAGCTACCTAGCACAAGCGGGAAAAAGGCAACAATGACCCGAAGTGTTTTTCTTTAGCGTGCACCAACCCTTGCGCCACCCCGGGAATAGTAAAAGATAACCATAACTCTCTAAGCCAACCGTTCGCCTCGGTTCCTGCATCCTACGCAATCGGTGGTGTAACTCTATCTTTGTCGTTGTGACAATCATGGAGAAAGAACAGGGTATCTTGGTCTCATAGATTCTGGCATAAACAAGTATTTGCACTGAGTGAAGGTAAGTAATGGGTCGTTAGGCATGCAAGCCCGCTGAATCCAGCTTGCCAGGTAGTTAGATAATCACTGCCATTGATTGCTAGTTATACTGTTTTTGTCTGCCTGCCATCTCTCTTCAATTTGCTCGTCTCACACAGGGTCTTCCCCTACAATCCTATCACATTCGGTCTGCTTCTGTCTCCCCCGTCTGTGAATACCTACGGTATTTTGGTTTGAGTTCTGTCGCGATATAAACTCATATAGTGACGATGCCTTGACTCGCGAAACCCTTGGAAAGGCTTCATAGTCCATCGAGAACTACATTTCTAGAGCTATCTGGTCCTTACGGTACACTTACCATCGCCTGCTACCATGTTCGGTTTCTTCGGCTTTCGCAGGAAACTCGTCCTCAGAGGACCCTGATATGAAATTGTTCGGCCTCCGGGTTCTAGCCGGAATCTCTGCTATCTATCTAGCGTGTCGACCCCCCAACTTGAGCAGTTCCAGACTCTTGAGCTGACAGGTACGATCCACAGTATCTTATGAGCACATTCGTCTACATGCTGTAGCCTCTGACTCTAAGGCTTTATCTGATGCTCGCTGTCAATCCTTGTGGACGCGGTGCGGAAGTAGCGCAGCACCCGCAACAAGGAGTCCGTATGTGTCTGCTCTGGGAGGATGCTGAGCTTGATGGCTTTCAAAATATGGAAACTGATACTTCTGGTATTCTAATCAGCGCAATTGTTCGTTGGTCAAGGATGACCTTTTATTTGACTGTTCTTGTTACACTCTCCCATATACTCAAATGTTACCCATAGAGAAGACGGGACCCTTTAGTCTCACCCCTATTCTTCTAGGTAAGTTACGACATCATAACTTAAGTATCTAGGATAGCTAAACAAAAAAAAAACCCCCCAAGTTTATTATTTTATTAGGAATTATCCTTACATCTATGTGTATGTATGAGTTGCCTACGTGCTCCTAGCATCAAGGTACATAACCTAAGGACGTACTCTTTAGGTAGTACCGACATACGAAGGTCTGCACCTTCTGTCCAGCGGCACCTTCCATTTCATGGCCACGGCTTCGATCACGTGTAGGGCAACTGCCATAACAGACACGCAGATGTGAACACGACGTCTTTTCTTACAACAACCTACACATAACTTCATTCTGATCGTTCTCTACCTACCTAGGTAGGTATCCATTCCCATACCACTATGGACCAAGTATTTTCTTATCCGCCAGGGCTTCATAAGACGCCATGCGACTACTCCCAATACTGGCTATTCTTACTGGTACATCAAACGATGACATCAAGTCGTAGGATGACTTGAAACGCATTCGAGTGCCAGTACAACCAAAGATTTGTAAAGTCAGTTGCTCCACACAAAGTCATCGTTCGTGTGCTAACAAAACTTCAGATGTGCCGGTGTTGCGCAGGATGAAGTCACACGCCCTGACCACTCTCTCGACATTAGGTCACAACATCCGGCCACTGATCAAGCGTCTGGGAAACCTCTGCGAATCTTAGAACCGTTTGTTTCATTGCCTACAGCCTCCGCCGAGGCGTTGCATACATCCTGGCCACGAAAACCAATGCCGAGAACAAGAGATTTCTCTCGGATCACACTTCCAATTCCTCGTTCATGCCCTACCAGTCTGCAATCTCGACCATAGACTTCCCAAGGCTCTATTCAAATCTCTAGGCGAAACCGGTTCTAGCCCAGTCAAGTATCTCGCTGAATCATAGCGACCACGAACCTTGTTGGCTATCGAATGAACGAAGACAAAGCGTCTTCGCCAATTGAGATGTCATTACAGTCATGGAGAGACACGAAGCACTTTACCGTGTCATTCTGGAGAAACATCCAAGCCTTGATGCGGCATCGAGAGCTGGTGAAGTTCTGAGGGACGAGTACAAATGTGTTCAGCTATTGGCCACCTCCTTCGCCAATTTCACAGCGACGAATACAGGCAGCATTTCGCAAAGCTGATTATCATGACAGGCTCGTCTGGACCAAGCTCGTCGACGGTGTCGCCCGACGTATCAGATGACGAGGATTTCGACGCTGAGCCTACCAACTGCAACAACGGTGCCCAGGATATGATGCACACTATGAACCTTTATCAAGTGGATGATGATGCTACCTGGGACCAGGCTCTGAAACTTGAGAAAGAACAAGTGCAAGACTTGACAAAATCGGACACAAGGTCACCAGAGATGTTCGAAGGTGATGCTAGCGTTGTCAACCACTCTACATCGGACGACGTCGCAGCTGGTGCTCGCTCCATGCCATCGTCCTCTGACATTGACTCCCCGTCCATGAGAAAACACGGTCTCGCCAACTGTGCATTGTTAGGTAGAGGTTGCAACCGGGGAGCGGGAAAGCCATGATCGGATAGAAGGGAGTGCAAGTCGACATCACGAGCCATGAAGAGAACGGCCATTGCGCTTCGCAGTCACATATCACCATAGCCTACGATATAAAAATGAAAACACAAATCATTGGTTAGCTCTTTTTTGTCCTAACAAAGCGAGTTTTGAAGGTTAACGAGCATAGTCCATTAGGTCTTGAAGTAGTCATAACTTAGGTGATGCAAGGTCAACATTGCGAAACGTTTGTCGTCATGGGGCAGTGTCGTATGTGTCTTCATAGAAATGAAACAACGATACCTCCTCGTCCTTTGCACTCAACACCATCGACTCCCATCAACACGCTCTCGCCGAGCCAATTACTTTTCAGTCCGTTGTCGCAGTCGGTTGCCACGCGCCTAGCAGAGCGTCGTCATTCCCTCGAGTCGAGCCCGAACTGCCCGCCGTGATCTACGCCGCTACGGACACAGCGCGACCTCTACCCCCATGGTCACACTGGATGGACATGACTTTGGTGCTGTCAAGTCATACGTTGCTACACCAAGAACACCCACCATGGCGCTGCCGGCACTTACAGACATTGGCAATGGTATGTCCTCCGTCACCCGGTGGGTATCTCGGCTGGACTGGGCCTCCAAGACCAAGACCAGAGCCGCCCCAATGCCCATTGCCAAACTCTAAGCCATCAATGTGCTCCTCGATGGACAGGCTGCCACCTTTGAAGACAGCACACGAAGACTCTAAGACATCATAGACAGATTGGTCTGGGACGTGGGGAGCTGCTTTCTTGGTGTCTGTAAAGGAAGTTCACGACCTCTCCCAAGAACGCCAAACCACTCGAGCGCCACAGGCTAGTGGTGGTCGCTGGTCTTAAGGGAACAATCCGCTCAGGTTTGCACTCTGGCGGTTTCGAACGGTGTCAGAAAGTATGAGAAGGGTGTGGTAAACAGCAAGATGATGGTTCAGGCTCCCCCAGGCAGGATTGTGAGATAGGATACTGGCGTGGTCGCCACGAAAGAGTTCAAAGGGGAAAAGTGAACTTGAATGGATCTAAGTTCTGAACAATATATCGGGATCGACTGATATACATCCCATAGCGGATCACCAGAGTTCCTTGCGGTTCCTGCAACGTACCTCTACAAATCCAGCCATATCAGTCGTGACCCGTGATACCCCTGTGCCTTAATACGCCTGGTTTCTTTGTAGCGACTCAAGTCCCTACTAAGGACGACGTTCTCGAAGTTATAGTAGATTAATTACCTAGATAAAGGTCAATAATAGTATGATGAAGCATGCCGTGCTACTCATCTCATTTCCACTGTTTCGTCGACTCAGTGAAAACTTCCAGCAGGAGCGAGAGATTATGCTAAGCGTTCTATGGGTTTCCATCAGGCTGTAGCGCGTTAGATTGAACGTTTCTACGAAGGCTAGCAGGTTCTTGACCGTTACGATATCCATCTGTGACGCGTGACAATACCAAGGTCATCTCTACAAGATACTCGGCACCATATATTTAGATCATCTCATATCTACCACGATACGCATGTTTCACACGTCTTTACTTACATATCCATATCTGTCGCCACGACGAAAGGTAGACATTGCAGGCTTTGTGTAATGACTGGTGACGCTCGTGTGTCCTGAAAGACCGAGTCGCATGGAGATGTTCCATGGAAGTCATGGGCATGCGTCCGGAGAGAGGAGGCTCTACGTATTAGAGTCCGGTAGTCTTTCGTTCTCTCGTCCGTACGAACGAGGTAAAAGGTACGACCAAAGGGAACGTTTGGACGTATTGGAAGGAGGCCGTCTCATGCCAAGCGTAATTGCTACCAAACTTCGTTATAGTAAATTAGGTTACTAATCAGTTCTTTTTTATCCTAAGAGTATAGTTAGATCTTTTACGCTAACAAAGATAACTACTTAGATGCTAAAGTAGTTATAATTTAGGGTAAAATAAGTAAACAAAAGGTATTAATTAGGTCTTTATTTATCCTGATAGTACGAGTTTCTAAGTCGAAGAAGTATAACTTGTCGGGTCTTAAAATGGTCATTATTTAGTTAGGTTAGTTATATGGATTAGGTGTTTGTGGGCTCCCTTCCAATCGAGCGTGTCTTAAGATGCGTTCAAGGGCATAGAAACAGCTCTGAGCCATTCCAGAGAGAAACACGGATTATCCGTCCGCTTCATATGCCCCGAGGAGAGTTGGAGATTTAGCCGTTGGGTCCAAATGCATAGAGGTAGTGGTTCTCCCGCTTTTGACTCAGTGTCATTACTGTTGGGGATGTAGTTGCTTCTCGTCGCCTGCCATGGCACAAGGCCGCAGTTTGTCTTCCATGACTATCAGTACTTCAGGGCGTGATATGCATCCTGCTTCGTCGAGGATGACTGCGTCAGACTGCTGATTGAAGCGCCGATAAATCTGATCATGCGATGCATGTGGAGTTGTGCAGATGGCATGGGCATGTTCTAAGATGCGCTTTATGAGGGCCTGACGTATTTGGACGGCTTGAATTTCTTGAAGTCGGCACTGGCATCTTCGTACTCACCATAGATATAACTATCTTCGGAGTTGCTTTCGTCTATTAGAACCTCGAATGTGATCTCACCAGCAAAGAAGCGTCGAAGGTCCCCACACATGGTCTCGTCGGAGTATATTTATCGCAGCTCGTGAAGAGACTGCTGGTCTGTCTCTGCAAGATCCCAGGAGCCTAAACCGGTGACGATGGGGTGGACGTCAAGCTCAAAATGTTGTGAGAACCAATGTCTCGGGTTTGCCAGATCCGGCGAAGCCAAAGAATACCAGTAATCGGGACTTGAAGCTATCTGACGTATCGCTCAAAGCGATCGTGAGTGGCGTGACGCAGCCTGGCAAAGATGGACTGGTTCCAATGGGCATCACCTCCGTCAAGCAGATCAACTTGAGGATGTGGAACAATACCAGAGCAAGTACGGGCAGGGTGATTGGGGTGCTGCTCCAAAAGGGAGTGGTAGACCGCACCCGCAAGGGCAAAAACATGGAAACCATTGCCGGCGATGAATTGTCGCAGGAGAACTCGCCTGGCATGGTCACCAGGAGTGTCCGGCTGCTTGTGCTCAGCGTTGGCGACCGCTGACGGTTTATCGTCATCGCTGCCATGGTCGTCAAAACCTTCGGGCTTGTCGGCCTCTATCTTGAGCTGGGGTGGGTGGTATAGGTGGTGGACAGCATTGACGCGACGCTTTGAGACGTTCAAACCGGCACCCAGCTGTAAACAGCGATATACTAGGCAAACAGGAAGCTGAACTTCGATTGAGCGACGATTTGACTGAGGCTTCGAAATCCCTGGATCTTGGTGTCAAGATTGACGTACCCATCAATCTCGGGAGTGGCCCCGCGGAATAGGAAGCCTAAACCGGTGACGATGGGGTGGACGTCAAGCTCAACATGAACAATACAGACAGTGTTCTCGTTGTTTGTTTTGTTAATGAGCTCGGCAGGCGAGTGACTGTACTGCGCGTCTGAGAGTTGCTCGGAGTAAGCACGAAACGTGTCAGGGAGAAACTTGATGTCCCCTCTCAGTTTAGATCCGGGGCGGCAAGTGTAAGGGTCGAAGAAGCTAGCAGCTTTGTCCTGATGTCGGGGGCAGGGAAGGAGAAAAAGTGCCAAGGACGGCGATATTGAGGAGTTCAACATGAAGGCTGTGTGAATGCGGTTGGGAAATCCGATCGTCTGCCCACCAAGAATGACCATGTCGCTGGCACACACGACTTGCTCGGGCTTGACGCCTTGACTGGGCGGATATATATATAGCTATAACGTACATATATAGCGAGTGAGCCAGACAAGCGAGTAAGCCAAAAATCCCTTAACCTATATTATCTTTATTTAATTAATTAATTCTTAACTACCTCATATATTAGAGAGTATTAATAACGCTAGAATACTTCTTACTCTTTAGTCGATTTAAAATAACCTAAAACTAAATATCTA